>CM038676.1:560070522-560385824 GCA_021605205.1 Aegilops longissima | reverse complement strand
CCCGACCCGCCGCCCGGGACGCCGCCCGACGCCGCCCGACCCGCCGCCCGGACGCTGCCCCCTTCCTCGCCTCCGAAGTCCACCTTCTCGTCGAATCCTCCTTCCCCACCGCCTCAAGGTACGGTGATTCCTTCCCCTCTCCCTGTACGGCGAATCCTCCTTCTCATAAGCATGAACCTATTTGCTCGCTGGTATCTCTTTGATGATTATAAGTACATCCAGGACACATAGGCAACCCAAATCCAACATTTCAGTAAGATTTGCACTTTCTCAAAATTCACTCATGAACTCTGAAATTAGTACATTCTCAAAATTCAATAAGATTTGCTCATTGTTGTGCAGTACTGGAGTACCCAACCAAATTTTGCTCATTGTTGTGTCTATGCGTCTATGATGACTCTATGTATAGCAGTAGCAAGCTCTCTCTGTGTGGAAAACGAGAGTAGTCGAAGCATATGGGATGGTTTCTCTTTCTCTCTCTAGCATAGCATAGCATAGCGTTCTCTGTTCCTGTGGGGCTGTTCAGTTGGGAAAGGATGATGATGAGTGGGCAGCAGAGCACATGAAGTTGCACAGCTGATGACGCGCTCTCATAAATACTTGTCCAAATCTGTAATCTTTATATGTATCTTACACAGCTTACGCTTCTGTTTTCAACAATGCTTCATTTTTGTTTTTTGCACTACCTACGTGCAGTGCAGGGGTTTACCCCATCACACTCTCACTACATGTAGTGTAGAACCTCCTAGCTAGGTCTTTGATTACAAAAATATCTGGAGAGACACATTATGTACATGTACTCAGATTAAACCGTCAAGTAAAAATGGGCTGTGTGCATGCAGAGGCAGGGAGAAATTCGTCCGTTTTCTAGGAAAAGATCGAGCAAAAGGATTCCACTTACTTAATTTGGTCTCTGATCTAAAGCATCCTGCTTGTTCCTGGGGCTCTGGTGCCTTTGGATTCAGACTGAAGAATCAGAAGAGGTTGGTGACTGCCACACTGTCCTGTCCGTTTCAGCGGTAGTAACTTTTTGTTACTTTATTTTGTCCATTATGTGATACCACGAGGCACAAGGTGAAGGAGCAAGCCATATTTGGTTTACCCGGCCCCCTCTCGCTTACACCTTTTGATACCTCTCATGAGCAATTTGTGCAGTTTTTCTCTCTCTCTTGGACATGGATGATGCCTTACCTATATTATGAACAGTAAAAATGATCCGTTCCAACCATAAGTGTAGTATAAGTTAACGGTGAAGCAACATGGATCTTACTAGTTAAATCCGAGCAAGATGACAAGGGATCTACATCAGGTTGCTGGAGAGTAGATGCAAATTGGGGGATAAGCAGACAAAACTATGACGACAAAGCAAGGAGAGGGAAACAAAGACACCTCAAAAAACAAAGAGAAATTTATTTTTCTTCCTAGGTTTTGCTAGCAGATGCCTCTTTTACTGTTTTCATACTCCTGTCTGGGTATTATGTTGTGTAACTAAAATGCTAGGATGCACAAGCTGACATTTGGTTGGCCAAGCAAACTGTTAAATTTATTAGCCCACCTCTTTTTCTGATGTTGTCAACTTCTCATGAACTCTTATGTTGTCCACCAAACTTCATTTAGTTTCAGTTCAGTTAACCAGGTTACTGAATCATGGAGTACATTGTGGCTCTGCAGGTCTGGCCCATCGACGACGACAGCTCCTCCTCGTGCTCATCGGCCTTGTGCCCAAGTGCTCTGCAAGTCTGCATAGGGTAAATTCTGAAGTTTTTGACTTTACTACAGTCAAAATTCACTAAACTTGTGGGTACAGTAAGTTAGTGTTCTAAGTTTGTCTCTGAAATTCACTAAGCCAGTCGGTGTCAAATTTGTCTCTGAAAAGCAGTAACTAATCTACTGCTTCAAGTTTGCTTCAAGTTAGTATCTGAAGGGTTAAGGGGCTGTGCTGCTGTATTATGCCTATAAAAACACTTGTTTGGTCAATTAAACAGGGCATTGAAAATTGATAGGGCATTTCTTATTAGCCCTCCATTCATCGCGAAATATCGTGTTGTTCAATACTTTTGTGGTTGAACAATTTCAAACTGTCAGCGTCTTGGGGGGGCATTAGAATATGTTCTGGTTGTCAATCTTGAAAGAAAGAAAAGAATATGTCCTGGTTGTCAATCTTGAAAAAAAGAAAAGAATATGTTCTGGTTGTTAATCTTGAAAAGAGAAAAGAATATGTTCTGGTTGGTCATTTGTTCATCATGCATAACTCAGGGAGGCAGATTTCTCAACTTAGCTGCAGGCAAAAATTTAAACTACCACTTACCACTTGTTAGCCGTCCATTCATCGTGAATCTTTGTGTTGTTTGATACATTTGAGGTTGAACAATTTCAAACTGTCACTGTCTTGTGAGTCATTATAATATGATCTGGTTGTCAATCTTGAAAAAAGAAAATAATATGTTCTGGTTGGTCATTACTTCATCATGCACAAGTCATGCAAATATGCAATGTCACTTTCTTGTACTTCTCGGTGTCTCTCACCATGGGTTTGCCATTGTGTTTCCTACAGTCTTTCATCTTGTTCTGTGTATGGTGCGGCGCAACTCCATCAGCATGATCTCTGTGGATGTTTCTCCTTTTATTTTCTTTTTATTACCTCATTCGCTATAGCTGATACCGGCAAGTTGTTATTATTTGGAAACACAAAACAAACGCATACTCTCCATCAGAGCTCATGCTGAGGCACATTGTAGGTGATGATTTCGTTGATTGACACTATGTTTTCTCAGTTCGGAGTGCTAACCATATCAGTTAGATCTTAACCATGAACAATCAGGACCAAAACATCAATGGTGGGACCGCAAGCTCATGCCTAATTGGTGCAGGCATTGTGTAGGCGATCTAGTTGTGCACAAATAACAACGGCCCATGTTGTTCTGACTGAACTTTTCTGCTTCAGTTTTGCTGTGTACTAGTTTATCTTGATATCATCTTGAACTGAAAGTTTCATTTGCCTTGAAATGATACTTATATCCTGCCAGGGTTACTAGCAAAATGGCTTCAAGTCATAATAATATTGGTTATTGCTTTGCCTTATTTACCTAAAATGTATGCTAAGCAAACATCTTGTTCACTAAACCGCACTAGTGGCAGCTTGAGACATAATAATATAAAGCTATAGATGATGTTGTACTTGTGATGATGCTACTTGTGATCTTCTGAAATGACCCATTGGCGACTTCATTACGCGGGGATAATGATATTGCAGGTACCCCAAGAGGCCCTTGAGTTTGCCGGAATGTCGATTAACTTCCGTTCCGGCAAATTCGGGTACTCCATATGTCCTATTTTCAGCAAAGGTCATGCTGAAATTTTCCGTGAATTTTAGCATGACTTTGCTAAAAATAGGACATATGGGGTACTTGTGACTAATGCATGGGCCGGGGTATCTTAGTAGTTAATTAAGTAGGATCAAGTGCCCCGGCGTACTTGTGACTAATGCATGGCTTTTAGGGTGCCTCGGTGTCGATAAAAACCGAAATGATGAAAAGTTAGGCTTTTAGGGTGCCTTGGCGTCGAAAAACCCTCAATGATAAAAGCTTAGATTTTAGGATGCCTCGGTGTCGACAAACCCTAAATGATGAGACCATGATCTTGTTCCTTGACAATAACCAACTTTTTGACCAAACTTTGTTTCTATTTAGAGAAACATGGCCCACAACGATGAGGCCGGGGTTGGCGGCAAGGCATTTCAGGAGCTGTCCCGGAGATGGAGGAACAACCTCACTTGTATGAGGCCGCCTTCCCCACCGATCCTGAGACCACGGATGGTGCCGCCGAGGATGACCACACTGATGCCACCACTGATGGTGCCGCCGAGGATGCCACCACTGATGATGGCGGCGCACGCACAGATGGCAGCCAACCAAAGAGGCAACGGAAGGACCGGCGCCCGATCGTGCTCCGCACCCTCAAGGAGGAAGTTACTGAAGTGGACTCCAACGGGAATCCAACGGCGCCCGAACGAATAGTCAAGGGGTACTCGCTTCAGCTCGGGTGCATTGTCCGGAGCACCGTCTCGATCAACACCGAGAACCTGAGGCATCCTGACCGAGGGAATTTGCGCAACCTCCTCTTCACGAAGCTGCACGAACGATACAAGTTCCCCGCTGAATTTGAAAACACAAGCCTCAAAGGGAATAAAGTGAACAATGCTGCCCTCACGAAGATGAGCAAGGCCCTGTCTACTTGGAAAAGCAATGTGAAGAGAATGATCGAGAAAGGTGAGAGTTATGAGAAGATCAAGGAGAAAAATCCTTCGATCACCGAAGATGACTACAACGACTTCAAGATCAATTGCTCGAGCACCGCAAGCTCCCAATCAAGTGAGTGGGGGAAACAAATGCGGGAGCTGAACATAGGGGAACACACACTCGGTCCCGGCGGTTCTGAGTGGCGGAGCCTATATGGGACAAGGAGGAGGCGGACCGTGCCGAGCAAGGCCTACCGACCCTCTTCGATACATCTGGCGGTGACAAGCAGACCAGGAACTTTGTCGGGGCCGGTACAAGAAGGACCGAAAACAAAGGAGCTTACCACGGATCCGAAGACCAGGCAGCTTGAGCTTGTTCAGTAAGGAATACACCCCCCGTAATTAGCTCCATATGGTTGCATTCTAATTAATGAAGCCAATTTCTAAATGGTTCACATTCCTTCCGCAGCGATTGAAAGCGATGGCAGGGTCGACTCAGAGCAACCCTTGGGACACCACTCTAAATAGGGGTTGAATGTAATGAAGAACAAGGATAAGCTCGATGAAGCCGATGTCACCTGGTCGTGTGGCGGCAAAGGCTTGTCGACAAAATGGGGTCATACTATACGCTGGTGTGCGGAAGGAGAAAAGACCAGCTCGGAAAGCGGTAGCGAGAGGTTCAAGAACTCAAGGCACAGGTGGCGCGGATTCGGAGATTGTCCAAGAGCAAGTGGAACAACGACTCGGGCGGCGATCACCGCCTTGTGCCTACCTTGATCTCGGGTTGAGTCGTGGATTGCGGGCGGCTAACGAGGGCCGCCCGATTCCTAGCTTCACGGCCAGCAACTCGCATAATGCGATGGCGGGGCCATTGGTGCCTCCAGCGAGGCGGCATTGGTGTCTCCGACGCCGCACGGAGCTTAATGCACCGGGTGTACGCCGGCGGCACCTCTGCAGCAAGCGGCCCCTCCGTCAACTGCACGCCCGCCATTGGCGGTGCCTCTACATTAGCCGAGCTCGGCGCCATCATCACGGTAACTAATTAAGCTCTCTCGCCGAGGACTTCATCTCCTTGCCTTTGATGGGCATCCCCGGCGCCCTACATGTTTTCGCAGGCGCCGCCGACGTTCCGTGCACTCTCCTCCACCGTGAACAACGAGTTGGTCGATGTCGCCAAGGGCAAAATCGTTCAACCGGCAACCTTGTTCCACGGTACCGGATGCCACCCAACTTGTTTAGGGTTCAACTGGTTGGTGCTGCCAGCTGCGACGACTTGTTACCTCGAATCGACCCGTCGGGCCGGCGATGATGACGTGATGACCCTCGGCCTGCCTGAGTTGGCCCTGCTTTGGCGAAGAGCCAGATTCGTTTGGGGCGGGGACACCACCCCAAAGACAACACCGCCCCGTCGTGCGGCGCCAAGTCGGCCCCATGGCAAGACCGCCGAACGGTGCGGACATCCCTATGCCCTGGATCCAAACATGCATATGGCACGGGATCGAGAATGACGATGACGACGACTATGATACATTTGGCAGCGTCGATCAAGACTTTGCCGAGCATGGGTGCGATGGCGACTTCATGGGGCCTCCTTCTCAAGAACCAAACCCAACAAAAGGCGTGTGCGATCTAGCTCGTACGCGGAGAAGCCAAGTTGCAACAGCGCCGTCTGGCGTTCAGCTCTCGAGAGACGCCTCCACTGCCGACTTCACCGAGCCTCGAGATAGGCGAGGTGCGAAATATTATCAGCCCCAACACACTCAAGAAGGCGGTCTGTGAGCAAAACTCGGTCCCATTACGGGAGAAGAAGAAGGCACGCAAAGAAAGACTAAGAAGGTGCGAGCCAGCGGCACCGAGTGCGATCCGTGCTCGGGACGGGCCACCTTCACCGCAGGATATCTCGAGGAGGGTGCATGTGGCGGGTAGGCGATGCTACCGACAAATATGCTCAATGCTGCAACCGGTGCTATCGGAGTCTCGCATGATGGTGTTCTTTCTTTGGAGAAGCGGCGTCTCGGGGAGAAGGATGTGGCATACCGGTTTTCGCGGCCAAGGTGCGGAGGGCAAGGGCTTTGTGGATAACTCCATCGGGCGTCACGATCGTCCTGCGTTTGATGACATCCACGCTATGTTGAACCTTCATCCGCTGCACTACACCTTCGTTCGGCTATTTTCGCTGAGTATGGAGATGCGGATCATTCGCGACAAGACCCGGACATCGTGATAGTCGACCCCTTCTACATGCGTGCCAAGATCTTGGGCAGCGCTGGGGACCGCAAGTCGCGAGTTCTTACCTCAAGGCGTCATTCGGCAAACCAAGATAAGGATAACTTCCTCGTGCCTTACTTTCCCGAGTAAGTCCTCCCTCAACCGCCCGTAACATATGAATTCTTACATTTCGATCGTTTTCTTTTAACATTCCGTGTTTTCTGCGGTGACACACGTTGCACGCTCATCCTCCTAAGCCCTAAATATTCCATGGCCACGTATTTCAACCCGGACCGTCAGTCGAACGTAGACTACACAAATGTCAAGAAGGTTCTTGATGATGTTCTCCCCGGCTACGCCAAATCTGGAGGCACCTTCACCAGGCCTATTCGTAAGCACGGCAAGCACGTGTTCTCCCCAATCTGACGTTACGCTGCGTCAAGCAGCCGCTGGCGGTCGAAGGGTGCCTACTACGCCATCCATCACATGCGAGGCGATCGTGCGGGACCATCATCAACTTCGCTACCGAGTAAACTCCAAGATTGGGCCGCGGCGTGTCGGCAATCCAGACGCGGACCTCCGACAAGAATTCTTCGCATCCAATCGGAGTTTGCGGAAATCATCCATCAAGATGTCCTTCGTACCTCGGGGCAGTTCTACCTCGAAATCAACCGTCCACGGTGACATCGACACAATGCTACAAATGCAGGATGACAACTCCGTTCTTTCATGACTCCCATGATAGACGGCGGCTTCATCCACGCTCCGGTCCCTTGAGTCGAGTTGTCTAGTTCTGAAACATCGATTGGGTCATGTTGTAATTAAACTTTAATGAACTTGTAGTATGTCTCTTTGGTTTCGAGAGTCGTTCAACTTAGATGTAATCGATGCTATTAATGTCTTGCTTTTCTCTTCCGATCGTTCTGTTGCATACTTATATATTGCTTATGTATTGTCTGTGAATTGGTACTAACGTTTCGTTTGGCTAGTTCATAGCGATGCCGACGTATGTCGTGTACAAGCGTAAGGTTCCGGAGTCTCGATGACTGGGAGGAGTGTCGGAGACAGGTTCACCGATTCAGCGGTAACAGTTACAAAGGGTACACCACTAGGGCGAGGCCGAATCTAGATCGCCCGCTATCTAGCGGGAGAGGGAGGGCGTTGGAGGAACCGGATGAAGGCGAGTTTCATCATGATGATGCTCATCGTGATGACCGCAGCTCTCTTCTATGTGATGGTAGTTTAGATGATCGATATCGACTTGTAATGCGAAGATAAACTCGCTACTCGCGGTCTCGAGACTTGTAATATATTGTTCTATCTTTGTTCGGTCTTTTCAATTCGGAGACTAATATGATGAATTGTATTCGGAGACTAATATGATGAATTGTATTCAAGGACTAATCTTCTATTGTATTTGATGAATCTATTGTTGATGTGTGCTGTCTATATTTTGTCAAATTATACATTTTGTAACCTGTGCAAAAACAGAAAATAAAAAATAAAAAACCTAATATTCATACTAATGGCGCATCACATGACAGTGCGCCATTAGTATGACAATGCATACTAATGGCGCATCACCGGAAGTGCGCCATTAGTATCTTCTGATTACTAATGGCGCATCCGGGGTGGTGCGCCATTAGTATGCCAAAGCACTGGTATACATGCCTCGGGAGGCATACTAATGGCGCACCCTTGCATATACTAATGGCGCACCAGGTGGTGCGCCATTAGTATACCAGATACTAATTACTAATGGCGTGCTGTCAATGGCGCACCTCTAATGCGCCATTAATGGCCATATTAGGTGCGCCATTAGTAGTGGTATTTCTAGTAGTGGTAGTTGCAGAGCTGGAACGCCCTATGCGCCGCCACATGTGCGCCAGCCATTGTTGCTGTTGACACCACAAGCTGGTTTCTTCTTCTTGATTACTCCCAACTTCCCAAGTAAGGGAAGCAAGGAACTGTGAGAGGCAAGAAGATAGTGCTGACTTGAGAGTGTTGGATGAAGGCATGAAGCAGAGAGTGAGCAAGCAAGATTAATATAGCCAAACAATCTGCTCTCTTTTTTAGCATATTCGTCGGTGACCTCCTTTTGTTGCCATCGCCACCGAGCCGGAGAGCGAAGACGAGTGCCAACCTCGCGCATAATTGTGCAACTCCTAGAACCCCTTCAATTTTACGCTGTAACCGCTACTGTTATATGAAGGGTGCAATGTCGATGATGATTGAAACGGCTCTTACATTGCACATAAAAATAAATATGGTTGGTGAAGCATTGGAGTCCTAGTTATTGGTCGCATGTAGATCAGGCTTCCATATATATTGGACTTTGCCATGATAATAATACAGGGGGAAGAGTGTGATGAGGATGTTGAGAGACACGTAATTAACTTTTGTTATTTGTCTTAGGGAATGAGATGCATCGAGAATTTAATTGTTGGCTCATAATAGGCACAATTTTCTTGGTGGAACTTTGACACAAGCAGAAGAACCGACAATATGACCTGCATGCACTTCAGCTCCGGGCTGAGATAGAGGAGACTGATCACTCATGGCCTGTTGAACTGGCACTCCCTGAGCAGCTGGCTTACCCATTCTTCTCTGGCGTGACGGAATATTTGTGGAAGAGAGCATGCAGCCTCACAAAGAACATCCACTAGACACCAAAGTTGTAATCACCAAAGCATGATGAAATAATACAGATTAGGCACGTCTGCCATCCAAATCAAGTTCGTGTGACTTCCGGTTGAATTCGACCAAGCTTATCGGCTAGCTAAGAGCATCTCCACCCAGCCCCCCAGGACACCCCACCAGAGGCTTTTTTAGCGCCGGCAATGAAAAATTACCCCAGTCACGCCTCCACCATCTCGTTTTGCACCAGATTTGGCCGAATTAACATCCGGCGAGCCAACACAAACCCAGGGAGCCAGGGGTCCGCCAAGGGCACCGGCGCTATTGTTTATGTGCAACAGGCCCACTGTCAGCTCTCTCTCTCTCTCTCTCTCTCTCTCTCTCTCTCTCTCTCTCTCTCTCTCTCTCTCTCTCTCTCTCCCTCTCTCTGTCTCTTGCATTCAACAGGCCCACCCATGTGCATGTCTCCAGCTCGCCCACTTCATCTCTTTTTCCTCTCATCTCTCTTGTCGTGCACAGCTGGAAAACTCCCCCCCCCCCACCCATGCCAAAATTTCCGTCGGCATGACCCCAACCGGCTGAAAAAATGGCTCCTTGGGGGGGGCAAACAAGTGGAGATGCTTTAAGTAGTCCGCGCCGGAAATATCAATCAACTAGCTTCAGTAGGTCGTGCGCGAAGATGGAGTAAGTCAAACCGGAAGCGGGACCTTTAGGCATGTGTAGCCGCTGGGCATTTCAAAATTACGAACAAAAGTTTTCCATTTTGTATTGAAATATGTGTTTTTTTAAGGAGGAAAGCTCCCGACCTCTGTATCCGAGTTATGCATGCAACTTATTTATTAAATAATAGTGCGGAAACCAAGTCTCAGGTCCAGTACTGGCTCACAAATAAAGCCCAAAAATAACAGAAAGTATAAAAAGATGCTACAACCGGTGAAAAAAGATAGGCTACCATGACTAAACACCTAGTCTATTATTAGTTCGCCATCCATATCAGTTGAAAATAACCCGTGCTACCGTCGGAAATGCTCTAAGTAATCCGCGCCGGAAATATCAATCAACTAGCTTCAGTAGGTCGTGCACGAAGATGGAGTAAGTCAACCCGGAAGCGGGACCTTTATGCGACTAAGTTTTTCTACCGGAACTGCTACCTACCGGTGTGACATCCACCACACATGCATTTCATCAAGATTCGTGTGATCTGATAACATATATTATATCTTGCTCTATACATTGTGAATACTAGTGACACAGCCTGACAGAAGGTACATGGTGGCAGCCTTTTACAGAGAAGAGAGAGATAGGGAGGAGAAAAATAACCGTGCATGCATGCATTCCCTCTCCCATACATCTAACATGCATTAATTTTCATCCTCATATTTGAAATGATTGATATATTTTCAAACAAATGTTCACTTTTTAAACTTTTTATATATTAGAATTCGCGCCGACAAGACCTTCAAAACAAGATCAATCTAGGATATATTTCAACTACTTTTATTTTGTATATTTCAATTATCTTTGAAATCACTTTCAGAAAAATATAAGATTATTTCGGTATTTCACAAAAATGATTTCGACTGTTTCACTAATTTCCAAAAAAATATGATTTCACTTGTTAAAAAACTATTTTAAACATTTTTAAACACTGGTTTCACTTATTTAAAATGCATATTTCACTAATATTCAAAAACAAGTTCACTAATTTCATAAAATGATTTCTCTCATTTAAAAGAACTAATTTCACCCATTCTTAAACACTACTGAAAGTGTTACATATTTCTCAAAATGATTGAATGATTTTTAGTGAGATATTAATTGAAATAGCTATGTGTAGTTGAGCTGTGTAAAATATGTGAAACTGATATTTCAATGTGTTGTTGCATGTTGTCAAACTAATTTCTGTGAAAAATATGAAATCACTTCTCTGAAATATATGAAACAACTATTTCATATATTTGTAACTTGTTATTTCAGTGAGATATGTATTGAAATATATGAAATTACTTCTCTGAAATACATATTTCACTCATTCACAAATTGATTTTATTATTTCAAAACAATATATCATTTATTTGAAACAACTGATTTCACTCAGTTGAAAAACTTATTTCACTCAGTTGTCAAACTAATTTCTGTGAAAAATATGAAATCACTTCTCTGAAATATATGAAACTAATATTTCTCATATTTGTAACTTGTTATTTCAGTGAGATATGTATTGAAAAATATGAAATTACTTCCCTGAAATATATTTCAATGTGGTGTTGCGAGTTGTGAAACTAATTTTGTGAAAATATATGAAATTACTTCTCTGAAATATATGAAACAGCTATTTCATATATTTGTAACTTGTTATTTCAGTGAGATATGTATTGAAATATATGAAATTACTTCTCTGAAATACATATTTCACTCATTCACAAATTGATTTTATTATTTCAAAACAATATATCATTTATTTGAAACAACTGATTTCACTCAGTTGAAAAACTTATTTCACTCAGTTGTCAAACTAATTTCTGTGAAAAATATGAAATCACTTCTCTGAAATATATGAAACTGATATTTCTCATATTTGTAACTTGTTATTTCAGTGAGATATGTATTGAAAAATATGAAATTACTTCCCTGAAATATATTTCAATGTGGTGTTGCGAGTTGTGAAACTAATTTTTGTGAAAATATATGAAATTACTTCTCTGAAATATATGAAACTGCTATTTCATATATTTGTAACTTGTTATTTCAGTGAGATATGTATTGAAATATATGAAATTACTTCTCTGAAATACATATTTCACTCATTCACAAATTGATTTTATTATTTCAAAACAATATATCATCTATTTGAAACAACTGATTTCACTCAGTTGAAAAAACTTATTTCACTCATTTGAGAGAAAACATTAGATTCACTCATTTGAAGTACTATATTCCACTCATTTAAAAAACTGATTTCACACATCACAAAATTATATTTTCAACTATGTTTCACATATTTGAAACATTGAAATTAAAAGGGTGTTTAAAATACAACTTCCGTATACTTTAACTAACCAAATTTACTCATTGAAACAATCGATTTCACATGTTTGAAATAACTCATTTCATAGTTTTATAGTTTTTCACATATTTCAGTTAATTGAAATATGGTTTGAATCGTTAAATTTAGACTACTTTCAAATGTATCAAAGATTGATCTTGTTTTGAAGGTCTTGTCGCCATGATTTGAAATATATATAAATTATCCAAAACAAACTTTTCGTTCAAAAGATATGAATGATTAAAATCCATGAATTTATAGGGTGAGAGGTGTGTCCGTGTCTGTGTCATGCATGCACTTTTGTAGGACCCACTAGTACCTTTCAATGACCAAAACACATGCAAATAGTACTTATGTCAGATAAAGCTGTCAGAGTAAAACAGGGAAATACCAAACCACTTGCAGCCGAATACAAGAAAATACCGAACGCAGTGCGCAGATCACAAAGCAAATCAACCGTAGATATCTCACCGGCACATACCGGCAACGGTAAAAGAGACTTTCCGGACCTTTATGCTTGTGTAGCCGCTGGGCATTTCAAAATTATGAACAGAAGTTTTCCATTTTGTATTGAAATATGTGTTTTTTTAAGGAGGAAAGCTCCCGACCTCTGCATCGGAGTGATGCATGCAACTTATTTATTAAATAATAGTGCGGAAAAAAAGTCTCGGGTCTAGTACTGGCTCACAAACAAAGCCCAAAAATAACAGAAAGTATAAAAAGATGCTACAACTGGTGAAAAAAGATAGGCTACGATGACTAAACACCTAGTCTATTATTAGTTCGCTATCCATATCAGTTGAAAATAACCCATGCTACCGTCTCCCACAGATTGCGCCCAGTAACCAAAAACTCCTTGAAGTCCGCATGAGTGAGTAACGACCATGTACAGATCCAAGCAGTGGTTCTCTAGATAACCTGCAAAAAGTTGTTAATTTTTTTCCGTTAAAGATCAGATCATTTCTGCAGTTTCATATAGCCCAAAATAGTGCACATATCCCTATCCGAATATGCCCCCCTATAGTTAAGTCCACTCAATGTAGCCACATCCCAAATAACATGCTGATGCTAATAGGAGGATTAACGTTGAAGGCTATATGAAGAGTACGCGAAAGAAGTTTGGCTAGCGGACAATCTAGAAAGAGTTGTTGAATCGTTTTGTCATGGTCACAAAAACAACATCGGGAATACCGACCCATCTTCGATTTACCAAGTAATCCTTAGTTAATATCACTCCCTTGTGGACAAATCATATGAAAATTTTAATTCTAAGCGGTACTTTAATCTTCCAGATGTGAATATACCTCGGTATTGGCTCATTATCAATTAGGTTCAAGTACATAGATTTCTCCAAGAAACTACTGTTCCTAGATAGTTTCTAGTGAATGGTATCTTGTTGGTCTGAAAGTTGAACATCCATCAACCAACGGACCAAATGCAGTCATGAGTTCCATCGTTCCCCCACCAGAGACCTCCTGAATTGAATATTAAGGGGGATTGATTGTAATACTGTAGCAACATAAGCTTTCTTGCGTTGTACAATATTATACAAGGTCGGGTATTGTATTGAAATATGTGTGTCGTTGCATATTTCCAAGTTCAAGAGAATCCAGCAGCAATGTAAGTGCAACGATTAATTAAGAATCTCCGCAAGGAAAACAATTAATTAGGAAACATAAAAGCATATGCCTCATGTCCGCTCCCCGTTGACCCATTCTCCCGGCTCTAACGAAACGTTCAATCTGAATCAAACGTGGTAGACAGATGGCAAGCTCATGGTGTACTCGTCCGCCGCCTCGTCATCACCGTGATCACCGAGGTGGAGTAGGAGTGCGAGGGCGAGCAAGGCCCACTCCAGCACAAAGATGGCGGCCTGGCTGAATTTGGCCCATCTCGTCCTGGGGCAGAAATGTCCCTTTCGGCCGAATAATTTTGGCCCAGTCAAAATTTTGGTCAACCTTTGGTCAATTTTTGTCCAAATTTTGGTCAAATTTCATTCAAAATTCAAATGTTTGTTTTGCTATTTCGTCCAAAATTTGATCGAAATTTTTAAAATGACCAAATTTTGGCCATCTTGCCTTGGGGCGAAAATAAATCTGAAACTGAAAATCAAAACTTCTAGCAGCGCCTAGGCCGCCGATGGAACCTAAGGACGGCCGTGGACGTTGGACCACAGTTCAGTGAGGAAGTCTACCTGTCCTTCTCCGGGACGTTGGACCAGAGTTCGGTTAGGAATTCAGCCGTTCAGGTGAATGCGATCAGCGCCTTGGCACCCTAGAAGATGGCAGTGAGGAAAGCGCCAGCTGTGTGCGCGTTGCTCTGGGCTCCAGCAGCGGCGGCAGGGGTGGTGAACGAGCCCAAGCAGTCGGCCGCAGCCAAAATGGTGGTGAATAACGTGTAGAAAGACAAGGAGCAGGCCGCATAGGGATGGGACGAAGGCGCAGCGAAACGTTAGAAAGATGTAGTCGGACGCCGCGTCCAGCAGCAAGTAGGTGCAGAGCTGGAATGCCACTTTCCCGCCCGCCAATGTTGCTGTGGAGTGACCATTCCACACAAAGCTAGTTTCTTCTTGAGCACTCTAAATCAGCAGCAAAATGAATTAAGGAACTATGAGAGGCGAGAAGAGAGTTTTCACATAAGGCTGGGAGCGGTGGATGGAGCGGAGAGTGAGCGAGCGAGCTTATCCCTATAATCAATGTCGTAGGGTGGCGAGGGGTTGGTTTATAATTAACGGCAACCGAGTGGCAAAGACAAATTGAGACGTTGCGGTTGGGACTATCTAATTATCACAAAACTGCGAACAAACCTATGGTTGAATTGTTATAGGAGGACAGTGGTATACTAGTAGAAAAATGGCCATTAGTCCCGGTTCATAAGGCCCATCTGTCCCGGTTGGGGAACCGGGAATAAAAAGTCGTTATTAATGCCTAGGCCTTTAGTCCCGGTTCTTATACTAACCGGGACAGATGGGCCTCCACGTGGCCGGTGCTGCGAGCCCAGACAGGAGGCTCTTTAGTCCCGATTGGTGGCACCAACCGGGATCAATAAGCATCCACGCGTCAACTGTTCAGGGGCTAGGGTTTTTGTTTTTTTTTCTGAAAGGGGGTGGATTTGGGGGTTTTTGTATGGTTAATTAAGGTGTTCATATATTGTGTTAGGTAGCTAATTAATTAATAGAGAGAAGTGTCCTCTCATATCTCCGTGCTTGGTCGACGCTACATACTATACATAGAGAGGCCCTCGACATGCTAGCTAGTAAGAAAATGAAGGAAACCATTAAGTACAGAAGTTCGTCATGCATACCGAGAGAAGTGATCGACCTCTCCTTCTTAGAGAGATTGGTCGAACAACAAGTTTCATATTATCTATCCGACGCTACTGGCTACATACATATACAATATGTAAGATCTTTTATAATACCCTAGCATTTGAACTCAACTTCCACATGGTATTTTCTGGCTTTATTGATAACGTGGTCAAGAAAGAATCCCGCCAATTCCTCTTGAATTGCTTTCATGCGATCTTGTGGTAGGAGTTCATTCCGCATCTGCCACGTCTAATTTGAAGAACGGGGTTAATACATATATATGAATAAAACTCAACAGAAATGATGGTGTAATAAAATGAAATTGTGAATATTATTTCTTACGCACTTCATATTGTCTTTTAGAGTAGCCCCGCTTATTTTTCAAAGTCGCGTTGTAGATGAACTCGCACACGTAGTATCCACAGTAATCATTCCCTTGTTCCTGCCACAAGCACTTTACGAGAAATAGAGGTCACTCAAACTGATAATGAAGCATTATAAATGGCATTGATGAAAGTAGCTAGAATCAACGGGAGATACGCGCAACTAGCTAGCTAGTAGTACTTACTTTCGGGTATGTATATCGCAGCTCCTTCGATAGTCCCGGAGCTTCTGCGGTGAACTGTTTCCAAACCCTGCAAGACAAAGAAAATAATTATTACTTGAGATATCAGGAAATGAACAAAAAGTTGCCTATATGGTGCGATAATAATCGATTGAACTTACTTGTTGAGAATTTTAGTCATGTCAGCATAGGTCTCGGGATCTTTTCGTCTCGAGTCTAAGACGGTTACTAGCCCCCGGTCAAGCTTAATCTCTAGGAGAATATAGTGGAAGCTGCGCACGCATGCATAACTCATCAATTACATTACTATAACCTCGCTCGAGTAATAAGGGAAACCGAATATGCACACGACAGTAACACTCACTTGAAGTTGTAAGGAAAGAGTATTAGATCTTTGTTTTGATTTATTAATAATGATTTGAGCAAGTTGGCCTCGGCCTCTTCGGCGTTCTTCTTAACATGAAATTCATGTATGAGATTTGTGTTAATGAACCCAATATCATACATTTCTGCTTTTCTGCACTCGATGATCTTCAATCTGCATAATATAGTGAGGATAATTATAAATACATGCAATGAAAGAGCTGAGCTATATATAGAGACTTAATGACAGAAGTAGTACTTACAGACAGTAGCAAGTGACCGTTAATTTATCGAGGATCTTTTGATTGAAGAACTGGAAGAACTCCTCAAATGGAACATGCAATAGATCAGTTCCAACGAGGTCGTGCTCCTCTTTAATTCTCAGATACAAAGTATTCGTCCGCCCATACTCTCTGCAGGTTTTCATGTACCAATTATGGAATTTCGCATCATCGTTGTTAGAGATTTTTCATCTTTGACGAGAGGCTTCCCGTACTCATATCCGTGTTCGTCCACCTTCAAAAAATCATAATGTACATCGCCGGGCAGGTAATATCCAAGATTGCTATAACCGGGCACCATCCCCGGAGCATTAGCAACGATGTCGCTAGACACATTGAGCGGGGGGCACGATTGGTTCGCTTGTTCGCCGAGCTGGGCAATTTTTTTTCCCAGCTGCTCATTGTTCTTTTAACCTTTAATCACTGACAGTACTTCCCGACTGCTCCACTTCGAGATATGTCTTTTCAGTAACGCGCTCATAGTTGGTTTTCGGCGGAGATTTTGGTGGTTTCCTCAGGGCGTCGATAGTGCGCTTTTCTTTCACCGTATCTACCTTCTCCTCTGGAGGTGGATGTCTCTCTGATTTCGCTCCTTCAAAGAAGTCCTTCACTTCTTTTTGCACGATCTTCTTGTTTTTTTCCACGGTCATCTCGTACGGTAACTTCTCTAGAGGCTCGAGAGGTGGACCGTATCTGTATTGCCTCCCGCCTCTGGCCGTACTGCTAGACGCCGGAGCAGACGGAGCGGCTGCGGCTGTCTTCTTTCATGCTTGCTTACGAGGCGGAGGAGAAGGACTACGACGCGCCGGAGCAGCCAGGGCGGCGGCGGGTCTCTTCCTCCCTTGCTAGCGAGGCGGAGAAGGATGAGGCTGGTGGCTGCTCGGGCGTGCCAACGCAGGTGGAGAAGGAGGCGGAGTTCCACCATGCGCCGGAGAAGGAGGCTGAGTGCCCTGATCGTCACTCGCCGGAGGAGGAGGCGGTGGAGGAGGTGGAGTGCCCTGACTCGCCGGAGGAGGAGGAGGAGGAGGCGGACGCATCCAGTTCAGAAGGTTGATGAGATCCTTCCGCCATAGGCATGGAGTCTTCAGACAAGAACCCAGCCGAGTCTCCCCTTCACCCGTAGGGTGGTCAAGCTGGAGGTCCTCAAATCCTTTTGTGATTTCATCCACCATCACCCTACACTACTAGGAAAAGGCCTACTAATGGCGCACCGGTTTTGCCTACTAATGGCGCACTACCGGTGCGCCATTAGTAGCACGCCATTAGAATTTTTTACTAATGGCGCACCACCGTGCGCCATTAGTATCTGATATACTAATGGCGCACATGGCAGTCGCCATTAGTATGTAACTCCATCGCCATTAGTATGCCTCCCGGGGCCATATGTAACCATGTGCTTTGTCACACTAATGGCGCACTCTGCCTTGATCGCCATTAGTATCCTTTGGCATACTAATGGCGCATAACGCCTTGATCGCCATTAGTATGAATATTTGTTTTTTTTTTGCTTTTCTGATTTTTGCACAGGTTACAAAATATATTATTGGACAGAATATTGACAGCAGCACACAGCAACATCAGATTCATCGAATACAATAGAAGATTAGTCTCCGAATACAATTCATCATATTAATCTCCGAATTCAAAAGACCGAACAAAGATAAAACATTACAAGTCTCAAGACCGCGAGTATCGAGTTTGTCTTCACATTACAAGTCGATATCGATCATCTAAACTACCATCACATAAAAGAGAGTTGTGGTCATCACGATGAGCATCATCGCGATCAAACTGGTCCTCATCCGGTTCCTCCAACGCTCCCTCCTCTCTCCCGCTAGATAGCACGGGCATATCTAGATTCGGCCTCCGCCCTAGTGGTGTACCCTTTGTAACTGTTACCGCTGAAACGGTGAACCTGTCTCCGACACTCCTCGGCGGCACCATCAGTGGTGTCATCCCCGACGCCACTAGGGGTTATGTAATCAGGATCGGTGTCTTCCGCGGCGTCCTCATAGCGGTGAGGTTGTTCCTCCATCTCCTGGGACAGCTCCCAGAATTGCTTGCCGCCTGAACCACCGGCCTCATCGTTGTGGGCCATGTTTCGCTCTAAATAGGAAAAAGTTTGGTCAAAAGTTGGTTATTGTCAAGGAACAAGATCATGGTCTCATCATTTAGGGTTTGTCGACACGAGGCACCCTAAAAGCCTAAGCTTTCATCATTTAGGGTTTGTCGGCGCCGAGGCACCCTAAAAGCCTAAGTGTACATCATTTAGGTTCTCATCGACACCGAGGCATCCGGGCAGCCAAGTTAAGTTTTCATCATTTAGGGTTTATCGATGCGAGGCACCCTAGGTTGGGCCTAATCACTTGGCTCTATTGCCACCTATGTTGGGTTTATCATCTAGGGTTTATCGATGCTAAGGAGAATTCTAAGTTGGGCCTAATCACTTGGCTCTATTGCCACCTATGGTTTAATGCAGCAAGAATGGCGGGCAGTTGATCCTACTTAACTAAGTACTAAGATACCCGGCCCATGCATTAGTCGTAAGTACCCCATATGTCCTATTTTAGCAAAGTCATGCTAAAATTCACGGAAAATTTCAGCATGACCTTTGCTGAAAATAGGACATATGGATACCAATTTGCGGAACGGAAGTTAATCAACATTCCGACAAACTCAAGGGCCTCTCGGGTACCTGCAAATTCATCACGACACGATGGTCGGAGACATGACCTTTGCAAAATGGTCGGAGACACGATGGTCTTTCTCAATGTGATCAATTGATGGATCAACACATAAAACATGTCCAATAAGTATGATTTATAGAGTCAACATCAGTATGGATATATATAAAGTTTTTCTTCATCAGCCAGGCCCATGCAAGTAACTGCATCCAGCAACTATTTTTGCTACTCTGTAACTAACTACACTCTGTATTTATAGATTCATTTCAGATGAGATCAGATTGAGCTCCAACTGTAGCTGCAGCTGAGGGATCCATGAGCCATCATGCCAGCCAGCCAGGAAATAAACTTTACTTTCCAAAGGAAATAAAAATACAATGCATACATACATACTTAAGCAGGTAGATAGATAGATAGATAGATAGATAGATAGATGAGCATGTTCAGTTTACAAGAATGAATATAAACAAGCAAAGAATGCATGCAAGTTTAAAGTAAAACCTTTCAGTTAATGCAAGTACTCCTCTTGCTCTCTACTTTCTCTCTTCTCTTCTTCAGTTAATTAACTGAATTTTACTGATGTTGTTGTTAACTGAATTTTACTAGTTAAACACATTATAACTGAATTTTACCACGTCTCCCCTCCTGGACGTTTCAGAAATAGGAGGGCCCACGTCTCCCCTCCAGAGTTTTCGAGGGCCCATGTCTCCCCTCCAAAGGGCAGGACGTTTGAGTTTTCGAGGCAACTCCCCACGTCTCCCCTCCACTGGAAACTCCCCACACGCAGAGAGGGTTTTCTTCCAGTCCAGGTAACTCCCCTCCTATTCCATTGCCGCTCCATCTTCCTCCCTCTGCCTCCCTCCTCATTCCATTGCCGCTCCATCTTCCTCCCTCTACCTCCCTCTGCCTCCAGCATCAAGCAACTCCCTCTGCCTCCACCATCACTGGCCGGAGGGCAATGGCGGAGGAATCATGGAGCAACTCCCTCCGCTTGCCAAGAGAATGGCGGAGGCATCATGGAACAACTCCCCTCCGTCGCCAAGCATCACCGTGGTGAGGCGTCGGCAAGGAGCGCTGGTGGTCGGCAGACGACGTTCCGGTCCCCAGGCAGAAGCGGGACTACACCGTGCCGCTCAAGGTTGATATCCACCTGAAGGAGCCGCTGGATGTCGTATGCACCAGCAATCCAGGTGAAGCCGACAAGATGATCCGCAAGATGAGGAGGGGCTCGGCGGCATGCTTTCTCGGAATATCGGCGTTGATGTCGAGTATACCAGGGAAGAAAAACCTCCGCAAATTGCTGCAGCTCTGCAGTTATGCGTGGAGGATCTCGTCCTGGTATACCACATCACCGCGGCAACCAAATGGTAAAATCATCCAGTTCTGAAGTAGTTTTTTGGTGATCATACAGAATGTTGTCTACAAGTTTTTGTGATCATTCAGTAGCTGTTATGAATGTTGTCTTGTAATGCAAAAGATTGCAAAAAAAATACATCATTGAGATGTTATGCTTGCTGTTTTGATCATACAGAATGTTGTCTTGTAGTTGTTGTGATCATTTAGTAGTTGTTGTGATCATACTGTTTTTACTGAATTTTGGTCGAACTGAAGATGCTATTTTAACTGAATTTTGCTTCAACTGAACCCATTTTAATTCTGTAGTTTCTGAAGTTTTTGAAGTAGATGAATTTGAATGCTAAAGATTATTTTGATGCAGGCCCAAGGAACTCCGCTCGCTCCTGCAGGAGAAGAAGCTGTACACCTTTGTTGGCTTCGCATTGGAGGCGACAAGGAGAAGCTGAAGTTGTGCGGTTTGGAGATCAACCCCGACAAATACGTCGACTTGCAGCGCAAATGGAGAGTTCAAACAATGGAAAGAAGTGGCAGTCTTTGGCTGAGTTTGCAGCCAGCCTCATCCACCCATCCTACTCAAAAATGAAGCGAGAAGATCGACAGAATTGGACCACCTACTATGGGGGACAGCCCACTGCCAAACAAGCTCATCGAGTACGCGCCATGAAAGATCGACGTCACCTACGAGCATGGAAGAAAATCGAAATCACCAAAGAAGGTTTTGAGCTCTGGCAAGAGGCGGAGGATCATTGGGATGACCCCTACTACTGGGGATATTGAGTTGTTTGTGGTATTGGGATGACCCCTACTACTGTGTCTCAGTTTGCAGTTATGTGGTTGAACAAGTTTGCTTTTGTTATGTTGAACAAGTTTGCTTTTGCTATGTTGAACAAGTTTGCTTTTGTAATGATGAACAAGTTTGCTTTGGTTGTCAGTTGACATCATCTCATCGCTGAGCATGGTTTAGTTTTACCTTTATCTATTTATTATTTAGGCAGAGCTATTCAGACATGGAAGATATAATCATCCTTATGGTGAGGATCACAATGTTTTTAGCTTCCAAGTTTCTAATGACACATGATCTTTCCAACCACATAACTTAACTGCAAACATTTCCCCTGTAAATTGTAGTTACACATTCCAACCAATACCTGCAGGTTGTAATTTCATACTGAATGACCATCAATGACTAAGTGAAGCAAATAATTGCTATACATTTCTTGGCACGCAAGAAGGAAGAGGGGAGAGGAGGCGGAGCTCACCGGGGAGGCGCAAGGAGGCCCTACGACAACTTAGTAGCAACAGAGGTGGCCGAAGTTGAGGAAGACAGCGGCGACCCGAGGAAGAAGAGGTGGAGGGGGTGGAGGGGTCGAGCACCGTCGCGCCTTGGTTCCTTGCTCGCCGCCCGGTGTTGAAGCAGATTCTGCCCGCCGCCTTGCTGTTGCCTCGCACGGTGGAGCTCGAGGGCTGGGAAGGCGAGGGAGGGGGTGGGTGGGTGCGGTGAAGGCGAGGGAGGGGTGGATTGGGAGCGGATGGCGATGGGGGGGTAGGACAGGGGCTGACTGGGGGCGGCGACGGAGACGGAGGCGCGGGGGCGGCGGCGGCGTGGGTCGGGGCAGCGCGCGGGTGGATCTGGTGGCGAGGGAGAGAGGGTCGAAGGGGATCTGGCGAGAGGGAGGGAGGATAGCTAGGGGGAGGGTTCTAATGGCGCACCGTCCAGTCGTGCGCCATAAGTATGACTATTCTAATGGCGCACCACCCCTCGGTGCGCCATTAGAATTTTGTTTTAATCTAGCCCACTAACCATATCTACAACCTAACCCTATCTACAACAGAACCCACCCACTAGCCCGACTGGTCAGCACGCAGCACACACACCAGGAGGTCCTGGGTTCGATTCCCAGGCTCCCCAATATTTTTTTATGCATTTTAAATGTTGTTTTTTATATTTATTTGTGTTTGAATATGTTCAAACTAGTTTAAATCATAACAGTAATATTTTTTTATAAAAACAGTAATAATTTTTTAAAAAATATGTTCAAATTTCTTACTTGAAAATATCATCGGCGGCGGCGGTGGAGCGGGGGAGGCTGCGGGGATCGAGATCGAGATGGAGGGGGATCGAGATCAAGTGTCCTCATGAATTCAAAAAGTGCCCATGAAATTTAAAATTATTCATGATATCAAAAAGTGCCCATGAAATACAATCGAGAAATGAAGACTAAGATTTAAATACAATCGATCTTAGCTAGCTATATGTTCACAATCTTCTTGCCCTTCTTTTTCGCAAATGAAGTTCTTCTGTGGAACGGACGTCCTTTAGGTAGTGTGGTCCTGCTTATTCTTGTGGTGTGTGCTGATACTTCATCGTCGTCGTCATGTTCGATCTTCGGGTCACCATACTTGTCGAAGTCTTGCTCATTGGCTACTCCATCCATTCCGATGATCTTCCTTTTGCCTCTCCTCACGACAACACGACCGGGCTTTGGCGGGTCGGTAATGAAGAAGCATTGGTCCACTTGGGAAGCCAGTACCCATGGCTCATTTTTAGCGGTGACGTTTATGCCTTGGTCTTGGATTTGGCTTCGGTATAAACACGATCGGGCTTTGGCATAGTCGCCATTAGTAGGTTTGCAAAAAAGTAAAAAAAAAAAATATACTAATGGCGCACTGTCTTGGTCGTGCGCCATTACTAGTTCTAACTAATAATGGCACACTTTGCCATCCCTGCGCCATTAGTTTGTATGGAAAAATGGGGAAAAATCAATAGTAGTGGCGCACCGTGAGCACGGTGCGCCATTAGTGTCTTCCACACTAATGGCACACGAGCAACCGGTGCGCCATTAGTATATAGTAGTGGCGCACTACTTACCTGGTGCGCCATTAGAATCAGTCCTATCTATAGCCCTTTTCCTAGTAGTGCTAGCATATCCTTCTGGAATCGGCCGGCAGTGAAAAGTTGCGCCAGGTTCAGGAGGTGCAACAGAGCCAACAGCCGCCTTGACTTTCAATTCCATCCACTGCGTCATATGGTGGCAATGCTGAGACTCCGTGATAGCATCTACGGGGTAGCTAGCAGGAGCCGTGAAGACAGGCTCCTGAAGCAGCTCCGTGGAAGCCACGCTGCTTCTCCGCTGAGATGGCGGGGTAGCTTCGGGTGTAGGTTCGGCAGGTCGCGTGCTGCGAACTGCCTGTCGTTCCTCTAGCGCTTGTACCCTTGCGTGCAGTGCCTGTAGTTGGGTCAACTCCTTTTTCTTCTTTCTCTCCCAGCGTTTTTAACCGCCTGCGTCGGGAAATCCAGCCTTCCACGAAAGGGAGCCTGGCATGCCTCATGTCCGTCCGGGGTGCTCAGGATTCCCAAGGGCCTCTGTGAGCTCGTCGTTCTCTCTGTCCGGAACGAACGTCCCTTGCTGTGCCTTTTCGATATACTCCTGAAGCTTCTCGATGGGTGTGTTCAGCTGCTCGTCGGTCCAAACGCACTTCCCTGTTACAGGGTCCAATTTTCCCCAACCCCGAAGAACCAAGTCCTGCAACGGTCTGGCCGGCGTCGCGTCTCTGGTTCGATCCCTTTGTCAATGAGGTCATTCTCAGCCTTGTCCACAACGGCCGGGCTTTCAGATAGCCACCTGACCCCGTGCGATGGTGATGCTTCTTCTTTGCAGCATTTTTCTTGTTTGTCACTGACATCTTCGCTGCTCTCTCAGTTTTCTTTTTGGTGACAAATTCGGGCCACCGATTTTTGATCTTCTCAAATCAGCCGAGGAATTCTGGAGTCTTGTCTTGTTCGACAAACGATGATTTCAGCTCATTCTTCCACCTCATGAATAGCTCAGCCATCTTCTTAAGAGCATAAGCCTTGATCATTGGCTTTTTAACTGGATTCTCTGGATCCTCCTCTGGCGGGAAGGTGAAATTTTCCTGCAGCGCGGTCCAAAGATCAGCTTTCTGCCTATCGCTGACATAAGACACCTGAGAGTCTTTGTCCTTAGGCTTCAACCATTGCTCGATGTTGATCGGGATCATGTCCCTCACTAGAACCCCGCACGGAGCATTAAATTTTTGCTTGGTCCGGAGGGGTCCAATCGGTTGGCCAGCGCGATCAATTTCGATGATCGTGTACCTTTCATCCGCCTGCAACTTTCTCTTCGGGCCTCGTCTCGTTACCGAAGTGTTGCTCGATCCGGAGGGCTAGAAAATAAGAAAAAGAAGAGAGTTAATATGTGTACATACCAAAAACAATTAATGCATCAATTAGCTATAGTCAGCACATGCTTAATTAATTAATATATATACCTGGCCGGACTCCGTTCGGTCACCGGAGCCTGATTCTTCATCCTGTCCTTCCCCCTCCATTCGGTCACCGGAGCCGTCATCACGGTGTCCTTCCTCCTCCATTGCTTGATCATCGTCGTAGCCTGCTTCTTCATCCAGTCTTTCCAGACCATCGGTGCATGTGTCGTTGAGAAACGACAAGACGACATCACTTCCCTGTGCGATTATCTCCCCCAACACCGCTTCTTTTGCTTCGTCTCGGGGGTGCGGATCCATAGTTTCTGCAAATATTTACAACATGGCAATTATTATTCAAACATGACAGATGGATATATTAGTGGCAAATGTTGAACTAGCTAGCTAAGCACAATAAGAAATCATATTAGTGGCATGGCCTCGACGCTTCTCTAGGGTTTGGGGTGGCCTCGGCAATGCTTCAAGGGTTTGGGGTGGCCTCAACAACGCTTCAAGGGGTTCGGGGTGGCCTCGACGACAATGCTCTTTTAACTTGGTAAATTTGGGTGGCCTCAAGAGAGTATGTCGATCGGGTAGGGGCGCGGCGGGAGGGGGTAGGAGACCGACATCGTTTTTTTCTAGGGTTTGGGTGTCCTCGAGAGCTTTGGTAACTTTTGCATATATAAAACTTTTCCATGGATCATCATTTCTCATATATATCCATCTATAGCCACATACATATATAAATGGAAAAAAATGCTATGAACAAAAATACATATATACTTGGTAAATATTCTATGAACATCGTTTCTCATATATATCAATGCATACATCCATGGATCATCATTGCTCATATATCCATAGTCATATATAAAAACTTTTTGTATATGAACAAAAAACTTTCTATGAACAAAAAAATAATTTTTAAATATTTAGCACATTCTAAATTTTCCTAACTCTTTTACAACCACAAAAATTACTCCAACTTCATGACAGTACCCACACTCCATTTCACCAAAAACCTTCTGATCCATAGTTCAAAATTTTCAAATTTCATTCAAATGAAATTTGAACCAGATTCAAATTCCTTGCTGAAAACCTATTCTAAACCAATCCAAAAATTCTGAAATTTTGCCATCACCTTTGTCTTTCATCAGTACCTCACCACAAAAAATATCATAAATTCTACAAATGCCCAAAGCCATCTAGCATTTTATCAAACACCCTCTATATGCACTGTTCATATGTGTAAAAAAATCAGAAATTTCAGAAAATTGGACAGCGTGTTGCTGCTGCTCCACTCCTTCTCCTCTCCTCTCCTTCTCCTCTCCTTCTGCTCTTCAATGCGTCAGGCCGACGGCGACCATGGAGCAGGGGCAGAGAGCAAGGGGCGCTCGGGCGCAAGAGCGGTGCTCGATCGGGACCATGGGAAAGGGGGGGCTCACTTCGAGGGGGGCGGCGATGGCCGGAGTCCGACGACGAGGACGGCGGGCTCGGGGCAGCACGCGGTGACGGGGATGGCGGTCTCGGGACGGCACGCGGCGACAGGGACGAGGAGGGATGGGCTCGGGGAGGCACGCGGCGACGGGGACGACGAGGACGGCGGGCTCGGGGATGCCGGCGACGAGGACGGCGCGGGCTCGGGGAGGCGATGGCGTTGGCGGCGGTGGCGTAGACGGCGAGGTGGAGCAGCCTGACGGCGTCGTCGGCGGGGGAAGGGGGGAAGCAACTGGCGATGAAAACTGAAAATTTTCACAAGTGTTTGTTATATAGTCCAAGCGTTAGTCCCGGTTGGTGCCACCAACCGGGACCAAAGGTCTCTTTTCAGCAGCCCAAAGGGCGGGAAGCGGCGGCCTTTGGTCCCGGTTGGTGGCACCAACCGGTACTAAAGGGGGGGCATTGGTACCGGTTGGTGGCACGAACCGGTACCAAAGCCCACCTTTAGTCTCGGTTGGTGCCACCAACCGGGAACAAAGGCCGCGCACAGCGGCGTGGTGGTGGGAGTTTAGTCCCACCTCGCTAGTTGAGAGGGGCGCGCAGTGGTTTATAAGCCCTACTGCCGCACCCCTCTCGAGCTCCTCTCTATTGCAGGCTTACGGGCCTAATTGTCACTGCTATGCCAGATGGGCATACTGGGCCTTCTGCGAGCCTGAATCCTGGCCCATTGATGGGTTTCTAGTCGTATTCAGGCCGTGGTGGCCCAGTAGGTGGCAATTTTTTATTTTTTCCTAGTTTTTTGTTTTCTTTTTTGCATTTTTTGTTTTGTTTCTACTTACAACAAAATACTTATTTATTTTATTTTATTTTGTTTCTACTAATATATTTGCTATTAAAGTTTCCAACAAACAAAGTTCTTTATGAAAATTCTTTTTGCTTTTAATGATTTTGAACAGAAAATACTTTGATAATTTTAGTTGCACCAATTTTATATAATTTTAGTTTCATAAATTTTAGAGGTTGCTTATAATGTTTTGAACAGAAAATATTTTGATAATTTTAGTTTCATAAATTTTATTTATGTTATTAAAGTTTATTTTATTTTATTTTATTTTGTTTCTACTTATATTTTTATTAAAGTTTATATTATTTTGTTTCAAATTACTTATTTATTTTATTTTATTATAATTCTTTTTCTATTAAATTTTCATGCATTTACTGATTATTTTATTTTGTTTCTCTTTCGAAGAATCAGGGTTTCATATGGAAACTCGTCTGTTACAAAAGGATTTCTTTTTTTTAACTTATTTGAACTCCATAGTTTTTCTATGTTCAAAATGCACCATTCAAAGCCACATCATCAATTTTCAACCCTTTCTGATTTCATTTGTTATTTTTCATGCATTTACTGATTTTTTTTCAGCTATAAGACCCTGAAATTGAAAAACATTTCAAATGAACTCTGAAAAGGTTAAAAGTTGGCATGGTATCATCATTTCACCCACATAGCATGTGCAAGAAAGTAGAGAGGCTTACGGCAAAAACTGGATGCACTTCGTGTACAAAACGGACAATCTCTTTCGAAGTATCAGGGTTTCATATGGAAACTCGTCTATTACAATAGGATTTCATTTTTTTGAACTTATTTGAACTCCATAGTTTTTCTATGTTTAAAATGCACCATTCAAAGCCACATCATCAATTTTCAACCCTTTCTGACTTCATTTGTTATTGTTCATGCATTTACTTATTTTTTTCACTATAAGACCCTGAAATTGAAAAGCATTTCAAATGAACTCTGAAAAGGTTAAAAGTTGGCATGGTATCATCATTTCACCCACATAGCATGTGCAAGAATGTAGAGAGGCTGACGGCAAAAACTGGATGCATTTCGTGTACAAAACAGACAATCTCTTTCGAAGTATCAGGGTTTCATACGGAAACTCGTCTGTTACAAAAGGATTTCATTTTGTTTGAACTTATTTGAACTCCATAGTTTTTCTATGTTCAAAATGCATCATTCAAAGCCACATCATCAATTTTCAACTCTTTCTGACTTCATTTGTTATTTTTCATGCATTTACTGATTTTTTCAGCTATAAGACCCTGAAATTGAAAAGCTTTTCAAATGTATTCTGAAAAGGTTAAAAGTTGGCATTGTATCATCATTTCACCCACATAGCTTGTGCAAGAAAGTAGAGAGGCTTGCGTCAAAAACTGGATGCACTTTGTGTACCAAACGGATAATCTCTTTCGAAGTATCAGGGTTTCGAAGTACATACATAGTTCAAATTGAACAACATATAGCTCTCCAGAGCATCTAGTTAAACCATACATTGAAACTATGTAAAACCTTTCAATGCAACAACAAATGCGATCATAATCACAACTAAGGTAACAATTGATCTAACGGCATAATGATACCAAGCCTCGGTATGAATGGCATATTTTCTAATCTTTCTAATCTTCAACCGCATTGCATCCATCTTGATCTTGTGATAATCGACGACATCCGCAACATGCAACTCCAATATCATCTTCTCCTCCTCAATTTTTTTTATTTTTTCCTTCAAGTAATTGTTTTCTTCTTCGACTAAATTTAACCTCTCGACAATAGGGTCGGTTGGAATTTCCGGTTCAACCACCTCCTACATAAATAAAATCTATGTCACGTTGGTCGGCATAATTGTGATAAACAATAAATGAACTAAATAGTTATAAAAAGATAATATATATACCACATCCGAATCATAGACAGTACGAGGGCCGACGGGGGCGGATACCAGAACCATCGCACTATATAATAACAAGGAATAATAAAAGTAAGAAAATTAGACAAGTATCTATCTCAAGTAAGAATTTTTTTTTCCAGAAAGAAGATAAGAACAAGAAGCTCGCCACGGTGGTGCCGGCGATGAGATCGGCGCGGGTGATCGACGGCGGTGAAGACGGAGACGGGACGTGACGGACCGCTAAACCTAGAAAAATCTCGGGGAAAATGGAGCTCGGAGGTCGAGTTTCGAGAGAAGAAATATTAACTAGTGTGGCTCGGACATTTCATCGAACACCTCATGTGCATAGGAGGTGAGCTAGAGCACCCAAATGCCCTTCCCTCGCCGGCCAGCAAAAAACAGAGCAGGGTCGAATGCTCTGCTCGCTGGCGATGGGCTATATATAGGCAAATCATTTGTCCCGGTTCGTGGCTGGAACCGGGACCAATGGTTATTGGCCAGGAGCGAGGCCCATTGGTCCCGGTTCGTTCCTAGAACCGGGACAAATGGGTCCGAACAAACGGAACCAAAGCCTCGCGAGCCCCGGCCGCCACAGGCTCACGAACCGGGACGAATGCACCAGTTGGTCCCGGTTCGTATAAGAACCGGAACTAATGGGCTGGCCAGGCCCGAACGAAAGCCCCTTTTTCTACTAGTGGTATCTCCTGCTCATCTGAGTTCACGTCCCAGACTTGAAATTTGTGCTCGTATTTTCATGGATTTATTCTAGGCCTTCTGGTGATGCGCGTTCAGAGGCAGGAGACGTCCCAGACCTTTATATGGTGCTGACTTTGCCTGCCTGCATTCAGCAACTTGAGAAACCAATGACCATATTGACCGGTTTCTGTGGTACTGTCTCAGTTTCTGCTTCCCTTGCCCTAGATTTTAGCTGCACGATACTACATTTGAGATGGGCTCAGAGGTAGTCCTGGCCATGGGAAGCCCGACCCAACCCAGCCCGGCAGGATGCTGCCCCGGGCCGGGATCGGGCCTAGATTTTGAGCCCGATGGCCGGGCCGGGCCCGCCATTTTTGCACTTTTCTGAAGAGGCCAGGCCCGAGGACCGAGGCCCAGCGGGCTTTTACGCGTTCGGGTCGGGCTTGGGCCCAAAAACCAGGCTCGATGGCCGGGCCGGGCCTGGCCCGGGCCTAGGTTTTTTGCCTCGGGCTTGGCTAGGCCCGGCTCAAAGTCCGGCCCGGCCCGAGGTTTGGCCAGTTATACTCTAAGGTGACATATAGACCATACATACACGCACTCTCACTCATCGAGAAGAGCGAGTGCCAACCTCACACGTAATCGTGCGGCTGCTAGGACCCCTTTAGTTTTGCAACAATGCTAAACTTACGGGAGGGGGACTACGGAATTTTTCTTACGAGCTTATGTAGAAGAAAACAAGTGGGTGGTGGGTATACCTGGCCAAACCTCGGGCCGGGCCTAGCCAAGCCCGAGGCAAAAAACCTAGGCCCGAGCCCGGCCATCGGGCCTGGTTTTTGGGCCCAAGCCCGGCCCGAACACGTAAAAGCCCGCCGGGCCTCGGGTCGGGCCTCCTCAGAGAAGTGCAAAAACAATGGGCCCGGCCATCGGGCTCAAAATCTAGGCCCGAGCCCAGCCTGGTGGCAGCGTCGGGCCGGGCCGGGTCGGGCTTCCCATGGCCAGGACTAGTGTTGGGGCCTAGATAAAATCAGGGGGCAGACTTTAAGGTGAAATCAACGGGGAAGATCAGCGCGCGTAGGTCGATTGTACCATCTTTTCGTAAGTCCAACATTTTTGTTAGTTTTGTGTTGTAATCGCTATTTTCTTATATGGTTAGTCTCGATTACTGTTGCAATGGGTCTTACTTTACACACAAAATAAATAACTAGCCCTATGGTTGGTGAAGCATTGGAGCCCTAATTATTGTTGGCATGTACACCTGGCATCCACATGTACTTGGTCTCGGCTTCTATTTCATAGTAGGACAGAGTTGTACTACAAACTTCGTCGCAATGTACAACCTTGGTCTCGGCGAAAAAAACTGCTTCATTTTGCACCCACTCCGGTAAATTAAATGAATACAAAAAGCAAAGCAATTCGTTTGCCATTGTGTTTTCTTACTTCAGCAATGTAAGTGTAACAATTAATTAAGAAAGAAAAAAAGGTATATGACTCATATATGCTCCTGCAGGCTGATAAACCTCTCCGGGCTATGACCCTAAAGAAACCGCTAGGTTCAGACCAAAAGTTGAGCCAGAATCAGAGGTGGTAGCCAGACAACCAACTGCTAGAGCAAGTACAATAAAATGATACAGGTGGGTTATAAAACTTTAAATAGTATACTTTTGATGAGTTGGATGTGAGAGAAGAGGAGAGACAAGAGTAGCAGGCTACAAACTTACAGCCAGTTGTAGCACGAGGTCCAATACTCATTGTTAGAGAAACATGTAAGGACGCGGATTTTTGAGACATGGTTCCACCCGAGGAGCATATCTGATCCGTATATTTGTGCTTTGAGATCTGTATTTAATATAGCATTATTTTCAATACGTAACAGACATGGGCTATACGACAGTTAATACAAATGTGAATACTAAGTCTCATGGTCCCTGGCTCATCAATGCGATCAATGTGTGCAGTGTCTTCATTGCGTTGTAGACTTGTATGAATGCGTACACATCACTTATTTTAGGCACATGTGATTAGGTGGCCAGGCCTCCATTTATATGTCACTCATTAATAGGCAGTCGAATAAATGAAATGCGGACACAACAAGCTTTATCCATAATAACCGTTCCAGGACAAACTGAATGGTATACTGTAATTAGCCTTAATTATTAGTACATAGGTAATACTACCTGGCGCATAGATTAAATAGACCTTTCATATGATGATTAGCCCTAATTTGTCGACTGATGCAATACTAATAACAGATAGAACAGAGTTGCAATCAACCAAAGCAGTGAAATAAAAACCCATTCACTCATATTGGCGAGGTCTCAATATTCTCTATAGGTCGTGTACACATATTTTTTTACTTTCCAGTAAATTTTTGCCTAACTTTTTTATTTAGTGGTGCACTGATTTTTTTTTCATGGTTCGAGTTAACAATGATTTTTTTTTTATTTTTGGGTAAGAAATTGATACATGCAAGGATTTTAGTTTGTAAATAAGTAGTATGAAACATGTGACGAAACTAAAATACTCCAAATTGAACAATGTTGGATGGAGAGAGCTGGTGTGATTATGGACAGTGTGCAGGCTTCCAATGTACTTAACACTTAGCAGTCTACTCCTAATACACTGTACCCACAGAAGAAGAAGAAATACACTATACCCACGTCTTCAACCTGGTGTTGCGAGAAAAGGCTGGCCATGGCATCAAGCTCCAGCGACGGTGAAAGGTTAGATGTTCGTTAATATTCACTACTCTGGCGAGACCTTTCCTTTGCAGGTTGGGATCCTAGTACAAAACAGTAGCTTGCAATGTCCACCTGTCGATTATGAACATGTTTGTTTAGTTAAGCCAATGCTTCATGACCCATTAATTGTTTGGTTGGCAACTTGCTGCAAATAGCTCTCTCGTGCCATGGAGCTGTGTCTCCTGGATCAACGCGCATGCAGCTAGCCTTTATGGCTGAGGTGTAATCAACGCGCGGCTCGTTCCTGCCTGGTGCAGCTAGCCATTGTCACTGTTGTGTAATCAATTTTAATCAACGCGCACCTCGTTTCAATGCGTGAGGCTGCCATGTCAGACATTTACTGGGGGCGCAGAGGCAATACGATAACTATACCAGTTGGTGAACGCTGGCCAGAAAACGTTTTACAGCATCGATGTATTGGAGTAACACGAATCACGAGGGAAGGAGTGGTGATGATAACAACCTGACGTGGCTGCATGTCCACACGCAATTTACCGAACACGTAAGCCATATATTAATAATATAGCATACTAGTGTGACTAACCATTGTATAGCCCACTGTTGTAGCATCTTGGTATATAGCCCGTTTCGTTAAACATGGGATGCAATATTATTAATATATGGCTCACATCTTCCGTCACATGGCAAATTCATATAGCCCGCTGTCGGCTTTTACCATACTTGCCACCATCTGCCGGCTCCTTGCAGTGGCTGACGAAGCATTAAAGTCTTCTTATTATTCACATGTACATCTAGCATATTATTAGTTGGTCTCGCCTTCTAGTTCATAGTATGAAAAAGCTATAGTTCAAACTTTCTCACATCCATCAGCTAGTTTTTGCTCATGAGAGTTATAGAGGGTACTAGTGTGAGAGACACCGAATGTCGGTGATGTGTCTTGAGAAATGTGATGCATCAAGAATTTCAGTGTCAGCTCAATATGCAAATCATGTTCTTCCTTAGAGCATCATCAACCGGCGTGCAACATGCGGCGTGCTAAAACAGTTTTTTACGCGTGGAAATAGCGATTTTTTGCGTGCAGCAGGGCGCTGGCTCCAGCGGACGCAACAAAATATTGCGCGCGCGACCCGCTTCAACAGGCGCTGCAAAAAATCGGTGCGCACAAGCAATCAGAAACAGCACAAACTAGTTCAACCAAATAGATTCTATGATACAAGTAGTATAGTTCAACCAAACAGCACAAACTAGTCCGGGACAAATAAACTAGAAACTACGGTGACTACTTCGAGTCGTCCTCCTCCTCGCTTGTGTCGTCCGACGTATCAAAAAATGTGTCTTCCCACCGATCATCGTTGTCGTCAAAGAATGATGCCTATCCCAGGTCGCACTGCGATATCGCCAGTACCTTCCGACAACGCCTGTCCGCCCTTTCTACACGCCGCCGTGCTCTCCTCTTCGCCCAGAAGGTGTTCTCATCGGCGACGTCCTGCGGGTAGCGCTGGCGCCACTCCGCCATGGCTCGCTCGTCCGCCTCGGCGATGAGGAGGTGGCGCTGCTGCCGACGGTGTTCCTGACATTCGGCGGTATTTACTAGCAGCGGCGGAGGGCGAGTTCCTGCGCCTGCTCGCACGTCCAGACGTCTTGAAAGTTCATCTAGGTGCGATGCCTCGAGAGGCGCCATGCCGCCGCGTCGTACGTGCGGGTAGCCTCGTGTGCACTCTCGAACGTCGCGAGAACGAGACGCTGATGTCTACTACGCAACCTTCTTCTTGTAGACGTTGTTGGGCCTGTAAGTGCACAGGTTTGTAGGACAGTAGCAAATTTCCCTCAAGTGCATGACCTAAGGTTTATCAATCCGTAGGAGGCATAGGATGCAGATGGTCTCTCTCAAGCAACCCTGCAACCAAATAACAAAGAGTCTCTTGTGTCCCCAACACACCCAATACAATGGTAAATTGTATAGGTGCACTAGTTCGGCGAAGAGATGGTGATACAAGTGCAATAGGGATGGTAGATAAAGGTTTTTGTAATCTGAAATAATAAAAACAGCAAGGTAACTAATGATAAAAGTGAGCGTAAACGGTATTGCAATGATAGAAAACAAGGCCTAGGGTTCATACTTTCACTAGTGCAAGTTCTCTCAACAATAATAACATAGATAGATCATATAACAATCCCTCAACATGCAACAAAGAGTCACTCCAAAGCCACTAATAGCGGAGAACAAACGTAGAGATTATGGTAGGGTACGAAACCACCTCAAAGTTATTCTTTCGGATCGATCTATTAAAGAGTTCGTACTAAAATAACACCTTAAGACACAAATCAACCAAAACCCTAATGTCACCTAGATAGTCCATTGTCACCTCAAGTATCCGTGGGCATGATTATACGATATGCATCACACAATCTCAGATTCATCCAACCAACACAAAGTACTTCAAAGAGTGCCCCAAAGTTTCTACCGGAGAGTCAAGAACGTGTGCCAACCCCTATGCATAAGTTCATGGGCGGAACCCGCAAGTTGGTCACCAAAACATACATCAAGTGGCACATGATATCCCATTGTCACCACAGATAAGCACGGCAAGACAAACATCAAGTGTTCTCATAAAAGACTCAATCCGATAAGATAACTTCCAAGGGGAAACTCAATTTATCACAAGAGAGTAGAGGGGGAGAAACATAATAAGATCCAACTATAATAGCAAAGCTCGCGATACATCAAGATCATGCCATAGAGAGAACACGAGAGAGAGAGAGAGAGAGAGAGAGAGAGAGAGATCAAACACATAGCTACTGGTACATACCCTCAGCCCCGAGGGTGAACTACTCCCTCCTCGCCATGGAGAGCGCTGGGATGATGAAGATGGCCACCGGTGATGGGTTCCCCTCCGGCAGGGTGCCGGAACGGACTCCCGAGAGGTTTTGTGGCTACAGAAGCTTGCGGCGGCGGAACACCTGATCTATCTTCTCCCTGGATGTTTTTAGGGTACGTGGGACTATATAGGCGAAAGAAGTCGGTCGGGGGGTGCTCAAGAGGTCCACGAGACAGGGGGCCGCGCCCTGTAGGGGGGGGGGCGCCCTCCTATCTCGTGGAGTCCTCAGGGATCTTCTGACGTGAATTCCAAGTTTCCAGGATCATATTCTTCCCAAAAATAACGCTGCCGAAGGTTTCATTCCGTTTGGACTCCGTTTGATATTCCTTTTCTTCAAAATACTGAAACAGGCAATAAAACAGCAATATGGGTTGGGCCTCCGGTTAATAGGTTAGTCCCAAAAGTAATATAAAAATGAATAATAAAGCCCAACATTGCCCAAAACAGTAGATAATATAGCATGGAGCAATCAAAAATTATAGATACGTTGGAGACGTATCAAGCATCCCCAAGCTTAATTCCTGCTCGTCCTCGAGTAGGTAAATGATAAAAACAGAATTTTTGATGTGGAATGCTACCTAGCATGATTCTCAAAGTAATTTTCTTTATTGTGGCATGAATGTTCAGATCCAAATGATTCAAAATAAAAGTTCATATTGATAAAAGAAATAGTAATACTTCAAGCATACTAATCAAAGTAATCATGTCTTCTCAAAATGACATGGCAAAAAAAAGTTCATCCCTACATAATCATATAGTTAGGCTATGCTTCATTTTCGTCACACAAAGATGTTCCCAACTTCTAAACCCCCGATGAAAAGCCAAGCAATTGTTTCATACTTAAATAATCTCAAACGTTTTCAACCTTCACGCAATACATGAGCGTGAGCCATGGATATAGCACTATGGGTGGAATAGAATATGATGATGGGGATTGTGTGGAGAAGACAAAAAAGGAGAAAGTCTCACATTGACGAGGATAATCAACGGGCTATGGAGATGCCCATCAATTGATGTCAACATGAGGAGTAGGGATTGCCATGCAACGGTTGCACTTAGAGTTATATATGAATGCTCAACAAAAGAAAACTAGTGGGTGTGCATCCAACTTGCTTGCTCACGAAGACCTAGGGCATTTGAGGAAGCCCATCATAGGAATATACAAGCCAAGTTCTATAATGAAAAATTCCCACTAGTATGAAAAAGACAACTTATGAGACTCACTATATGAAAAACATGGTGCTACTTTGAAGCACAATATATGAGACTCAATACATGAAGAACAAGGTGCTACTTTGAAGCACAAGTGTGGAAAAAGAGATAGTAACATTGCCCTTTTTATTTATTTTCTTTTTTCTTTTTTTTCTTTTTCCCTTCTTTTTTCTTTTTCTTTTTTGGGCATTTCTTTTTTTCTTTTTGGCCTTTCTTCTTTTTTTTCTTTTTTTTCTTTGGGCAATGCTCTAATAATGAAGATCATCACACTTTTATAGATTTACAACTCAAAGCTAGAACAAGATATGACTCTATATGAATGCCTCCGGCGGTGTACCGGGATGTTGCAATGAATCAAGAGTGACATGTATGAAAAATAATGCATGGTGGCTTTGCCACAAATACGATGTCAACTACATGATCATGCAATGGCAATATGACAAAAGTAATGTATGTCATAATGATGATAAATGGAATGGTGGAAAGTTGCATGGCAATATATCTCGGAATGGCTATGGAAATGCCATAAATAGGTAGGTATGGTGGCTGTTTTGAGGAAGATATAATGAGGCTTATGTGTGATAGAGCGTATCATATCACGGGGTTTAGATGCACCGCCGAAGTTTGCACCAACTCTTAAGGTGAGAAAGGGCAATGCACGGTACCGACGAGGCTAGCAATGGCGGAAAGGTAAAAGTGCGTATAATCCATGGACTCAACATTAGTCAAAAGAACTCATATACTTATTGAAAAAATTTAGAAGTCATCAAAAATCAAGAACTACGCGCATGCTCCTAGAGGGATAGATTGGTAGGAAAAGACCATCGCTCGTCCCCGACCGCCACTCATAAGGATGCACAAGCCAGGTACACTTCATATTTCAGAACTTTTACACAACTTTAACCATACGTGCATGCCACGGGACTTGCTAAATTCAACACAAGCATTCTTTAAATTCATAATCACCCAACTATCATGACTTTAATATCACTACCTCCATATCTCAAAACAATTATCAAGTATCAAATTGATCATAGCATCCAGTTCACCTCCTATGAAAGTTTTCGTTCAAATTACCATGTTGTTTAAGACTCTCAATAATATAAGTGAAGCATGAGAGTTCATTAATTTCTACAAAATAAAACCACCGCCGTGCTCTAAAATATATAAGTGAAGCACTAGAGAAAACGACAAACTACTCCAACAAGATATAAGTGAAGATCAATGAGTAGTTAAATAATTGTGCAACTATGTGAAGACTCTATAACATTAAGGAATTTCAGATCTTGGTATTGTATTCAAACAGCAAGCAAAATAAAATAAAATGACATGACGCTCCAAGAAAAACACATATCATGTGGTGAATAAAAATATAGCTCCAAGTAAAGTTACCAATGAACGAAGACGAAAGAGGGGATGCCTTCCGGGGCATCCCCAAGCTTAGGCTCTTGCTTATCCTTTAATATTACCTTGGGGTGCCTTGGGCATCCCCAAGCTTAGGCTCTTGCCACTCCTTATTCCATAGTCCATCGAATCTTTACCCAAAACTTGAAAACTTCACAACACAAAACTTAACAGAAAACTCGTGAGCTCCGTTAGCGAAAGAAAACAAAACACCACTTCAAGGTACTGTAATGAACTCATTATTTATTTATATTGGTGTTAAACCTACTGTATTCCAACTTCTCTATGGTTTATAAACTATTTTACTAGCCATAGAGTCATCAAAATAAGCAAACAACACACGAAAAACAGAATCTGTCAAAAACAGAACAGTCTGTAGTAATCTGTAACTAACGCAAACTTCTGGAACTCCAAAAATTCTAAAATAAATTGGTGGACCTGAGGAATTTGTCTATTAATCATCTGAAAAAATAATTAACTAAATAGCACTCTCCAGTAAAAAGTTGAAGCTAATCTCGTGAGCGCTAAAGTTTCTGTTTTTTACAGCATGATCGTAAGGGCTTCACCCAAGTCTTCCCAAAGGTTCTACTTGGCACAAACACTAATTAAAACATGAAACCAAATCTAAACATAAGATAGATTGATTATTTATTACTAAACAGAACCAAAAATCAAGAAACTAAAATAAAATTTGGTTGCCTCCCAACAAGCGCTAACGTTTAATGCCTTTCTAGCTAGGCATGATGATTTCAATGATGCTCACATAAAAGATAAGAATTGAAACATAAAGAGAGCATCATGAAAGATATGACTAACACATTTAAGTCTATCCCACTTCCTATGCATAGGGATTTTGTGAGCAAACAACTTATGGGAACAATAATCAACAAGCATAAGATGGCAAAACGAACATAACTTCAAAATTTGAAGCACATAGAGAGGAAACTTGACATTATTGCAATTCCTACAAGCATATGTTCCTCCCTCATAATAATTTTCAGTAGAATCATGAATGAATTCAACGATATAAACAGCACCTAAAGCATTCTTTTCATGATCTACAAGCATAGAAAATTTACTACTCTCCACATAAGCAAAATTCTTCTCATCAATAGTAGTGGGAGCAAACTCAACAAAATAACTATCATGTGAAGCATAATCCAATCGAAAACTAAAATTATGATGACAAGTTTCATGGTTATCATTATTCTTAATAGCATACAAGTCATCACAATAATCATCATAGATAGCAACTTTGTTCTCATAATCAATTGGAACCTCTTCCGAAATAGTGGAATCATCACTAAATAAAGTTGACACTCTTTCAAACCCACTTTCATCAATATAATCATCATAAATAGGAGGCATGCTTTCATCATAATAAATATTCTCATCAAAACTTGGCGACAAAAAATATCATCTTCATCAAGCATAGCATCCCCAAGCTTGTGGCATTGCATATCATTAGCATCATCGATATTCAAGGAATTCATACTAACAACATTGCAATCATGCTCATCATACAAAGATCTAGTACCAAACATTCTAATGCATTCTTATTCTAGCACTTGAGCACAATTTTCCTTACCATCATTCTCACGAAAGATATTAAAAAGATGAAGCGTATGAGACAAACTTAACTCCTTTTTTTTGTAATTTTCTTTTATAAACTAAACTAGTGATAAAACAAGAAACAAAAAGATTCGATTGCAAGATCAAAAGATATACCTTCAAGCACTCATCTCCCCGGCAACAGCGCCAGAAAAGAGCTTAGTTGACGGGGTGTGAGTGAGTTGTTGGGGAACGTAGTAATTTCAAAAAAATTCCTACGCACACGCAAGACCATGGTGATGGCATAGCAACGAGAGGGAGAGTGTCTGTCCGTACCCTCGTGAGACCGAAAGCGAAGCGTTATAACAACGCGGTTGATGTAGTCGACGTCTTCACGATCCGACCGATCCAAGCACCGAACGACGGCACCTCCGAGTTCTCGCACACGTTCAGCTCAATGGCGATCCCGGACTCCGATCCAGCAAAGTGCGGGGATGAGTTCCGTCGACCGACGGCGTGGTGGCGATGATGATGCTCCACCGGCGCAGGGCGTCGCCTAAGCTCATGACGATATGACTTCTCCGGCGCAGGGCTTCGCCTAAGCTCATGACGATATGACCGAAGTGGAATATGGTGGAGGGGGCACCGACACGGCTAAGGAACGATCCGTAGATCAACTTGTGTGTTCAGGGTGCCCCCTGCCCCGTATATAAAGGAGCAAGGGGTGCGGCCAGCCCAAGGCGGCGCTGAGGAGTCCTACTCCCACCGGAGTAGGACTCCCCCTTTCCTAGTTGGAATAGGATTGGGGAGGGAAGAGGGAAGGCGCCGCCCCCTCTCCTTGTCCTATTCGGACTAGAGGGAGGGGGCGCGCCTGCCCTAGCCGCCCTTCCTCTTCTCCCTATGGCCCATTAAGGCCCATTGACCCCGGGGTTCCGTAACCCCGGTGTTCCGATAACTTCCTGTTTTCATCCGGAACCTTTCAAGTCAAACATAGGCTTCCAATATATCAATCTTTATGTCTCGACCATTTCGAGACTCCTCGTCATGTCCGTGATCACATCCGGGACTCGAACAACCTTCGGTACATCAAAACTTATAAACTCATAATGAACTGTCATCGAAGCGTTAAGCGTGCGGACCCTACGGGTTCGAGAACTATGTAGACATGACCTAGAACCATTCTCGGTCAATAACCAATAGCGGAACCTGGATGCCCATATTGGTTCCTACATATTCTCTGAAGATCTTTATCGGTCAAACCGCATAACGATATCGTTGTTCCTTTTGTCATCGGTATGTCACTTACCCGAGATTCGATCGTCGGTATCCAATACCTAGTTCAATCTCGTTCTCGTAAGTCTCTTTACTCGTTCCATAATACATCATCTCACAACTAACTCATTAGTTGTAATGCTTGCAAGGCTTATGTGATGTGTATTACCGAGAAGGCCAGAGATACCTCTCCGACAATCGGAGTGACAAAACCTAATCTCAAATCGCCAACCCAACAAGTACCTTTGGAGACACCTGTAGTACTCCTTTATAATCACCCAATTACGTTGTGACGTTTTGTAGTACCCAAAGTGTTCCTCCGTGGCAGGAGTTGCATAATCTCGTAGTTACAGGAACATGTATAGGTCATGAAGAAAGCAATAGCAATATACTAAACGATCAAGTGCTAAGCTAACAGAATGGGTCATGTCAATCACATCATTCTCCTAATGATATGATCCCATTAATCAAATGACAACACATGTCTATGGTTAGGAAACATAACCATCTTCGATTAATGAGCTAGTCTAGTAGAGGCATACTAGTGACTATCTGTTTGTCTATGTATTCACACATGTATTATGTTTCCGGTTAATACAATTCTAGCATGAATAATAAACATTTATCATGATATAAGGAAATAAATAATAACTTTATTATTGCCTCTAGGGCATATTTCCTTCAGTCTCCCACTTGCACTAGAGTCAATAATCTAGATTACACGGTAATGATTCTAACACCCATGGAGTCTTGGTGCTGATCATGTTTTGCTCGTGGAAGAGGCTTAGTCAACGGGTCCGCAACATTCAGATCTGTATGTATTTTGCAAATCTCTATGTCTCCCACTTGGACTTGGTCCCGAATGGAATTGAAGCGTCTTTTGATATGCTTGGTCCTCTTGTGAAATCTGGATTCCTTTGCCAAGGCAATTGCACCAGTATTGTCACAGAAGATCTTCATTGGTCCCGATGCACTAGGTATGACACCTAGATCGGAAATGAACTCTTTCATCCAGACTCCTTCATTTGCTGCTTCCGAAGAAGCTATGTACTCCGCTTCACATGTAGATCCCGCCACGACGCTTTGTTTAGAACTGCACCAACTGACAGCTCCACCGTTTAATAAAAATATGTATCCGGTTTGCGATTTAGAATCGTCCGGATCAGTGTCAAAGCTTGCATCGGCGTAACCATTTACGACTAGCTCTTTGTCACCTCCATATCGAGAAACATATCCTTAGTCCTTTTCGGTATTTCAGGATGTTCTTGACCGCTGTCCGATGATCCACTCTGGATTACTTTGGTACCTTCCTGCCAAGCTTACAGCTAAGCATACGTCGGTGCGGTACACAACATTGCATACATGATAGAGCCTATGGCTGAAGCATAGGAACATCTTTCATTTCTCTCTATCTTCTGCTATGGTCGGGCATTGAGTCGACTCAATCTTACACCTTGTAATACAGGTAAAAAACCTTTCTTTGCCTGATCCATTTTGAACTTCTTCAAAACTTTATCAAGGTATGTGCTTTGTGAAAGTCCAATTAAGCGTCTTGATCTATCTCTATAGATCTTGATGCCCAATATGTAAGCAGCTTCACCGAGGTCTTTCATTGAAAAACTTTTATTCAAGTATCCTTTTATGCTATCAGAAATTCTATATCATTTCCAATCAACAATATGTCGTCCACATATAATATCGAAATGCTATAGAGCTCCCACTCACTTTCTTGTAAATACAGGCTTCTCCAAAAGTCAGTATAAAACCATATGCTTTGATCACACTATCAAAGCGTTTATTCCAACTCCGAGAGGCTTGCACTGACCATAAATTGATCGTTGGAGCTTGCACACTTTGTTAGCACACTTTGGATCAACAAAACCTTCTGGTTGCATCATATACAACTCTTCTTCTAGAAATCCATTCAAGAATGCAGTTTTTACATCCATTTGCCAAATTTCATAATAATAAAATGCGGCAATTGCTAACATGATTCGGACAGACTTAAGCATCGCCACGGGTGAGAAAGTCTCATCGTAGTCAACCCCTTGAACTTGTCGAAAACCTTTTGCAACAAGTCGAGCTTTGTAGACAGTTACATTACCATCGGCGTCAGTCTTCTTCTTAAAGATCCATTTATTCTCAATGGCTTGCCGATCATCGGCAAGTCAACCAAAGTCCATACTTTGTTCTCATACATGGATCCCATCTCAGATTTCATGGCTTCCAGCCATTTCGCGAATCTGGGCTCACCATCGCTTCTTCATAGTTTGTAGGTTCGCCATGGTCAAGTAACATGACTTCCGAATAGGATTACCGTACCACTGGTGCGTATTTTACTCTGGTTGACCTCACGAGTTCAGTAGTAACTTGATCTGAAGCTTCATGATCATCATCATTAGTTTCCTCACTAATTGGTGTAGTTGTCACAGAACCGTTTCTTGTGATGAACTACCTTCCAATAAGGGAGCAGATCTGATTATCTCATCAAGTTCTACTTTCCTCCCACTCACTTCTTTCGAGAGAAACTCCTTCTCTAGAAAGGATCCGACTTTAGCAACGAAAACCTTGCCTTCAGATCTGTGATAGAAGGTGTACAAAACAGTCTCCTTTGGGTATCCTATGAAGACACATTTCTCCGATTTGGGTTCGAGCTTATCTGGTTGAAGTTTCTTCACATAAGCATCGCAGCCCCAAACTTTAAGAAACGACAACTTTGGTTTCTTGCCAAACCACAGTTCATACGGTGTCGTCTCAACGGACTTAGATGGTGCCCTATTTAGCGTGAATGCGGCCGTCTCTAAAGCATATCCCCAAAGCGATAGCGGTAAATCAGTAAGAGACATCATAGATCGCACCATATCAAGTAAAGTACGACACGACGTTCGGACACACCATTTCTCTGTGGTGTTCGGGTGGCGTGAGTTGAAACTATTCCACATTGTTTCAAATGTAAACCAAACTCGTAACTCAAATATTCTCCTCCACGATCCGATCGTAGAAACTTTATTTTTGTTACGATGATTTTCCACTTCACTCTGAAATTCTTTGAACTTTTCAAATGTTTCAGATTTGTGTTTCATTAAGTAGATATACCCATATCTGCTCAAATCATCTGTGAAGGTGAGAAAATAACGATACCGCGCGTGCCTCAACATTCATTGGACCACAAACATCAGTATGTATGATTTCCAACAAATCAGTTGCTCGCTCCATAGTTCCGGAGAACGGCGTTTTAGTCATCTTGCCCATGAGGCACGGTTAGCAAGTACCAAGTGATTCATAATCAAGTGATTCGAAGCCCATCAAGATGGAGTTTCTTCATGCGTTTTACACCGATATGACCCAAACGGCGAGTGCCATAAATAAGTTGCATTATCATTATCAACTCTGCATCTTTTGGTTTCAACACTATGAATATGTGTACTACTACTATCGAGATTCAATAAAAATAGACCACTCTTCAAGGGTGCATGACCATAAAAGATATTATTCATATAAATAGAACAACCATTATTCTATGTCTTAAATGAATAACCGTCTCGCATCAAACAAGATCCAGATATAATGTTCATGCTTAACGCTGGCACCAAATAACAATTATTTAGGTCTAAAACTAATCCCGATGGTAGATGTAGAGGTAGCGTGCCGACCGCGATCACATCGACTTTGGAACCATTTCCCACACGCATCGTCACCTCGTCCTTAGCCAATCTTCGCTTAATCCGTAGTTCCTGTTTCGAGTTGCAAATATTAGCAACAGAACCAGTATCAAATACCAGTACTATCTGCGAGTATTAGTAAGGTACACATCAATAACATGTATATCACATATACCTTTGATCACCTTGCCATCCTTCTTATCCGCCAAATACTTGGGGCAGTTCCGCTTCGGTGTCCGGTTTGCTTGTAGTAAAAACACTCGGTTTCAGGCTTAGGTCCAGACTTGGGTTTCTTCTCTTGAGCAGCAACTTTCTTGCTGTTCTTTTGAAGTTCCCTTCTTCTTTCGTTTGCCCTTTTCTTGAAACTAGTGGTCTTGTTGACCATCAACACTTGATGCTCTTTCTTGATTTCTACCTCCATGCTTTTAGCATTGCGAAGAGCTCGGAATTGTTTTGGTCATCCCTTGCATATTATAGTTCATCACGAAGCTCTTGAAGCTTGGTGGCGTGATTGGAGAATTCTGTCAATGACACTATCATCCGGAAGAGTAACTCCCAGTTGAATCAAGTGATTATTATACCCGGACATTTTGAGTATATGTTCACCGATGAACTATTCTCCTCCATCTTGCAGCTATAGAACTTATTGGAGACTTCATATCTCTCAATCCGAGCATTTGCTTGAAATATTAACTTCAACTCCTGGAACATCTCATATGCTCCATGACGTTCAAAACGTCGTTGAAGACCCGGTTCTAAGCCGTAAAGCATGGCACACTGAACTATCGAGTAGTCATCAGCTTTGCTCTGCCAGACGTTCACAACTTCGGCGTTGCTCTGCAGCGGGCTGGCACCCAGCGGTGCTTCCGGGACGTAATTCTTACGTGCAGCAATGAGGATAATCCTCGTTACGGACCCAGTCCGTGTAATTGCTACCATCATCTTTCAACTTTGCTTTCTCAAGGAACGCATTAAAATTCAACGGAACAACAAAGACGAGCCATCTATCTACAAGAAACATAGACAAGCAAAAATACTATCGGTACTAAGTTCATGATAAATTTAAGTTTAATTAATCATATTAAAACCTCCCACTTAGACAGACATCTCTCTAGTCATCTAAGTGATTACGTGATCCAAATCAACTAAACCATGTCCGATCATCACGTGAGATGGAGTAGTTTAAATTGTGAACATCACTATGTTGATCATATCTACTATATGATTCACGCTCGACCTTCGGTCTCCGTGTTCCGAGGCCATATCTGTTATATGCTAAGCTCGTCAAGTTTAACTGAGTATTCGCGGCGCAACTGTTTTGCACCGTTGTATTTGAACGTAGAGCCTATCACACCCGATCATCACGTGGTGTCTCAGCACGAAGAACTTTCGCAACGGTGCATACTCGGGAGAACACTTCTTGATAATTTTAGTGAGAGATCATCTTATAATGCTACCGTCAATCAAAGCAAGATAAGATGCATAAAGGATAAACATCACATGCAATCAATATAAGTGATATGATATGGTCATCATCATCTTGTGCTTGTGATCTCCATCGCCAAGCACCATCATGATCACCATCGTCACCGGTAGCGACACCTTGATCTCCATCGTAGCATCGTTGTCGCCTCGCCAACTATTGCTTCTACGACTATCGCTACTGCTTAGTGATAAAGTAAAGCAATTACATGGCTTTGCATTTCATACAATAAAGCGACAACCATATGGCTCCTGCCGATTGCCGATAACTCGGTTACAAAACATGATCATCTCATACAATAAAATATAGCATCACGTCTTGACCACATCACATCACCACATGCCCTGCAAAAACAAGTTAGGCGTCCTCTACTTTGTTGTTGCAAGTTTTACGTGGCTGCTACGGGCTGAGCAAGAACCGTTCTTACCTACGCATCAAAACCACAACGATAGTTTGTCAAGTTGGTGCTGTTTTAACCTTCGCAAGGACGGGCGAGCCACACTCGGTTCAACTAAAGTGAGAGAAGCGACACCCGCGGTCACCTTTAAGCAACTAGTGCTCAAGCGGTGAAACCAGTCTCGCGTAAGCGTCTGGCGTAATGTCGGTCCGGCTGCTTCATCTCACAATGCCGCCGAACCAAAGTATGACATGCTGGTAAGCAGTATGACTTATATCGCCCACAACGCACTTGTGTTCTACTCGTGCATATGACATCAACGCATAAAACCAGGCTCGGATGCCTTTGTTGGGGAACGTAGTAATTTCAAAAATTTCCTACGCACACGCAAGACCATGGTGATGGCATAACAACGAGAGGGAGAGTGTCGTCCACGCACCCTCGAGACCGAAAGCGGAAGCGTTATAACAACGCGGTTGATGTAGTCGACGTCTTCACGATCCGACCGATCCAAGCACCGAACGACGGCACCTCCGAGTTCTGCACACGTTCAGCTCGATGACGATCCCGGACTCCGATCCAGCAAAGTGTCGGGATGAGTTCCGTCAAGACGACGGCGTGGTGACGATGATGATGCTCCACCGACGCAGGGCCGCCTAAGCTCGCGACGATATGACTTCTCGGCGCAGGCTTCGCCTAAGCTCGCGACGATATGACCGAAGTGGAATATGGTGGAGGGGCACCGACACGGCTAAGGAACGATCCGTAGATCAACTTGTGTGTTCAGGGTGCCCCCTGCCCTCAGATATAAAGGAGCAAGGGGTGCGGCCAGCCCAAAAGGCGCGAGGAGTCCTACTCCCACCGGAGTAGGACTCCCCCTTCCTAGTTGGAATAGGATTGGGGAGGGGAAGAGGAAGGGCGCCCCCTCTCCTTGTCCTATTCGGACTAGAGGGGGGGGCGCGGCCTGCCCTGGCCGGCCCTTCCTCTTCTCCCTATGGCCCATTAAGTCCCATTGACCCCGGGGTTCCGTAACCCCCCGGTGTTCCGGTAACTTCCTGTTTTCATCCGGAACCTTTCCGAAGTCCAAACATAGGCTTCCAATATATCAATCTTTATGTCTCGACCATTTCGAGACTCCTCGTCATGTCCGTGATCACATACGGACTTGAACAACCTTGGTACATCAAAACTTATAAACTCATAATGAACTGTCATCGAAGCGTTAAGCGTGCGGACCCTACGGGTTCGAGAACTATGTAGACATGACCTAGAACCATTCTCGGTCAATAACCAATAGAGGAACCTAGATGCCCATATTGGTTCCTACATATTCTACGAAGATCTTTATCGGTCAAACCGCATAACGATATCGTTGTTCCTTTGTCATCGGTATGTCACTTACCCGAGATTCGATCGTCGGTATCCAATACCTAGTTCAATCTCGCATCTTGGTAAGTCTCTTTACTCGTTCCGTAATACATCATCTCACAACTAACTCATTAGTTGTAATGCTTGCAAGGCTTATGTGATGTGTATTACCGAGAAGGCCCAGAGATACCTCTCCGACAATCGGAGTGACAAAACCTAATCTCAAATACGCCAACCCAACAAGTACCTTTGGAGACACCTGTAGTACTCCTTTATAATCACCCGATTACGTTGTGACGCTTGGTAGTACCAAAGTGTTCCTCCGTAAACGGAGTTGCATAATCTCATAGTTACAGGAACATGTATAGGTCATGAAGAAAGCAATAGCAATATACTAAGCGATCAAGTGCTAAGCTAACGGAATGGGTCATGTCAATCACATCATTCTCCTAATGATGTGATCCCATTAATCAAATGACAACACATGTCTATGGTTAGGAAACATAACCATCTTCCATTAATGAGCTAGTCTAGTAGAGGCATACTAGTGACTATCTGTTTGTCTATGTATTCACACATGTATTATGTTTCCGGTTAATACAATTCTAGCATGAATAATAAACATTTATCATGATATAAGGAAATAAATAATAACTTTATTATTGCCTCTAGGGCATATTTCCTTCATGAGTGCCCTTTACCTAGCCTCCCCGGCAACGGCGCCAGAAAAGAGCTTGATGTCTACTACGCAACCTTCTTCTTGTAGACGTTGTTGGGCCTGTAAGTGCACAGGTTTGTAGGACAGTAGCAAATTTCCCTCAAGTGGATGACCTAAGGTTTATCAATCCGTAGGAGGCGTAGGATGAAGATGGTCTCTCTCAAGCAACCCTGCAACCAAATAACAAAGAGTCTCTTGTGTCCCCAACACACCCAATACAATGGTAAATTGTATAGGTGCACTAGCTCGGCGAAGAGATGGTGATACAAGTGCAATAGGAGATGGTAGATAAAGGTTTTTGTAATCTGAAATAATAAAAACAGCAAGGTAACTAATGATAAAAGTGAGCGTAAACGGTATTGCAATGATAGGAAACAAGGCCTAGGGTTCATACTTTCACTAGTGCAAGTTCTCTCAACAATAATAACATAGATAGATCATATAACAATCCCTCAACATGTAACAAAGAGTCACTTCAAAGCCACTAATAGCGGAGAACAAACGTAGAGATTATGGTAGGGTACGAAACCACCTCAAAGTTATTCTTTCGGATCGATCTATTAAAGAGTTCGCACTAGAATAACACCTTAAGACACAAATCAACCAAAACCCTAATGTCACCTAGATACTCCATTGTCACCTCAAGTATCCGTGGGCATGATTATACGATATGCATCACACAATCTCAGATTCATCCAACCAACACAAAGTACTTCAAAGAGTGCCCCAAAGTTTCTACCGGAGAGTCAATAACACGTGCCAACCCCTATGCATAGGTTCATGGGCGGAACCCGCAAGTTGGTCACCAAAACATACATCAAGTGGCACATGATATCCCATTGTCACCACAGATAAGCACAGCAAGACAAACATTAAGTGTTCTCATAAAAGACTCAATCCGATAAGATAACTTCCAAGGGGAAACTCAATTCATCACAAGAGAGTAGAGGGGGAGAAACATCGTAAGATCCATCTATAATAGCAAAGCTCGCGATACATCAAGATCATGCCATAGAGAGAACACGAGAGAGAGAGAGAGAGAGAGAGAGAGAGAGAGAGAGATCAAACACATAGCTACTGGTACATACCCTTAGCCCCGAGGGTGAACTACTCCTCCTCACCATGGAGAGCGCCGGATGATGAAGATGGCCACGGTGATGGGTTCCCCCTCCGGGGTGCCGAACAGGCTCCCGAGAGGTTTTGGTGGCTCTGAGAGGCTTGCGGCGGCGGAACTCCCGATCTATCTTCTCCATGGCGTGGGACTATATAGGCGAAAGAAGTCGGTCGGGGGTGCTCGAGGGTCCACGAGATGGGGGCGCGCATACAGTAGGGGGGCGCGCCTCCTATCTCGTGGAGTCCTCGGGATCTTCGACGTGAACTCCAAGTCTCCAGGATCATATTCTTCCCAAAATAACGCTGCCGAAGGTTTCATTCCGTTTGGACTCCGTTTGATATTCCTTTTCTTCGAAATACTAAAACAGGCAATAAAACAACAATATGGGCTGGGTCTCCGGTTAATAGGTTAGTCCCAACAGTAATATAAAAGTGAATAATAAAGCCCAACATTGCCCAAAACAGTAGATAATATAGCATGGAGCAATCAAAAATTATAGATACGTTGGAGACGTATCAGACGCGCGCCACCGGAGCGGATCTCCGCACAGAACGCGCCAGAAGGGCAGACGCGGACGCCGCGGTAACCGGAGATGCTTCGGCGGCGCGGAGGCATGTCATCGGCGGGGGAGAAAGCATCGGAAGAAGGACGCGGCGACGGCGGCGGGGCACCGGGTGCAAGGAACAAGAGGATGGCGGAGGGAAGAAGAGGGCGGCGGCGCTCGATGGTGCGGTTGACGGCTCGGGTGCGCGCGTTTTATAGAGCGTGCCGGGCGCGGCATGCCAAAGCTGCCTGTTGAGTATGTATTTTGTATTGCACGTGTATTGGAGTTGTGGCCCACCTCCTAGGTTTGTATAGTTGAGGTAGAGGCTTTCCGTTGTATTATATATGCGTGCACCAGCACCTCATCAATACATCATATTGCAAATTATTTGTCTACATCGTATCAGAGCCAAGAGGTCTTGAGTTCAAGACTTGGGTGGCGCAATTAAATTGCAGCCCACTTTCGGTCCACGTTTAGACCTGAGGGAGCCACACGTGAAGGGCAGTGTTGATGTATAATGTGCTGCCTAGTCTCTTCCATCAGATCAGTCTTTTGGTTGCATTGGCTAGAGCATGCACTTCTACATGGTATCATCCTTTCCGGTCTAACCCTAGACTCAGCCGCCGCCGCCGCGCTTCCACGCACCGCCGTGTGACACTCCAAAAAATTTGTGATTTTTGTTTTCAGAAAGAGCCTTGCTTGGTTTGAAAGAAGGTCATTTAAACCCTTCCTAAAAACCATCTTCTGAGTTTGCCCTCTCAAAAATCTTTTTTTTCTTGGATTTAGCTTCTTTTAAAAAGAAAACCTTTTTGATTTTTGGTCTTTCATTTGATTTTGATCCACTCTGGTTTACCATGCCTCCTATGGTAAAACTCCCCCAAAAACCCCTCCTCCCACTTTGGTACAACCCAAACATTCTGTCCAAACTAATAAAATCCATTTTTGGATTTTATTCCAATTATTTCTCCTCCCAAAATAATTTTGTCTTTTCTTTTGAGCCTAGGTGATTTGCAAACCAAGTACCCTAATGCTTTCGATTTTTGACCTCAACTCAACACCCCTGGATAGTCCTTTGTACCCACAACCCAGAACCATCTTGATCCACTCTTCTTCTTTTCAAATATTTCAAATTTCACTCACTGCAAGTTTGGACCAGATTTGCCAAATTTGGTGAAATTCATATCTACACTTCTCCAAAAATTCCACCAAAATTCAGGCAACCTCTAGTTGCAATGAGAGACCACTCCACCAAAAATCAGCTCAAGGAAAAATCCCTGGATACCAGAATCATTTTGTCGAACACCTGGCATCCACTCTTTTGTTCATATTCAGTAAATTCAGAAAGTTCAGTGTCGTCTCTCCGACAGAACTTCAGTCACATGCCCACTGTGCGTTTGGCTCGATGCTCGCAGCCTGGCCTGCTTGTCCGGAGCTCCACACGCGCGCTTGGCGCCTTCCTGGCGTCGGTGGCACCCTGGCCCGCCTGCGCCGGCGTGCTTTGTGGCGGCCGAAACACCATAACGGCCGACAGGGAGCAAAACGACGGCTCAACGCCGTTCGGCGCCGCCCAAACCGCCTGGTGGCTCCGCGTGGCCATCTCCTTGCCAGCGCACGCATGCAGCATCGTCGCTGTGGCTTGGCATGGGCAGAGCGTGTTCTCTGCCGTCGACGGGCCGTGCGGCCGTTCCGTCGAGGGCAGGCCGTAAACCTCCCTCCCGTGCTGAGCTGGACCCTAAAATGGCACCACTACTCCACCTAGGCGATGCTCAAGCTCCTAAGCCGACCGTCCAGCCACAGCGCCACCGTAATCAACTCGCCGGACTTATCCATTCACGGCAACCGACTCGGGCCGGCTATATATAGCACCCCCGAGCCTGCTCTCGCCCCCGCACGACTCCACCACCTCACTAGACCCCGCCTAGCCACTGGAGAGCCTCGAGGGGCCCTTCTTCCCCGACTCCGGCCGCCCCGTTCCGCCTCGGCCTCCACCTCGATTTGCTCCGTTGAGGCCGTCTCCGACGCCCTAACTTCGTCAACAACCCTCTCGAGCAAATAGGAGACAAACCCCCACTCCTATTTGATCCCCGCAGCTCCCTCCGGCGAGATCCACGACTGCCCGAACCGCCGTCCACGGAGCAAGGGCCGCCATCGACAAGGCTCATGGCGACCACCACCACCACCCACAGACGCTGAACGGTAATCGATCTCAAGGTAACCCCGATCACCTTGCCTCGCCGTGGATCGCCGTCGACGACCACCGCACCTCTCGGGCGCCGTCGCGCTCTGTTTTCTCCGTTTGAAATTTCAAACCCGACAGGTGGAGCCCGCCTGTCAGCCTCACAACCGTTTCTTTTAAACGAAACGTTATCCTGGACTTTTCCACAGAGCCCCCTGGAAACTTTCTGTTTCATTACAGATGGGTCCTTGGACCAAAACTCTTATTACTTTTAAACAGAAAATGAGTTTTGATTGATTCCTTTTCTGTCATCTTTATTTTTTTGTCTAGTTTTTTGTCATATTTATTTGAAAAATATTTGGAACACTTTTCTGTACACTCACGGTATTTACGTTGCGTATGTATTTTTCTTATACCGTAGATACCGGAGGAGGTGACGGAGCTGCAAACTTCACACAGTTAAACTCCGACTACTCCGAACCAGGCAAGCATGTTTGAACTCTTGATATGATGAGTGTTGTTGCATGTTTGCATTTTAGTATAGCCATGGCATGTTTATGAACATCACTTTGAAAGTTATATTTCATGCACATAAGCGGAAAGTAAGTTTCGGAGAGCATTATGTTGTTGGATACATATTTGCATAGCCATGTGTTGGCTTGAGGATGGGTAAGATGGAAGTGTTGTGACATGCTAGTCTTATGCCAGATTATTTGACTTCCGTGTCATCGTGAAACAAATCACATTTCCATTCATTCCTTCCTATACTGTCACATGTTTTCCGAAAGGAATATGGCATAGTAAGTTGCAAATCGTTTTCCTGGTACACACCAAATAGAGAGGCCGGGATGAGGGTTCCATGGCCCTGGATTAAAGCCCTTCATCCGGTCAGGGGGCATGGGTGTTTTCGGTTGGGACCGAGAGGGGGGCACCCCTTAGAGCGCGCGTATAGAAATTTGATCCCATGCTATTCGAGGTTGTGGCCTCCCCGTCTCAAAGTTTTTCTTGGACGTTGTCCAGGGTGATTCCTGGCATCGTGAGGTGAAATGGGTGTGTACTAGTTAAATGTGTTTCTACTGAAATACCGTAAACGGAACTAGTCCTTCGTGACTACGGAAATCCGTTGGCTGTGGTCAGTTCATCCAAACTCTGCAGAGTCTCAAATCTTTCAATTATCTTGTACTTTGTTCAAGTACTATATTCATCTTATCTTGTCAGGTATCAGCCTCAGTGACAAAACTCCGGTGGGATTTATGTGTGATAAATCCGGTTAAAAGATTATTCTTGTGGATGGACTAATCTTGTTATTTACATTTATTACAAGCCCTGTCTGCGATGTCGCTCAGACGTCCGACGGTGGCATACCTGTTATTTACTTTTGTTATAGGCCCTGTCTGTGATGTCGCTCAGACGTCCGACGGTGGCATATCTGTTAGTTACATTTGTTGCAAGCCCTGTCTGCGATGTCGCTCAGACGTCCGACTGTGGCATTTCTTTTACAGCCCTTTATGTGATGTCGCTCAGACGTCCGACTGTGGCATTTCTTTTAAAGCCCTTTATGTGATGTCGCTCAGATGTCCGACTGTGGCATTTCTTTTACAGCCCTTTATGTGATGTCGCCGACGTCCGATTGTGGCATTTCTTTTAAAGCCCTTTATGTGATGTCGCTCAGACGTCCGACTGTGGCATTTCTTTTACAGCCCTTTTACGTGGTGTCGCTAAGACGCCCGACTGCGGCATTTCTTTTAAGCCCTTTATGTGGTGTCGCTTAGACGCCCGACTACGGCATGCATTTTATTTATTTACCTTTCGAGGCGTCGCTCCAGATACCCGATCGGTTTTCAGTTATTTATTTTATTTATCAAGTCCTGCAATAATATCGTTGTAATATGAGCATCATCCTTTATTCATGACGCATTCATGCATTCATTGATTATATCTTTTGTCTGAACTGTCTTGCGAGTACTTTCAAAGTACTCACCTGGCTTGTTGATTTGGCCAGATGTTGATGAAGGCGATCTCATGGATGAAGAGTTTGATAGCGAGTCCGACGCCTAGAGGAGTCCTAGTCAGTCTCGTGCGATCCTGTTTTGGTCATTGTATTATCCGCTTCCGCAACCCCGAATAAATTCATCGAGCCTCCCCCGACGCTCGATGAGCTGCCAGTTAGGAGTCAAGTTATCCACCACTTGTTCCTCGAGCTAGTAGCATGCCACCACACCCTCAGGTCATGACCGCCCATATGTAAGATATTGGCGAGTTTGTAATAAATTGTTGAGCAGCCTCAGCTCAACCTTGTAATATATTTGATGCTACTGGTTCTCTGCTTATCAAGCAATTGTCTACCGTAAAGGATGACTTTTTCCTATACTGGGATTTAAAGATCGATTTTCTCAATATTTATTTATTGAAAAGTCGGTCGTGATGACTTGGTATCGAGCCAGCTGACTGTAGGAAGCCACTAGGTGCGATCGCTAATTTAATTATTAGCATGACAGTGTTTATTCTTGTTTTTACAAAATGTGGTCATCTTTCTGACAGTCAGCATAAAAATTTATGATCTGATCACTCAGAATTTTTTCCTACTTTTGTAGATGGCCGGCAGCGGCTGCGAGTCTCAAATGTTCGCCAACGTGCCAGAGGGGTTCGTCAAACTCCTCTCCTTCATCGTTCAGGTCGCGATGGGGCCATCCGTGCGCCCAGTCTTCACGCTTTATCCACACAAGATCAACGACAGCCTGACCATGCACCAAGCCGCGGTGCAATTCGGGGGAGGGCGTGTTGAGATGCGCCACTTCCGTTTCTTGGGGAGAGCCATGCCTACAGAGAGGCATGCTATGCAGATGGCAGCCCGCGAGGCGATAGCTCGTCTTCGGGATGTCCTTCCTGCAATGAAGACCCGTCGCTATCGCTACCTTCCATGCCATGTGCCTTACACCTGTCACTACTCATTCTCTTGCCCCAGAGGAGAGCAAGACGAGGCCTTTGAGATGCTTGTCGAGCACCTCCGAGCCCTGGAGGCAGCCTTTGACAGCATGGTGGACGACCTCGTAGCTGCGCGCATGGACTCAGTTCATGGATGTGCTGCTAACAGGAGGGAACTCCTACACACCGCTCCACCGCTGACCTTTATCTCATCCTCAGCTTCTCATTCGCCTACCATTCTCGCTACTGCACGTCGTCTGCCTACCACTGAGGAATTCAACCAGGCTATTGCACCCACTCCCGTTCGCGCTGCACCACTTTTTGCACCCACTCCCATACGTGCTACTCCACCTATTCCGCCCACTCTTATTCAGGGTACTCCGCCACGGCACCTGCTCCATCAGCTCAGCGCAGCTGCCTCGTCTGGAACCTATTAGCGAGGAGGAAGTTGATTCCCCAACGTCACTGCGTCTCACCCTCGGCAGGCCAAGGGAGATCCTCACCATCTCCGACTGAGTACGCGTAGACGCCATGCGATGTATCGACTTGTGTAATATGTTTATATGTACATAGGTTGTGAGAAGTAGCCTGATTGTGCATCATGTAGGATCTGGAGGAGTGCACTAGTTTAAATAACATGTCAGGATTATGTACGCATATCCTGAGTGATGTAATGTATAATTATGCCCGCGTGTAAGATATGTAATAGTCCTTCTCCGCGCGCAATCGTGTGTTTCCAAAAATATCCTGGAGTTTAAAAATGTTCTTTGTGTGTGATTTTATTGACTTTTGCGACTCTCTTTCTTATCTTACGAGTTCACAAAATATATCCCCAGAGTGAAAGATGTCTCGCCCTTGGACGCGCTCCATGCCAACTCAGCCAGAAGAAAATTATGGCACACCGCAGAACCACAATTTCACTCAGGGTCAGACAAGTCAACAGGACAGTGAAACAGCTTTTACACAAGTTTGTCGTTTGTATGAACAGAGTCAGCAGCAACACCAGGAAATGATGAACCAATTCATCAATATGGGAAGTAACCGTGGCCAGTATCAACCGAAATCCAAATTATCTGAGTTACAAAAGACGCGTCCTCCAACATTTTCTCATACTGACAAGCCTCTTGAGGCTGATGACTGGCTTCGAGACATGGAGAGAAAATTAATTATCACACAGTGTTCAGACCGTGAAAAAGTATTGTATGCACCACATTATCTCACAGGAGCAGCTGCATCGTGGTGGGAAAACTTCCTGCACATGCACCCCAACGAAAATGAAATATCCTGGGAGAATTTCAAAGAAGGTTTTCGTGGGGCACATATTCCTAAGAGCGTCATGAAAATCAAGAAGAAAGAATTCGATGAACTCAAGCAAAGGGCCATGACAGTGTCAGAATACAACAGCCAATTCACTCTGCTGTCTCGCTACGCCATTGAAGAACGCATGACCGAGAGCAAGAAGATGGAAAAGTTCTTGGAAGGCCTGGCACCCGCCCTTAAGTGCCAGCTAGTTGTGCATACCTTTCCAGATTTTAAAACACTGGTGGATAAGGCCATTACTCTGGAAAATGAGCAACGTAGCCTGGAAGATTTCCGCAAACGCAAAAGGGACCAGACTAATTTTGCTCGCAACCCCAGAAACAAGACAGAAATTCAGAAGGGTAGAACACACAAAACCCCGACGGAAAATTCACGTCCAATCAAGAATTTCCATGCAAGAGACAAAGAGTTCACCTATCGCCCAAAGCGTTACCTGTTATGCTTAGGAGAAGAAGGGCACTATGCCAAGCAGTGCCCCAAGCCAAGGAGCTCAACCTCAAGCTCAATAATGGTGGCAATAATTCAGCACCAAAGCGAAGCAATTTCAACCCCAACCACAACCACGGAAAGGTCACTTGAACCACGTGACCGGGAGGAAGCACAGAATGCCCCAGATATCGTACTCGTACGCACCCGCCAACACAATACCTGCCATGGTTTTGTTTGATTCTGGAGCTTCTCACTCATTCGTTTCGAAAAGTTTTGCTTTGCAAAATAATTTTTCGATGCTTCCCTTGGAAAAATCAATGATCATCAAGTCCCCTGGAATTAAGCAAGTGACCCAGAGTTACTGTCAAGGTGTGGTTATTGAATTTGAAGGATTGAAGTTTTACGCCAACCTTATTGTACTGGAAAGCAAAGGACTAGATGTCATCCTAGGAATGGATTGGTTAACCACCAACAAAGGTTTTATTGACTGCTTCAACCGTACCGTGATTCTCACACACCATCATGGGAAGAAAATAAAAGTTTCAGCCAAAGAGAGACAAATACCTCGGCAACCTAGATTAAACAAGGTGGACGTTTCTGAGCTGAACAAGGTTCCAGTAGTATGTGAATTCCCAGACGTGTTTCCAGAAGAACTACTGTGCATGCCACCGGACCGAGAGATAGAATTCAGCATTGAGCTAGCACCCGAACCGCTCCTATTTACAAGAAACCTTCATGAATGGCACCATCCGAATTGGTAGAGTTGAAGAAGCAAATAAAAGAATTGTTGGAGAAAGGATACATACGAGCCAGCTCCTCACCTTGGGGTTCTCCAATTTTATTTGCCAAGAAGAAGGATGGAACAATGAGGTTGTGTATTGATTATCGAGCTCTCAACATGGTCACAATCAAGAACAAATACCCAATGCCCCTAATAAATGATTTATTCGATCAGCTCAAGATAGGCCAAAGTCTTCTCAAAATTGACTTGAGATCAGGATACCACCAATTAAAAGTACTAACAGAAGATATTCCCAAGACCGCCTTCACCTCCAGATATGGGCTGTATGAGTTCACAAGGATGCCATTCGGCTAACTAACGCCTCGCATATTTTGTTCACCTCATGAACAAAGTATTTATGAAGTATATGGACAAGTTTGTTGTGGTATTCATCGATGATATTTTGATATATTCCAAAACACCAAGAGAGCACGCCAACATCTCAGATTGTACTCGGAGAACTCAGAAACATCAATCGACGCCAAATTCAGCAAATGTGAATTTTGGCTAAGGCAGGTGGGTTTTCGGGCCACGTATAACCCAAGAAGGTATTGTAGTAGACCCGAAAAGTCAAGGCCGACTTGGCTGGAAACCACCAGCTAACGAACGGACGACGGAGTTTCTTGGGAATGGCAGGCTATTATCGGAGATTTATTGAAGGATTCTCCACTATAGCAAAGCCCATGACACAATTGCTCAAGAAAGGCAAGAAGTTTGAATGGATGAAGCATGTGAGAAAAGCTTCCAAGAGCTAAAAGCAAATTAACAACAACACCAGTACTAATTGTGCCAGATATACACAAGAATTTTGAGGTAGACAGACGCATCCCGAAAGGCCTCGGATGCGATTGATTCAAGAAGGCAAGGTAGTTGCGATGTCTCTAGACAACTACGCAAGCATGAGGAGAATTATCCCACTCATGACTTGGAATTAGCAGCGGTCATCCATGCACTCAAGGAATGGAGACACTTCCTACTTGGGAATCGCTAGAGATATACACAGCACCATAAGAGTCTTAAGTATATTTTCACACAGCCAGAGTTAAATTTACGGCAATGACGCTGGTTAGAGTTGGTAAAGGATTATGATGTTGGAATCCACTATCATCCCGAAAAGCAAATGTTGTGGCAGATGCACTTAGTCGAAATCCCAGCACGGACGATTTACAAGATACCAAAGTTGAGGCCAGAATTTCAGCAGGAATTTGCCCGACTCAATCTAACAATGGTTACCGAAGGCAGTGTGTCGAATATAGAAATACAGCCTACCCTGATGGAAAGGATCAAGGAAGCCCAGCATGGACACCCCAGCATTGAGGGCATAAAAAGAAAAGTGAGTTTGGGAAGAGCCTCAGAATTCAACGTAGATGAGCAAGGAATATTGTGGTACGGAGAGAGGCTATGCGTACCAAATGTCAAGGACCTCAAACAACAGATATTGAATGAAAGTCACACAGCTCCGTATTCAATCCATCCTGGAGGGACAAAATTGTACAAAGACCTTCAGGAAATTTTTTGGTGGCACGGTATGAAGATAGATATAGCCACGTTCATTGCATGATGTGACTCTTGTCAACGTATCAAGGCCGAGCACCAGAAACCAGCCGGACTGTTACAGCCAAATAAGATACCCGAGTGGAAATGGGACGAGATTGGAATGGACTTTATCGTTGGACTGCCACGGTCACGGCACGGAAACGATGCCATATGGGTCATAACCGACAGATTAACCAAGGTGGCACATTTTATTCCGGTAAAGACAACTTACACCACTCAGAGACTGGCCAGACTTTATCTTGCCCGTATCGTCTGCCTGCATGGAGTCCCTAAGACTATCATCTCCGATAGAGGCACACAGTTCGTCTCTATATTTTGGGATCACCTACAACAGCATTGGGAACCCAACTAGCCTTCAAGACCGCATACCATCCCTGCATCGATGGGCGATGAACGCGTAAACCAAATCCTAGAAGACATGCTAAGAGCTCGTGTCCTCACCCACGGAACAGTTGGGAAGAAAGTTTGCCATATGCAGAGTTCAGATACAACAACAGCTATCAAGCCAGCTTGCAAATGGCACCCTTTGAAGCTCTATATGGGAGAAGATGTCGTACTCGCTAAATTGGTCCGAGACCGGAGACAGCCATATCTTTGGCCCAGATATGCTCAAGGAGGCCGAGGAGAAAGTTAAGACAATTAGAGATCGACTCAAAACAGCTCAATGTCGGCAAAAGAGTTATTACGACCGAAAGCATCGGAAATCAGTTTTGAACCCGAGAATTGGTATACCGAGAGTTTCTCCTATGAAGGGTCTGCAACGATTCAAGATTAAGGGAAACTAGCACCAAGATTCATCGGACCATTTCATATAGTGGCTCAAGAGGCACGGTAGCCTACCAGCTAGACCTACCGGAGACTTATCCGTATCCACAACGTGTTTCACATCTCGCAGCTTGAGAAAATACGTGAGCAACCCAGAGAAGCAAGTTTCACATGAGAATATTGACGTGCAACCGACCTCACTTACGGGAGCACCCAATAAAAATATTAGAAGAGTCGAGAGGAGGACCCGACAGAAAACCATTAAGTTTTTCAGAGTTCAGTGGAGAAATCACACCGAGAATGAAGCAACTTGGGAGAGCGAGGATTTTCTTCGGACAGAGCACCCACACCTATTTAAAGATCAGCTGAAATCTCGGGGACGAGATTTTTCCTAAGGGGGTAGGTGCTGTGACACTCCAAAAATTTTGTGATTTTTGTTTTCAGAAAGAGCCTTGCTTGGTTTGAAAGAAGGTCATTTAAACCCTTCCTAAAAACCATCTTCTGAGTTTGCCCTCTCAAAAATCTTTTTTCTTGGATTTAGTTTCTTTTAAAAAGAAAACCTTTTTGATTTTTGGTCTTTCATTTGATTTTGATCCACTCTGGTTTACCATGCCTCCTATGGTAAAACTCCCCCAAAAACCCCTCCTCCCACTTTGGTACAACCCAAACATTCTGTCCAAACTAATAAAATCCATTTTTGGATTTTATTCCAATTATTTCTCCTCCCAAAATAATTCTGTCTTTTCTTTTGAGCCTAGGTGATTTGCAAAGCAAGTACCCTAATGCTTTTGATTTTGACCTCAACTCAACACCCCTGGATAGTCCTTTGTACCCACAACCCAGAACCATCTTGATCCACTCTTCTTATTTTCAAATATTTCAAATTTCACTCACTGCAAGTTTGGACCAGATTTGCCAAATTTGGTGAAATTCATATCTACACTTCTCCAAAAATTCCACCAAAATTCAGGCAACCTCTAGTTGCAATGAGAGACCACTCCACCAAAAATCAGCTCAAGGAAAAATCCCTAGATACCAGAATCATTTTGTCGAACACCTGGCATGCACTGTTTTGTTCATATTCAGTAAATTCAGAAAGTTCAGTGTCGTTTCTCCGATAGAACTTCAGTCACATGCCCACTGTGTGTTTGGCTCGATGCTCGCAGCCTGGCCTGCTTGTCCGGAGCTCCACACGCGCGCTTGGCGCCTTCCTAGCGTCGGTGGCACCCTGGCCCGCCTGCGCCGGCGTGCTTTGCGGCGGCCAAAACACCGTAACGGCCGACAGGGAGCAAAACGGCGGCTCAACGCTGTTCGGCGCCGCCCAAACCGCCTAGTGGCTCCGCGTGGCCATCTCCTTGCCAGCGCACACAAGCAGCACCGTCGTCGTGGCTTGGCACGCGCAGAGCGCGTTCTCTGCTGTCGACGGTCCGTGCGGCCGTTCCGTCGAGGGCAGGCCGTAAACCTCCCTCCCGTGCTGAGCTGGACCCTAACATGGCACCACTACTCCACCTAGGCGATGCTCAAGCTCCTAAGCCGACCGTCCAGCCACAGCGCCGCCATAATCAACTCGCCGGACTTATCCGTTCACGGCAACCGACTCGGGCCGGCTATATATAGCACCCCGAGCTGCTCGCGCCCGCACGACTCCACCACCTCACTAGACCCGCCTTAGCCACCGGGAGAGCCTCGAGGGCCCTTCTTCCCGACTCCGCCGCCTGCTCCGCCTCGGCCTCCACCTCGATTCGCCCGGTGAGGCCGCCTCCGACGCCTCTAACTTCACAAGAACCCTCTCGAGCAACTAGGAGACTAACCCCACTCCTATTTGATCCCCGCAGCTCCCTCCGCGAGATCCACGACGCCCGAACCGCCGTCCGCCGGAGCAAGGGCCGCCGTTGACACAGTGCTGCGGGCGACCACCACCACCACCCACAGACGCTGAACGGTGCAATCGATCTCAAGGTAACCCCGATCACCTTGCCTCGCCGTGGATCGCCGCCGGCCACCACCGCACCTCTCGGGCGTCGTCGCGCTCTGTTTTCTCCGTTTGAAATTTCAAACCCGACAGGTGGAGCCCGCCTGTCAGCCTCACAGCCGTTTCTTTTAAACGAAACGTTATGCTGGACTTTTCCACAGAGCCCCCTGAAAACTTTCTGTTTCATTACAGATGGGTCCTTGGACCAAAACTCTTATAACTTTTAAACAGAAAATGAGTTTTGATTGATTCCTTTTCTGTCATCTTTGTTTTTCTGTCTAGTTTTTTGTCATATTTATTTGAAAAATATTTCGAACACTTTTCTGTACACTCACGGTATTTACGTTGCGTACGTATTTTTCTTATACCGTAGATACCGGAGGAGGTGACAGAGCTGCAAACTTCACACAGTTAAATTCCGACTACTCCGAACCAGGAAAGAATGTTTGAACTCTTGATATGATGAGTGTTGTTGCATGTTTGCATTTTAGTATAGCCATGGCATGTTTATGAACATCACTTTGAATGTTATATTTCATGCACATAAGAGGAAAGTAAGTTTCAGAGAGCATTATGTTGTTGGATACATATTTGCATAGCCATGTGTTGGCATGAGGATGGGTAAGATGGCAGTGTTGTGACATGCTAGTCTTATGCCAGATTATTTGACTTCTGTGTCATCGTGAAACAAATCACATTTCCATTCATTCCTTCCTATACTGTCACATGTTTTCCGAAAGGAATATGGCATAGTAAGTTGCAAATCGTTTTCCTGGTACACACCAAATAGAGAGGCCGGGATGAGGGTTCCATGGCCCTGGATTAAAGCCCGCCATCCCGTCAGGGGCATGGGTGTTTCGGTTGGGACCGAGAGGGGGCACCCTTAGAGCTGCCAGATAGAAATTTGATCCCATGCTATTCAAGGTTGTGGCCTCCCCGTCTCAAAGTTTTTCTTGGAAGTTGTCTAGGGTGATTCCTGGCATCGTGAGGTGAAATGGGTGTGTACTAGTTAAATGTGTTTCTACTGAAATACCGTAAACGGAACTAGTCCTTCGTGACTACGGAAATCCGTTGGCTGTGGTCAGTTCATCCAAACTCTGCAGAGTCTCAAATCTTTCAATTATCTTGTACTTTGTTCAAGTACTATATTCATCTTATCTTGTCAGGTATCAGCCTCAGTGACAAAACTCCGGTGGGATTTATGTGTGATAAATCCGGTTAAAAGATTATTCTTGTGGATGGACTAATCTTGTTATTTACATTTATTACAAGCCCTGTCTGCGATGTCGCTCAGACGTCCGACGGTGGCATACCTGTTATTTACTTTTGTTATAGGCCCTGTCTGTGATGTCGCTCAGACGTCCGACGGTGGCATATTTGTTAGTTACATTTGTTGCAAGCCCTGTCTGCGATGTCGCTCAGACGTCCGACTGTGGCATTTCTTTTACAGCCCTTTATGTGATGTCGCTCAGACGTCCGACTGTGGCATTTCTTTTAAAGCCCTTTATGTGATGTCGCTCAGACGTCCGACTGTGGCATTTCTTTTACAGCCCTTTATGTGATGTCGCTCAGACGTCCGACTGTGGCATTTCTTTTAAAGCCCTTTATGTGATGTCGCTCAGACGTCCGACTGTGGCATTTCTTTTACAGCCCTTTTACGTGGTGTCGCTAAGACGCCCGACTGCGGCATTTCTTTTAAGCCCTTTATGTGGTGTCTCTTAGACGCCCGACTGCGGCATGCATTTTATTTATTTACCTTTCGAGGCGTCGCTCCAGATACCCGATCGGTTTTCATTTATTTTATTTATCAAGTCCTGCAATAATATCGTTGTTATATGAGCATCATCCTTTATTCATGACGCATTCATGCATTTATTGATTATATCTTTTGTCCGAACTGTCTTACGGGTACTTTCAAAGTACTCACCTGGCTTGTTGATTTGGCCAGATGTTGATGAAGGCGATCTCATGGATGAAGAGTTTGATAGCGAGTCCGACGCCTAGAGGAGTCCTAGTCAGTCCCGTGCGATCCTGTTTTGGTAATTGTATTATCCGCTTCCGCAACCCCGAATAAATTCATCGAGCCTCCCCCGACGCTCGATGAGCTGCCAGTTAGGAGTCAAGTTATCCACCACTTGTTCCTCGAGCTAGTAGCATGCCACCACACCCCTGTGTCATGACCGCCCATATGTAAGATATTGGCGAGTTTGTAATAAATTGTTGAGCAGCCTCAGCTCAACCTTGTAATATATTTGATGCTACTGGTTCTCTGTTTATCAAGCAATTGTCTACCAGAAAGGATGACTTTTTCCTATACTGGGATTTAAAGATCGATTTTCTCAATATTTATTTATTGAAAAAGTCGGTCGTGACACGCCGCCGCCATCCGTGACCTCAGCATTGAGGCCCGGGTCCCTATCCGTCTCGACCCAGCACGTCGTACTACGCATGGAAGACCTACTTGAACCTCGTCTTCCGCGAGTACTATCTCACCGAGCACATTGACGGTTCTGTGGACAACGCGTACATGCGCGGCGATCTGGAGTGGTCCGCCATCGAGGCCACGATCATCCGTTGGATCTTCCAGACGGTCTCGAAGGACATCTTCCACATGGTCATCGCCAAGGACGACGATGCCTGCACCGTGTGGGCCAAGCTCAATGCGCTCTTCACCGACAACAAACTTCAACGCCTTGTTTTCTTGCAGCAGGACTTCTTCGGCTGTCACCAGGACAACTCCACCATCGACGAGTACAGCATGAGGCTCAAGATGCTCGCCCACGAGCTCCGCGACATCGGCTCTAAGGTCTCTGATGACCTCATGCTGAGCACCCTCACCGCCGGTCTTAATGAGGACTTCGGCAACGTGGCGTCCAACCTCACCCTGCTGCCGCAACCCACTTTCCAGCGCGTCGTCGCGTACCTCAAACTTGAGGAGCGCCAGATGACGAAGCTGAAGCAGAGGGTCCAGCACACCGCTCTCGCCGCTGGTATCACCCGTGGCGGCCCCGCTCCTCCGGCCAGCCCGCGCCGCCCGCACCCGCGGGCTACTACCCGCTGCCGCCCGCTCCGCCCGTGCCCCGCGCCTCCCGGCACCCGCAAGGTGGCGGGGGCGCGAACAGGTGGTGGCGGGGGGCCGCCGCCTGCCGCAGCAGCAGGCGCCGGGCACAGGTTGGCACCCCGCTACCAGCAGCCACCTCCACCGTGGGCCGCCTGGCAGAACCCGTGGACAGGCGTCGTCCACGCCTATCACATGCCCATCCTGCGGGTTCCTGCACCTGGTCTCCTTGGCCCCCGTCCAGCCGGTCACCGGGCGTTCGTCAGCGCCCCTACCAGCCTACGGTGCTTCGCTCGCGCCGCCACCCCTTGGTGGCTATGGCGCGCCCGCCCAGGCGCCGCCCTATGGAGGTCAGCTACCGCCGCCGGCACCTGCACCGTGGGACCCCGCCCTCCTAGCTGCCCTACACTTAGTGCCGTCACCGAGCAACTATGGTGGTGGAGGCGACTGGTACATTGTCTCGGGTGCTACTGCACACATGACAGCTCATCCCGGTAACTTATCCTTTTCCACTCCAGTTCACACTCCTACTCGTATCACCGTTGGCAACGGTTCCTCTTTACATATCACCCATGTTGGTAGGACTAGTTTTCCTTCTAATTCCACACCTATCACTATGTCTAATGTTCTTGTTTCACCTGACTTAGTCACTAGCTTAGTCTCCGTTCGTCGTCTTACCCGTGAGAATCCTCTTAGTGTTGAATTTGACGGCGTTGGTTTTTCTGTGAAGGACGCCCGTACCCGGATGGTGCTTCACCGATGTGATAGCCCTGACGAGCTTTATCCCGTGCATGTCGGCGCCTCCGCTTCCACACCCGTCGCCCTCTCCGCCGGCGTCGACCTTTGGCATGCTCGCTTGGGCCACCCCAACCCCGCTGTATTGCGTCCTCAGGAGTTTTTTTCTTTCTCATGTAATAAGCTCAACGAGCATACTTCTGAGGCTTGTCGGTTCAGCAAGCACGTTCGTCTTCCCTTTAGTGCGTCTACTTCAGTTTCCACTTTTCCGTTTCAGTTGATTCATAGTGATGTTTGGATGTCTCCCGTTGCGAGTAACACGGGCTATCTAATACTATTTGGTGATTTTAGATGGTTATTCTCATTATGTGTGGACTTTTCCTCTTCGTCGTAAATCTGATGATTTAGCCACACTCACCGCCTTTTATTCCTATGTCACCACTCAGTTCGGTCGCCCCATACTTGCACTCCAAACTGATAACGAAAAAGAGTTTGACAATGTCGCTCTTCGCTCATTTCTCGCCTTCACGGCACTATCTTCCGTCTGACATGCCCCTACACCTCACAGCAGAACGGCCGCGCCGAGTGCATTCTCCGCACCCTTAATGACTGCGTTCGCACTTGCTCTTTCACACGCTAATGTGCCCGCTCGGTTCTGGCCCGATGCTCTCGCCACCGCCACTCTTTTAGTTAACATTCGTCCGTGTCATCCTGGGTGGAACTACGCCCCTCACCGCCTTCTCTTCGGTACACCACCGTCCTATGACGGTCTCCGCATCTTTGGGTGTCTCTGTTATCCTAGCACCGCGTCCACCACGCCACACAAGCTCGCACCCCGATCCATCCCATGCGTCTTCCTTGGGTACCCTCCCAACACCAAAGGTTACCGGTGCAATGATCCTGTCACTCATCGTGTGTACACCTCGAGGCACGTGTACTTTGTCGAGATGGTGTTCCCTTTTTTCCTCCGGCCGTGGAATCTCCGGCGCGGCCCCTAATTGAGCGTCGTGGCGGCACCCGGCGCCCCCCGACTAGGGCGCCTTCGCCGCCCCTCTCGGGTTCTCGACTCCCTCCCCCGAGGTTGAGTCCGACCTGGCCCTCGGGTCCCTGGCTCCCTTCTACGAGATCGAGCTGGTGGGCACACCGCCCACAACCCTGGCTGGCGCCGCCACCCTTGTGACGGGCTCGACCTCGACTCACCCGTCGCCTCCTCCGCCGTTGGCTCGGCTTGCCGTGCCGCCGCCGCGGCCCCCGCCACCATGGCCCCTGACGCCGCGGCCCCCGCCCCTGAAGCAGCGGTCCCCGCTGCCATGGGTGCACCCGTCGTGGCCGCGGCCCCCGGCACCGCTGTGGTCCCTGTCACCGCGGCACCCACCACCATCGCCGGCCCGGTTGCTCCGCCGCTCGGCGTGACTACCCGTGCCCGTGCAGGAGTGCATCGGCCGAGCACACGCTACTCCACCGACGAGTATGTGTGCGCTGCCTCGACATCGATGCCATCACCCATCCCCACCTCCGCTCGTGCCGCCCTTCGGGATACCCATTGGCTGGCTACGATGCAGGAGGAGTTCGATACCCTATAGCGCAATCGCAAGTGGCAGCTTGTTCCGCGACTTCGCCGAGCCAACATCATTTCTGGCAAGTGGGTGTTCCGCCACAAGACTCGTCTGGACGGTTCTCTCGAGCGCTACAAGGCTCGATGGGTGGTTTGTGGCTTTCGTCAGCGCGCTGGCGTGGACTTCACCGACACCTTCGCCCCGGTTGTGAAACCAGGCATGATCCGCGATGTCCTCCAGCTGGCGGTCTCGCGCTCCTGGCCTGTGCATCAGTTGGACGTTTCCAACGCCTTCTTGCACGGCCATCTCGCCGAGCACCCCGACTTTGTGTGCTTGCTCTCCTGTTCTCTTTACAGGTTGAAGCAGGCGCCTCGGGCTTGGTACCAGCGTATCGCAGCCTTCCTGCAGTCTCTGGGATTTTGATCCACTCGCTCTGATGCCTCACTCTTCGTGTATCATCTGGGCGCTGACACTGCCTATCTGCTGCTCTACGTCGACGACATCATCCTCACGGCGTCCGCCCCCGATCTCCTTCAGCGGCAGACAGCTCGTCTCCATGATGAGTTCGCCCTCAAGGTCTTGGGGCCCCTGCACTACTTTCTCGGCATCCAGGTGATCCGTCAGGCTGATGGTTTCTTTCTGCATCAGCAGAAGTACGCCCACGAGCTCCTGGAGCGTGCCGGTATGCTTAACTGCAAGCCGGCGCCCACCCCCATCGACACGAAGGCGAAGGTCTCTGCCATGGAGGGGTCTCTCGCGTCCGATGGAGCGTTTTATCGCTCTATTGTCGGTGCTTTACAGTAGTTGACGCTGACTCGACCCGACCTGCAGTATGCCGTTCAGCATGTGTACCTCCATATGCACGCCCTGCGTGACTCTCACTGGACCTTGGTGAAGCGTATTCTCCGTCATATACGCGGCACCATGTCCTTGGGACTCACCCTGACGGCCTCCGCCTCCACCGACCTCGTGGCCTACTCGGATGCCGACTGGGCTGGCTGCCCCGACAGGCGTCGCTCTACGTCAGGCTACTGCGTCTACCTTGGGCCCTTGTTGATCTCCTGGTCATCGAAGCGGCAGCCTACGGTCTCCCGCTCCAGCGCCGAGGCAGAGTATCGCGCCGTGGCCAACGTCGTGGCCGAATGCTCTTGGATACGTCAGCTGCTCCAGGAGTTGCTTTGTGATGTTCACAAGGCCACTCTTGTCTAGTGCGATAATGTCAGCGCGGTCTACCTCTTCGCCAACCCGGTGCACCATCGACGGACGAAGCATATTGAGCTCGATATTCACTTCGTGCGCAAGCAGGTTGCCCTTGGCCATGTTCGGGATCTTCACGTGCCGACGACGCAACAGTTTCCTGACGTAATGACTAAGAGATTGCCAGTGTCGGTCCAGTCTCTGTGTCTCCGGCGACGCTTCGACTGTGGGGGGGGGGGGTGTTGAGTATGTATTTTGTATTGCACGTGTATTAGAGTTGTGGTCCATCTTCTAGTCTTGTATAGTTGAGGTAGATGCCTTTCTTTATATTAGATATGCGTGCACCAACACCCCATCAATACATCGTATTGCTAATTATCTGTCTACACTGCCGCGCGCCGAGCCGTTTCCCCGCGCGTGCGATTCTTTGCCGGACGCCGGAATTTCCCGCGCTCACTGGGGCCCGCGAAAACGCTACGCATGCTGAAACAGTTGTTTCCCGCGCGCGATATTAAGCGCGACTGTTGAAGATGCTCTTAGCGCGATGAGAAGCAAGAAAGACAGAACTTGCAGGCGATCCAATGGAGTAGAGAGCAGTATCGCTCATGTGGTCCGATGATTGGGGCACCGAGGAGCAGCGAAGCCTCGATTGCTCCTCCATGCATCTCCGTTCTGGCTAATTTGTTTAGCGAGCGAGCGACCTCAATGGTTGTGGTCTGAATCATTTATGAGAAGGCCACCAACACTAACGGAACTCAATGGCACCGGGTCTTCTGCTGTTGATTGATGTGACTGCCAAAGTGCATGATGCACCATGACTACCAGACCGGAATCAGGGCCATGGCAGTCGGACTTTTCTAAATTGTACGCAACACAATCTTAACATCACTGAATAAAAACTTAATTTATTTGCAAAAAAAAGTGAATAAAAAAGTTTATTCAATTTACACACTGACTAAATGAAACGAGTGAAAAATGGAGGTACTAATAAATATCGAATGTCTAAAGTGAAGCAGTTAAGTATGTTTGCCTTTGCGTATTTCTTAATGCGCTGAGCAGAAATGTTATTGTAAGAGCTAAGAATCTGAGAGGAATCACTAGCAGAATGCCCGAACCCTCCACTTACAACTTATGCACAAAACATTGTCCAAAAAATTGATCACAACAGGATCCTTCATAATATAGTGAACAGAGAAATCCCCTCCACTTTATACCAGATCCAGTAATTATAACGTATGCAGTAAGCAAAACAGTATGTTGGCCTTTGCATATTTCGTACTGGTACAATAATTAAATTGTACTAAGTTATACAAGAAAAAAAGAAATATCCTCATTTTGCCTCTCCGTTCATCCATCTCGACAGGCTCTGGCCAGTGGCCACAGCTGAACCGGACTCAGACGTGGTAGCCAAACGGCAAGCTCTTGTTGTACTCGCCGCCGTCTATTGCCTCCTCGCTGCCATCTTCGCTGAGCCGAAGAGCGAAGGCGAGCGCGAGCAAGGCCCACTCGAGCACGATCTATGCACATAGCCATAAGGTATATGACTCATGTCTGCTCCTGCAAGCTGATAAATCTCTCCGGGCTATGGCCCTAAACAAACCGCTAGGCTTTGACCAAAAGTTCAGCCAGAATCAGAGGTGGTAGCCAGACAACCAGCTGTTAACGTACTCGCCACCATCCGCCGGCTCCTTGCAGTGGTTGACGAAGCATTAAAGTCTTTTTCTTATTCACATGTACATCTAGCATCCATATATATTACTTGGCCTCGCCTTGTACTTCATAGTATGAAGAAGCTATAGTTCAAACTTTCTCACTTCCATTGGCTAGTTAGTTTTTGCTCATGAGAGTTATAGAGGGTACTAGTGTGAGAGACACCTAATGTTGGTGATGTGTCTTGGGGAATGTGATGCATCAAGAATTCCGTGTTAGCTCAATATGCAAATCATGTTCTACCTTAGCACGAGTAGAAGCAAGTAGGACAAAACTGCTAGGCAATACAAAGCAGGGAAGAGCAGGATCGCTGATGTGGTCCGAGGAGCACCGAAGCCTCGATTGTTCCTCAATGCATCTCCGTTGTGGCTCAAGCAAAATTTGTTTAGCAAGCGAACGACCTTGGAAAGGGGCCTTGGTTGTGGTCTGGATCATTTAGGATAAGGCCAACAACAATACCGAAACTCGGTGTCACCGGGTCTTCTGCTGTTGATTGATCTGACTGGCAAAGTGCATGACGGACCATGACTACCAAGCCGGAAGCAGGGCCATGGCAGTGGGACTTCTCAAAATTGTACGCAACACAATCTTTACATCACTGTATAAAAAACTAATTTATTTGCAAAAAGGATGAATAAAATAGTACTTTTTTAATCCAGTGAGCAGAAATGTTTCTGTAACAGCTAAGAATCGAGAGGAATCACTAGCAGAATGCCCGAACCCTCCACTTACAACGTATCCACAAAAGTTTGTCCAAAAAATTGATCGCAACAGGATCATCCTTATTACAGTGAACAAAGATACCCCCTCCACTTTATACCAGATCCAGTAAATAAAACGTATGCAGTAAGCAAAACAGTATGTTTGCCTTTGCATATTCCGTACTAGTACAATAATTATATTGTACTAACTACAAGAAAAAAGAAATAACCCCATTTGCTTCTCCGTTCATCCATCTCGACAGGCTCTCGCCAATGGCCACAGCTGAACCAGAATCAGACGTGATAGCCAGACGGCAAGCTCTTGTTGTACTCGCCACCGTCGGTTGCCTCCTCGCCGCCGTCTTCGCTGAGCCGAAGAGTGAAGGCGAGCGCGAGCGAGGCCCACTCGAGCACAAAGATGGCGGCGCCAAGACCGCCGACGAGCCTGAGGATAACCGCGCCGCCGTCCTCCCGGACGTAGGACCGCAGCTCGGTGAGGAAGTCAGCCGTGCGGGTGAACGCGAGCACGGCCGCAGCACCCTGGAAGATGGCAGTGAGGACGGCGCCGGCGGTATGCGCAGTGTGCTGGGCTCCGGCGCCGGCTGCGGGGTTGGTGAAGGAGCCCGAGCAGCCAGCCGCGGCAAAGACCGCGGTGAGCGCGTGGAGAAAGACGAGGAGCAGGCCGCACGGGGATGGAACGAGGCGGAGCGAGAGCGTGAGGAAGATGCAGCCCGACGCCGCGCCTAGAAGCAAGTAGTTGCAGAGCAGGAACGCCCTGTGCGCTGCCACTCGCCCAGCAGCCATTGTTGCTGCTGTCTGCCGGCGCCGCAAGCTGATTTATTCTTGATCACTCCCAAGCAACTGAAGCAAGGAGACTGAATGGCAAGAAGATGGTTGTGACTTGAGATTGTTGGATGAAGCAGAGAGTGAGCAAGCGTGATTAATATAGTCAATAGCGTGCGAAGGGAATCTCATTTGCTACCCTTGGATGGCGAGGGGTTGGCTTAGAGCATCTCCAACAGCCGCACAAAAATTCCGCGCCTAATAAATATTATAGCACGCCACTGTAGCATTTTTAATGCGTCGGGATCAACTTTGCTTTAGCAGGCGCCCAAAAACACGCGCCTAAAAAACAGACAGTGCAAATTGTGAAGCGCGCGTAATCCGGCGCCCTAAATATACTGCGCGCGAAAGCGTTTTTCAGCGCGCGCCAAAAAACTTTTAGCGCTACAGCTTCTACTGGAGCTGTCAGGCGCCAAAAAAACAAACTTTTAATATGCGGAGCTCTTTTTAGGCGCCTGTTGAAGATGCTCTTAACGGCTAGCGAGTGAGAGCGTGGCAAGAGAAAGAGAGACGTTGCGATTTGGACTGATTAATTATCACAAAAACCAAGAGGAGATGACATCATCATATCACACCATGTTCCAACTTGCAACACTGGACTGCCCTTCTGACAAACAAAGCTTGATGTTCTCCAACTTAGTCGGCCCCAAGACCGAGGCGCCATCGTCGCTATCTTCGCGGGATTTAGGACCTTGGCGCTTCGGCTGTCGCCTCCCATGCTGCCACCACCTCCCAAGGCAGACTAGGCGCTACCGTCTGTTCATCTTATCACCTTTTTTTTTTGTTTTGGGCTTTTTGAGCTGGTACTCTCATCAGAACCTTTGTTCTGGCACTTTGTGTGTGTTTATGTGTGGCTGACCTGTGTGTGAGTGTGTTTGTATCGTGTGTAAACTCTATGTGACTTGTGGCGGTTTGCTTTATTTATAAAATGGAGTGAAAACCTTTTCTGATAATGGCAACGTCAATGCAATACCATACGTCTGATGTTGTGATGGATGGAGAGCCCGAACCAAAGACGTATTCCCGTTTCCTCACCTTCATTGCAGAGAAATGTACATTTGACAGTGGTAAATTCTCGATCAGTGAGAAGTTCAAAGCTGAGATTACAGTCAACAGGTCCACCATGGGGTTATATTGGTCGCTGATGTATTTTTTCCTTGAGCCAGTGGTTCCCTGTCGTGTAAAGGTAGTTATATTCTTCCCTGCCTTGTTGCACCTTCTTTTTGTGTTAATGCTAGTTGTCTGACTGCAACATTAACTCCAGCCAGAATGATGAATAAATGATGCATGGATTTTTTCCGAAAAGGTGGATATCCCCCGGCCTCTGCATCGGGGCAATGCTTGCAGCCATCTTTATTAAGTTATTCAAAATTCTTGCCTCAATATTCTTTTTGTGTTATATATGTACACTTGGAATTGCATGTGGTGTGCGCGATTGGAGTAGTTTGACATTTCTTTACCTTTGTGCATGTATATGTGTTGTCTTGTTTTGTTACTCTGTCTCCTTGACGTTAAAATCAAACAAAGAAGGCTGGAATCTGAAGGTGTCCAGTGTCAGATTTTAGGCGGTGGAATTAGCCACTTCAGAGAAGTTAACGGTAATTCCAATAGTACTATATAGTAGCTATTCTAACTTGCTACGAACAAGAGGTGTCATGTTAGGTGATAGATCACGGATTACTAACCAGAATCCTGTATAAGACCCTTCTGCAGAGGTCGAACTATGATTGACTTTATCTTGATTTCTACAAACTAGAGAGGTCTATCCCTGGACCATGGCTCTTCTAGTCTCCCATTCATGCAAGTTAGGAGCATGGCAAGCATGTAGAGAATAATGGGATATCCTCCATGCACAGTGCGAACAAACTGGGAGCCAAAAGTTTTGTCAGAGATTTATTCATGTGCTTCGCCTTGTTGGCCGAGATTCTTACTTGTTAGAATTATTGTATAGGGATAGGAGGGGTGTTTAAACTTGTATCTATCTCTTTTTCTCTTTATCCCTTGTACCGACCTCTCCTGGTCGATCTCCCTTGTACCGACCTCTCTTGGTCGATCTCCTCCTCTCTCGATCTTCTCTGTAACTTGTCAACCAAGGCTTTGCCTCAATATATACAACGAGGTCCGAGACAAAGGGTTCTACGTTTCTCAAACTACTTTACATGGTAACAGAGCCTCTTCCTCATCAGATCAAGAGAGATCGCATCTAGCTACCTTTCGCGACCGAGCCATGTCCACCACCTCCGCCTCCATGTCACCCAGCACCATGGGCGCGATCACCACCACCTCCTCCGCCTCCACCTTTGCTTCCTCATCCACAGCCACCAACACCTTCCTCGGATCGCCACCACAGGAGAAGCTGACAAGGGGGAACTTCCTCCTCTGGAAAGCCATCGTGCTTCCCCAGATCAAGGGTGCCCAGATGGAGCACCACCTTGACGCCACGAGCTCGCCACCGCCGGCCACCCTCACCATCACCAAGGAGGGCAAAGAAGAGCAAGTCGTCAACTTCGCCCGCACCCTCTGGCATGCGCAACAACAACAACAACTTCAAGGGTTCTTGATGGGTTCCTTTTCCCGCGAGATTCTGTCCCAGGTGGCCACGCTCCAGACGTCGGCCTAGGTGTGGCGCGCCATCGACGGCATGTTCATCGCCCAGAGCCAGGCGCAGGCGATCAACACCCGCATCGAGCTCACCAACCTTAAAAAAGGTAACATGACCATGGCAGAGTACCTCGGCAAGATCAAAACCCTCACCGATGAAGTTGCTTGCACCGCCTTGGCTCTCTCCGACCCGGAGATCGTCTCCAAAATTCTTGCCGGCCTCGACATGGAATATAATCCAGTCATCTCTGCGCTAGCGGCATGAGTGGAACCCATCACGGTTCCGGAGCTACATAGCCAGCTGCCCAGCTTCGACGCCCGCCTCACCCTCCTCCACAGCGGCGATCTTCGGCAATCTTCTGCATACTCCGCTTCCCGGGGACGCGGTCGTGGCCGTGGTCACCAGGGCACCAACCGCGGTGGCGGAAGCGGCCGCGGTGCTTCCTCGGGCGACGGTGCCCGCTCTGGTGGCGGCTACGGCAACAACTACGACGGCGGCTACGGCAACAACCAGGGGGGTGGCGGCTTCAACTCCAACACTGGCCGCCGCAACTCCTCTTTGCGTTCTCGCCCTCGGTGTCAACTCTGCAAGAAGGCCGGTCATGAGGTCATCGATTGCTGGCATCGGTACGATGAAAACTTCGTCCCTGATTCCAAACTGGTTGCAGCTGCTATGCGCGAGCAAGGCGGGGACGGCGTCTGGTACGTTGACTCCGGTGCTACCGATCACGTCACTAATGAGCTAGAGCAACTTGCCCTACGCGAGACGTATCACGGCAACGATCAGATCCACACAGCCGGCGGTAAAGGTATGGATATTTGTCACATTGGTCAAGTTTCGCTTAATTCCCCTAATCTTCAACGTGATCTTGTTCTTAAGGATGTTCTCCATGTTCCTCAAGCTGACAAAAATCTTTCCTCTATGTCACGCTTAGCCACAGATAACGATGTTTTCTTTGAAACTCACTCTCGCTATTTTTTCATTAAGGATCGGGCAACGAGGGCACCTCTCTATCACGGTAGATGCGTTGGCGGCCTCTACCCCATCTCCTCCGGAGCTCTTAGCAACAAGCATCGTCGAGTCTACTCCGTCATCAAGCCCTCTTTCGAGCGGCGGGATCAAAGATTAGGACATCCCTCATCAGTCATAGTTAGGCAAGTAGTCAATAAAGACAAACTTCCTTTGTCACATAGTTCAAATAGTGAGTCTGTTTGCGAGGCATGTCAATGTGCCAAGAGCCATCAGCTTCCCTATCCTAAGTCTACTAGTGTGTCTCATGCCCCATTACAATTGATCTTCAGTGATGTATGGGGTCATGCTCGAGATTCTTTTGGTCGAAAAAAATATTATGTTAGCTTAATTGATGATTACAGCAAGTTCACATGGATTTATTTGCTTAAGTATAAATTTGAAGTATTTTTTCCATCTTCCAAGAGTTTCAGAAACTAGTTGAGCGCCACTTTGATAAGAAAATTATTTTAGTCTAAAGTGACTGGGGAGGGGAGTATGAAAGACTCAACTCCTTCTTCCGTAGCATTGGGATCACTCATTATTTGTCTTGCCCTCATGCTTATCAGCAAAACAGTTCTGCTGAACGCAAATACCGTCATATCGTCGAAGTTGGTCTATCCCTTTTAGCTCATGCATCTATGCCTCTCAAGTATTGGGATGAGGCCTTCATCATAGCTACATATCTTATCAACCGTCTTCCCAGTAAGGTCATTGGCAATTCAACTCCTTTAGAACGATTGTATCATCAAAAGCCAGACTACTCAAAAAAAAATTGGGTGTGCATGTTACCCCAACCTACGTCCATACAATCGTCATAAACTAGAGTTTCGCTTCACACAATGTGTGTTTATTGGGTACAGTAACCTTCATAAAGGATATAAATGCCTTGAACCATCTACTGGACGCATATATATCTCCCGTGATGTTATCTTTGATGAAACATTATTCCCCTTTTCACTTCTTCATCCCAATGCTGGCGCCTTGCTTCGTGCAGAAATTGCACTCCTACCAGACTATTCTATACATACTGATCACGGGGGTGAATTAAATGATCATGATCATGTGCAAAAATCCACAGAAAACTGCGTCTCTAATGGCTCCTGTACAGATTCTACTCGTCATTTTATGTGTACACAGGACAAACCAGGCGCAGTATTCGAGGATGATCCGGTTGTCAGTGCGCGATCCCAGGCAGATCCGCGGCAGCATGCAGCGCAGGGCGGCACGTGATCCCGTGCAGATTCACCGGCGGTCGACAAGCGACAATGCCCCGACGCAGGTCAGGGCGGACCGGGTGCGCCACGCCAAGCCGACCAGGTGGGTCACGCGGGTCCAGGCGCGGGCCCTGGCGCAGGTCCAGGCACGTCAGGCCAAGCCGACCGGGCGGGCCACAGCGGACCAGGTGCGGGCGTGGGCCCTGGCGTGAATCCCGCCGCGCCACGCCAATCCTTGCCTGCGCAATCTGAGACGGTTGTCGAGCGCGGCGCGGGGGGGAGCGACTCCCCGCCTGCCACGTCGTCTGGGGACCCGCTGGTCGATCCGATGCGCCGCCAGGACGAGAGCTGCGCGCATCTTCCTCGGATCAGGAGCCCCACCAACCTGGATCTTCTGTGGACGACGCCGAAGCTGCTGGACCCCACCAACCTGGATCTTCTGTGGACGACGCCGAAGCTGCTGGATCTCCTGTGCCGCAGTCCACAGCAGCCGGTTTTGTGGCTCCTTCACCTCCTCGTCGACACACCAGGTCTCGGTCAGGTATCGTCAAGGAAAAACAATATAGTGATGGTACAATAAAGTATAATCCGACTAAGCGTGCTTTCCTTGCCACTACTGGTGAACCTATTAATTTGCATGATGCACTTCCTAGCAAGGATTGGAAGGAAGCCATGGATAATGAGTATAATGCACTCATAAAAAATCAGACCTGGCATCTAGTACCACCGCAATGTGGTGCTTACATAATTGATTATAAGTGGGTATACAAGATAAAAAGGAAATCTGATGGTAGTATAGACAGGTACAAGGCAAGGTTGGTTGCAAAAGGTTTTAAGCAAAGGTTTGGAATTAATTATGATGATACCTTTAGTCCTGTGGTTAAAGCAACTACCATTCTCCTTGTTTTGTCCATTGCTATTTCCAGAGGATGGAACTTACGACAGCTAGATGTTCAGAACGCGTTTCTTTATGGTGTTCTTGAGGAAGAAGTGTTCATGCGACAACCACCAGGTTATGAAAGTCATAGCACACCATATTATGTATGTAAGTTGGATAAAGCATTATATGGACTTAAGCAGGCTCCAAGAGCATGGTATTCTAGGCTGAGCATGCAGTTACAACATCTTGGGTCCACACCATCCAAAGCAGGTACATCCTTGTTCTTTTATAGCAAAGGCAATATCACTGTTTTTGTGCTTGTTTATGTTTATGATATAATTGTTGCTAGTTCAAGTCAAGAGGCCACAACTTGTTTGCTTAAGGATTTAAAACTTGAATTTTCTCTCAAGGATCTAGGTGATCTTCACTATTTTCTTGGCATAGAAGTAAAGCAAGTCAGAGATGGCATACTTCTCTCACAAGAAAAATATACAGCTGATGTCCTAAAGAGGGTAGGATTGGAGAATTGCAAACCTGTCAGCACACCAATTTCCACCTCAGAAAAACTTACAGTTGATAGTGGAGAAGCTCTTGGTCCAGACGATGCAACAAATTATAGAAGTGTTGTTGGTGCTTTGCAACTTACACGTCCAGATATTTCTTACTCAGTGAACAAGGTATGTCAATATCTGCATGCTCCTAGAACTACTCATTGGACAGTAGTTAAGAGAATCCTAAGGTATCTTCAGTATTTTCAAGGACTTGGACTTCAGATTGTCAAGTCCTCTTCCTTGCTTGTTACTGCATATTCTAATGCAGACTGGGCAGGGTGTGCTGATGATAGAAGATCCACCGGTGGTTTTGCTGTGTTTCTAGGATTTAATCTTGTGTCATGGAGTGCAAGGAAGCAAGCTACTGTCTCAAGGTCAAGTACAGAGGCTGAATATAAGTCATTAGCAAATGCCACAACTGAAGTAATGTGGATACAAACATTACTCTATGAGCTTGGAATTAAAGCTCCGAAGGCTGCACGGTTATGGTGTGACAATATTGGTGCAACTTATCTTTCAGCAAATCCCGTCTTCCATGCACGAACAAAACATATTGAGGTGGACTTTCATTTTGTCAGAAAGAGAGTAGCTCGAAAGCTACTTGAGATACGGTTCATTCCTATAGGGGATCAACTTGCAGATGGGTTTACGAAATCCTTGACAGAGAGAAGATTGGATGAGTTCAAGTACAATCTCAACCTTAGCAAGGCTTGAGGTTTAGATTGAGGGGGAGTGTTAGAATTATTGTATAGGGACAGGAGAGGTGTTTAAACTTGTATCTATCTCTTCTTCTCTTTATCCCTTGTACCGACCTCTCCTGGTCGATCTCCCTTGTACCGACCTCTCCTGGTCGATCTCCTCCTCCCTCGATCTTCTCTATAACTTGTCAACCAAGGTTTTGCCTCAATATATACAACGCGGCCCGAGACAAAGGGTTCTACGCTTCCCAAACTACTTTACAGTACTCGAAGAGGCTTTTCTCCATCACCTTGTGACTTCCACAGAATTTCCACTTGGAAACTATCTTTCACCCGGATCAGTTTTTTTTTCAATTTGCACGGTATCTTGTCCAAAGTATTCAACAAGATACTGACGATAAAAAATCACAACCAAGAGAACACATCGCTAAGAAAACCAGGTACTACCTAAGCCTGACTTCGAGGTGTGCAAAGTCATTGCCGATCTCTCGCAGTCAAGTTCTAGATATGCATTAGTAATAGAATAATTAATTTAAATATTTAGATATGCGCGTTTTGTAAATAGCGATGGAATTTTAAACAAAATTAAGGGTGCGATACAATGGGTATCTAGTGTCTGTTTCTAGGCGGTGGAATTAGCCGTTGCATGTTGCCGGTGTAGTAATTCTGGTTAGCAACAGAAATCGATAGACTGGAGGGAATCTTGTACAATTTGCGTGTAGGAGATCTAACAAAGGTAGAACTAGTCTTGATCTCGATGACGTAGAGAGATCAGTGTTCTCGGTTTCTCATTCGTGCTATGTAGGAGCATGGGCTCCCTGCACAGTCAGAACCACCCTTTTGGAAGCACGTCTTGCAGGAGATTTTGTCTTGATTTCCACCTCGTCGACCAAAACACTGAATGAAGGTGTTTGTAAACAACTTTGTAATATTTATGCCCTAACATGTCCATGCTCATCTATTTATCATCCTTTAACTATAAATCAAATTCTCGATGCATCTCATTTCCAGGAGATCACGCCATATGTGCATGAATTCCTGATCGGTCTTCTTCTCAGACTAGAAGTTAAATCATAAAGGCACAGGCTTGCATTGCCTAGGCTTACTACTAGGCCAATCTGAAGTTCTTCACTTCGTATTTATAAATGAGCGCAGTATGTGCGCTCAGTGTATGTACGTGACTCATGTAGGAAACACCTGGCACATAGTTTGAAAATGAAATCATGTCCTTGTTTTCTCAACTGCCAGCTATAGTAATGTAAATTGTTTCATTTTTCTGCAGGATTCTGACATACCACGTTTATTAAGCCGATACTCGCATGTGCGTTTTAAATCTCTTGTCATCACAATTGCAGGCTTTTGTAGATGCCAATTTTTCTCACAACCTAGATAACAGTGCATCAATGCATGTGGCTACTCAGGTGGCAAGAACTGTGTCCATCCATCACTAGTAAAAAGCAGGGCTATCGTTCGGGCCTGGCCAGCCCATTAGTTCCGGTTCGTCTGGACCCATTTGTCCCGGTTCTAGGCACGAACCGGGACCAATGGACCTCGCTCCTGGCCCACAGCCATTGGTATAGGTTCATGCCTTGAACCGGTATAGAAGGGGGGCTTTAGTCCCGGTTCATGCCATGAACCGGGACAAATAATTTGCCTATATATACCCATCGCCGCGGCAGAGCACTCCACAGTGCTCTGTTTTTTCAATCCGACGAGGAGAGGGCATTTGGGTGCTCTAGTTCATCTCCTATGCACATGAGGTGTTCGGTGAAATGCCCGAACCACACTAGTTAAGCTTTTTCCTCTCGAAGCTCGACCTCGGAGCTCCATTTTTCCCGAGATTTGTCTAGATTTAGTGGTCCGTCACGCCCCGTCCCCATTTTCACCGTCGTTGATCGCCGGCGCCGATCTTGTCGTCGGCACCACCGTGGTGAGCCTCTTGTTCTTATCTTCTTTCTGATACTTGTACTTTAGATAGATATTTGTCTGATTTTCTTACTTTTGACACACATAATTATATATAATGCACGCAGATGAACCGGCAATGGATGTATGGTGACAGACACACCTCCGAGTACATTAAGGGCCACCCGCAAAAAAGAGAGTACATTAAGGGCGTGCATAATTTTCTCGAAGTGGCTGAGGCAAACAAGCAGAATGGTTTTATATGTTGTCCATGCACTAAATGTGGGAATATGAAGTCTTACTCTGACCGGAAAATCCTTCACACCCACCTACTTTACATGGGTTTCATGCCACACTATAATTTGGACGAGGCGCGGAGAAATAGGGGTTATGATGGAAGACGACGAAGAAGAAGAGGACGATGACAACTATGTGCCCCCTGAATACGGTGATGCTGCAACGGGGGAAGCTGCTGAAGATCAAGAGGAACCAGACGATGTGCCCGATGATGCTGCAACGGGGGAAGCTGTTGAAGATCAAGAGGAACCAGACGATGTGCCCGATGATGATCTCCGTCGGGTCATTGTAGATGCAAGGACGCAATGCGAAAGTCAATAGGAGAAGCTGAAGTTCGATCGCATGTTAGAGGATCACAAAAAAGGGTTGTACCCCAATTACGAAGATGGCAACACAAAGTTGGGTACCGTACCGGAATTGATGTAGTGGAAGGCAGAGAATGTTGTGCCTGACAAAGGATTTGAGAAGCTACTGAAAATATTGAAGAAGAAGCTTCCAAAGGATAATGAATTGCCCGACAGTACGTACGCAGCAAAGAAGGTCGTATGCCCTCTAGGATTGAAGGTGCAGAAGATACATGCATTACCTAATGACTGCATCCTCTATCGCGGTGCGTATGAGATTTGAACACATGCCCGGTATGCGGTGCATTACGGTATAATATCAGACGAGATGACCCTGGTGATGTTGACGGCGAGCCCCGCAGGAAGAGAGTTCCTGTGAAGGTGATGTGGTATGCTCCTATAATACCACGGTTGAAACGACTGTTCAGAAACAAAGAGCATGCCAAGTTGATGCGATGGCACAGTGAGGACCGTAAGAAAGACGGAAGTTGAGAGCACCCACCGGCGGGTCGCGATGGAGAAAAATCGAGAGAGTAATGGGCTGAGTTTGCACGTGACCCAAGGAACGTATGATTTGGTTTAAGCGCGGATGGCATTAATCCTTTCGGGGAGCAAAGCAGCAATCACAGCACCTGGCCCGTGACTCTATGTATGTATAACCTTCCTCCTTGGATGTGCATGAAGCGGAAGTTCATTGTGATGCCAGTTCTCATCCAAGGCCCTAAGCAACCCGGCAACGACATTGATGTGTACCTAAGGCCATTAGTTGAAGAACTTTTACAGCTGTGGAATGGAAACGGTGTGCGTGCGTGGGATGAGCACTGACAGGAGGAATTTAACCTGCACGCATTGCTGTTCGTAACCATCAACGATTGGCCCGCTCTCAGTAACCTTTCAAGACACACAAACAAGGGATACCACGCATGCACGCACTGTTTAGCTGACACCGGAAGTATATACCTGGGAAGCTGCAGGAAGAATGTGTACCTGGGCCATCGTCGATTTCTTCCGACCAACCATCAATGTCGAAAGAAAGGCAAGCATTTCAAAGGCGAGGCAGATTTCCGGAAGAAGCCCTCCATGTGTACCGGTGATCACGTACTTGCTATGATTAATGATTACACGTAATCTTTGGAAAGGGTCCCGGCGGACTAGTTGTTCTGAGTGACGCTGAGGGACACGCACGCATGTGGAAGAAGAAATATATATTTTGGGACCTACCCTACTGAAAAGACCTAGAGGTCCGCTCTTCGATCGACGTGATGCACGTGACGAAGAACCTTTGCGTGAACCTGCTAGGCTTCTTGGGCGTGTATGGGAAGACAAAATATACAGCTGAGGCATGGGAGGACCTGCAACGTTTGCACGAAAAAGACGGCATGCCTCCAAAGCGGTATGAAGGTCCTGCCAGCTACGCTCTTACGAAAGAAGAGAAGGAAATATTTTTTTAATGCATGCTTAGTATGAAGGTCCCGACTGGCTTCTCGTCGAATATAAAGGAAATAATAAATATGGCAGAGAAAAAGTTTCAGAACCTAAAGTCTCATGACTACCACGTGATTATGACGCAACTGCTTCCGGTTGCATTGAGGGGGCTTCTACCGGAAAATGTCCGATTAGGCATTTTGAAGCTATGTGCATTCCTCAATGCAATCTCTCAGAAGGTGATCGATCCAGAAATCATACCAAGGCTAAGGAGTGATGTGGTGTAACGTCTTTTCAGTTTCGAGCTGGTGTTCCCACCATCCTTCTTCAATATCATGACGCACGTCATAATTCATCTAGTTGACGAGATTGTCATTCTGGGCCCCGTATTCCTACACAATATGTACCCATTTGAGAGGTTCATGGGAGTCCTAAAGAAATATGTCCGTAACCGTTCTAGGCCAGAAGGAAGCATCTCCATGGGCCATCCAACAAAGGATGTCATTGGGTTTTCTGTTGACTTCATTCCTGGCTTTAAGAAGATAGGTCTCCCTAAATCGCGGTATGAGGAGAGACTGACTGGAAAAGGCACGCTTGGAGGGGAGACAATAATATGCAGGGACGGGTATTCTTGGTCTCAAGCACACTACACAGTTCTATAGAACTCTACCTTGGTGACCCATTATGTCGATGAACACAAGAACAGTCTGCGCTCCAAACACCCGGAGCAGTGCGACAACTGGATTACATGTGAACACATCAGGACTTTCAGCAGTTGGTTGGAAACACGTCTCAGAGGTGAAAACACTGTTTGTGATGAGTTGTACTCGTTGTCCAGGGGACCATCTTCGACTGTAATGATTTGGAAAGGATACGAGATAAATGGGAATACAGTTTACACGATCACCCAAGATCAAAAGAGCACCAACCAAAATAGCGGTGTCCGCTTTGATGCAGCAACCGAGAGGGAAAGGACACATATTATGGTTACATAGTGGACATATGGGAACTTGACTACGGAGTAAATTTTAAGGTCCCTTTGTTTAAATGCAAATGGGTCAATCTGTCAGGAGGCGGGGTACAGGTAGACCCACAGTACGGAATGACAATAGTAGATCTGAACAATCTTGGTACACTGACGAGCCGTTCGTCCTAGCCAATGATGTGGCACAGGTTATCTATGTGAAGGACATGTCTACCAAGTCGAGAAAAAGAAAAAATAAGGAAGCGAATACATCATACGATGAGTCAAAGCGCCACATAATTCTTTCCGAAAAAAGGGACATCGTGGGAGTGGAGGGCAAGACAGACATGTCCAAAGATTATCAAAAGTTTTATGAAATTTCTTCCTTCAAAGTCAAGGCTGACACAAGCATCCTGATAAATGATGAAGATGTTACGGCGCAATAAGGAAAGGACACAAGCGAAGAAAAAGTGAAGACTTTGTCCACAACTAGTATGATGATACCATGTCAACTTTCAACCTTTTCGTAGTTCATTTGAAATGCCTATTGTAACAGACAAGTTTCCGTATGAAATCTTGATACTTCGAAAGAGATTGTCCGTTTTGTACATGAAGTGTATCCAGTTTTTGTTGTAACCCACTCAACTTTCTTGCACATGCTATGTGGATGAAATGATGATGCCATGCCAACTTCCAACCTTTTCAGAGTTCATTTTAAATGCTTTTCAATTTCAGGGTCTTATAGCTTAAAATAATCAGTAAATGCATGAAAAATAACAAATGAAGTCAGAAAGGGAAAATTGATGATGTGGCTTTGAATGATGCATTTTGAACACACAAGAAGTCAGGAGTTCAAATAAGTTAAAAAAATGAAATCCCTGTGTAACAGATGAGTTTCCGTATGAAACCCTGATACTTCGAAAGAGATTGTCCATTTTGTACACGAAGTGTATCTAGTTTTTCCCATAACCCTCTCGACTTTTTAGCACATTCTATGTGGGTGAAATAATGATACCATGCCAACTTTCAACCTTTTCAGAGTTCATTATGCTTTTCAATTTCAAGGTCTTATAGCTAAAAGAACAGTAAATGTTTTTATAAAACTCTAATAGCAAAAGGAATCAACTAAAAAGCTTTTATAAACCTCTAGTATTTTTTAAACTAAAATTATATAAAATTTATGCAACTAAAATTATCAAAGTATTTTCTGTTCAAAACATGAAAAGCAGAAAGAAGTATCATAAAGAATTTTTTGGTAGAAACTTTAGTAGCAAAAAGAATTTTCATAAAGATTTTTTGATAGAAACTAAAATAACAAAATATGTTTTTGAATATAATGATAAAACGCAGTAATATTAAATAGCAGGAAAAAGAATCACTCAAAATACATTTTTATTTGAAGTTATTCACACAAATTTCAAAGAATTAAAATTTAAACTATTCAAATTTGGAAACTAATGGAGTAACAGAAAGATTATAATTATTCTGAGCTAAAAGCAAAAAGAATAAAAAATAAATAAATAATCAAAAAAATAATTCAAAAAACAAAAAATACTGGAAAAAATAAAAAATGCCGCCTAATGGGCCACACAGCCTGCATACGACTATAAACCCATCTGTACATGGGCCAGGATGGAGGCCCGCAGTCCCAATAGGCCCAACACGGCAGTGACGAGGGTAGGCAACTAATGCCTGCATATTAGAGAGGAGCTTAGCACCTGAGCTGCAACGCAGCTTATAAACAGGCGCTGAGCTCTCTCAACTAGCGAGGTGGGACTAAATTTCCCACCGCACCACGCCAGCACAAGGCCTTTAGTCCCGGTTGGTGCCACCAACCGGGACCAAAGGTCTTTTTCTAGCAGCCCAAAGTCCCGGTTGGTGCCACCAACCGGGACCAGAGGCCTCTGGTCCCGGTTGGTGGCCTCTGTCCGCGGGACTTTGGCTGCTAGAAAAGGCCTTTGGTCCTGTTAGTGGCACCAACCAGGACTAAAAATTGCATTAAATCCCGGTTTGTCTCACGAACCGAACCAATGCTTCGTCTATATAACTAGCACTTGTGAAAATTTCATTCAGTTCGTTCTTCCCCGCCCCGACGCCGCCAGGCTGCCCCTCTCCGCCTCGCCATCGTCGGCGTAAATCGCCCCGCGTCTCGCGCAGCCCTAACACCGTCGCCGCCCAGCGCCCGTGCCCTTGCGCCGCTGGCCCTGCCTCGCTTGTCGCCCGTCGCCGCGCCGCCCCTCACCGTCGCCCGTCGCCGCGCCGCCCCTCACGCACCGTCGCCGTCACCGTCCCCTGCCCGTCGCCCTCGCCGCGCCCCTCACGCCGTCGCCATCCCGTGAGCTTATAGCAAATTTTGCTAATTTAATTAGATGTGTAATTAATTTAGATGTGTAGTTAATTGAGTTAGATTTTGTTCATAGATTTTTTTTGTTAAATTTTTTCATATTGTGTAATTTGTTCATATTGTGTTAGATTTTTTTTCTGTTCATAGATTTTTTTGGTGATATTATTGTTGAATATGCATGTTTGTATGTTCATATATATGCAAAGATCGAATATGTCATTTTTTATGATTTTTTTATGTTCATAGAATTTTTATGATTTTTCTCTGTTGTAATTTTGTTCATAGAATTTTAATGATTTTTTGTTCACAGAATTTTATTTGTCAATTTATGTATATGTTCATATTGTGCATGTATAGGAAAATTGTGTATGACCAAAGTCATTTATCTATATGTTCATATTTAAAAGAAAAAGCAGGAGAGGAAAAAGGAAAATAAGAAAACAAAGTGTTTAATATAATTAGTTAGAAAAATAATAGAACTAGGTAAACTAGTTTGTTTTAGTAAGTACTACTTTATTTTATTTATAGTAAGTGCTTAATATATAGTTGAACTTGTTGATTTAATAAACTACTTTATTTTACTATAGAAGTAGTTTATTTTTAGTAAGTACTACTTTATTTATTTATAGTAAGTGCTTAGTAGTTAAACTAATTGATTTAATAAAACTATTTTATTTTACTATATATAGAAGTAGTTTATTTTTAGTAAGAAAATTAATAGAACTATTTTATTTTTTTAGTTCAAGCAATTAATCCCGCATCGACGTCGACGATGCCTATCCCGCATCCTCGTCGTCGACTCGGCGGTGGAGGCCTGCATGATCAGAGGGGCCATGTCCGGGACTGAGCTCGTCGGGCTGGTATTGGGAGGTGCTACCTTCCGGGGGGCGTAGGTTGGTGAGGAGCCAGCCCGTTGTTGACCCGATCCTTGTTTGGTGGCGGTCGCGTGGGCCAGTGACGGTGCCGAGGCTTCCGGACACTGCGGAGGTGGTACGTCACCGTGTCAGCGAGGAGGACGAGCACGTCCATCGGTAAATGGTTGCGTTGGAGGGCAGGTTCAACAATACCTGGCAGGTTCTTCAGGGATCTCACTGGAGCTATGATCCTGTGATGGTTCCTTATCTTTGGGTGTCCACCGTCCGCGACGATACCCGTCGGGCGCTACGGTTCTAGCTGTATTAGCGATGCTATATGTATGATAGTATTCGAGGAGTATTAGTCATAATATTCGATGATGTACGGACACAAGAGATGATGTACTTTTACTTATAATTGAATGCATGCTGATTTGAATACTATTTTATTTTACGATTTGGTTTTTCTTATTGAATGCTCATATTGGAAGAGTACTCCTACTTTGAATGCTAAAATTAGAGAGCACTATGCAGAAATCTACGAGCCCCCTCCATCATCCACGCCGTCGTGGGGGTAGCTTCTCCTTCATTCCCGTGTGCTAGACAATTTGGTGTAATAATGCACTCGGGAATGAAAGGAGGAGCTATCATCACCGATAGTCAACCCGTGATTAATAATAATGATCTAATTTAGGTTTTTTAGTATATATATTTAATTGTACAAGTTTAATATTCGAATTATGAACATAGGCCGGAAATGTCGTACTCGGACGACGAAAACCGCCCGGGGGAGTGCGACTGGTGCCACGACGACCGAGGTACTCCCTTCGTCCGGAAATACTCGTCGAAGAAATGCATAAAAATAGATGTATCTAAAACTAAAATACGTCTAGATACATCTATTCCTTCCACAAGTATTTCCGGACGGAGGGAGTATGTGCGACAGGTTCCTTGAGCTGGACGAAGATCGGCGCTTCAGCATTAAGCTCGAGCAGACCTTCGATGTTGAAACGGTACGCAACGACGACAATAGTTTTTTTTTGTAATTAAGCACGCCTTCAACTATTTTAACGTGTATTTTTCATCTTTTTCAATTCGACTAGCTTATCCCATGCTATGCAAGACGCTATGTCTTGCAGAGGATGGGTTTTGAAGACCATGAAAGTATGAAAACCAAAAAAATTCACCTAAGGACCCATCATGGTGTGGATTCTGAAGTAAAATTGTACAATTATGAGATCGAACCCATTTTGGTTGCAAAAAGTGGGAAGAACTTTGCAAGATGTATGGTTTTGATGAGGGTATGCTTGTCACCATGGATCTTGGTGATCCTAAAATCGAGCAAGACAATATGGACATTTGGGTCCTTGTTGATACACTTTCAATTCTTCCCCCATGTGAGCTTCTCAAACATAGTTATTAAGTAATTTATATTGTTTATTTCAAAATAGTTGACAGCTAATTTTCATTCTTCAAAGAATGTGCGGAAGATGGTAGACAAAACCCACTACACCGATGGCTCCGAATTAACTTATAAGGAGAAAAATCATCTGATCGCATTTTGTACTGATCTTGAGAATTACAATATCTACAATCGAACTCCTCAACATTATGGTTAATACGTGCCACTAGTGCACGTGTTGAACTATGGTAACCACCATGGAGATACCATGGTAAGATTTTTTTACTATTATGACATCCGTGCATCTTTTGCATACTTCTAAAACTAGTACATCATTGCTAACTACGAAGTTATTACTATGTTTTTCAACAGATAATCCCGAATGATTGTGTGCCTCATCTCATGTATACGCATGGTCGCCTTGATGTTCTGAACATACAACCAGGTCATCCTACGATCTCAACTGTCCATACGGATTTCTAAAAGAAGTGGAGACATGACAATCAAAGAATGGAAAAAATGTATGGACAGTCGTAAGGAGGTTCTTGAAAGCAAAAGGAAGCGAGGCGCAAGAATTGGAGACAGGATGATCTCCATTCTTCATAATGGAGAGTCAGGGTCTATATTGTTTTATGCTATTTTACCTTAAGGGTGTTTAGGTCCTAGCTGATACTGATGATCATGTGCTAAGAACAATTAAGTAGGGTTGGGTTCGATGACTATGAGGATGATGATCGTATGACTTGTTATTAATAACGAGCAGAAGTTGTATGATGATGCATGATAGTAGGACTTGTTATTATATATGATGATGTATGATGCGAGCATGAAGAGTTATTATATATCAGCGGGTGAAATGAACATAGCAGTAGCGTTGGTAAACCAAGCACGAAGATATAAGAGAGGACACTTCTCTCTATTAGCTAGCTAATAACAACCTAAATTAACCCCAAAACCCCTAAACCAGCCCCTTTCAAAAAAAACCTCAGCTCCAGCCAGCTGCTGACGCATGGATACCTTTTGGTCCCGGTTCATGTCACCAACCAGGACCAAAAGGCCCCCCTGCCTGGGCTGCCCGCAGTGGCCACGTGAAGGCCCATCTGTCCCGGTTCATGTAAGAACCGGGACTAAAGGCCAAGGGCATTAGTACCGACCTTTTTATCCCGGTTCTTAAACCGGGACAAAAGGCCCTTACGAACCGGGACAAATGATCCTTTTTCTACTAGTGCATCCATCTACACCGGTCCATAAGTGCATGCATACTTCCATGCTCAATGGCTCACATATCTATAGCCGAGAGGATAACAATGGGAAAGAATCCAAGCGGTGAGGAGGTAGAAGAGAACCAGTGCCCAGCAACATTGTTAGGGAATAAGATGTATCAGGAATTTGAGTGGTACATAGTCTCTGTCCTTGGCATGTAGTACCAGCACACCCATCTCTCTCAGTCATCAATTGGCTAAATGTGCCAGACAGGATTCATTTCTTCCCTCATCATGTTTCAAATGAAGTTTGGTAATAGAACCATTCTTCCAAAAGACAGGTTCCATTTTTCAAACATCATGTGGACATTTCACTTTGAGAGGCAGACTTACATTACATTGTCCCACCAGGTACACTATATGCCCCTCGTGAAACTACTCCGATTAAGTCAACATGTGAGTATCTAGTGTCTGCTTTTAAGTAGTGTGTAGCTATTCCAATCTCCTCCACGTACAGTCTGAACCGCCAGGGTCGGTCCTGACACATCAGAGGCCCTGGTGCAAGTTGAAAAAATGGGAGCCTCTCCATACACAAATATAGCACACAGATAAGAGTATAAGACACAAACTATGGCATGAAGTTTAAACAAAAGGACCTGAAGAGTGGTTGCTTGTTGCAAGTTGCCACATGGCCGCCAGAACAAAAATATCCAAATCCATCAGCAACCCTCTGTCATGCTTGCCCTTGGACACCCTTTGTGAACCCCTTTTGTGTGTCTCAAATATGTATATAGGGAATGAGGATACGGGGGGATTAAATCAAGCCAAATAAAATAAAGATGAAAAAGTAAACGAAGGGATATATAGGAGGATTTTACTAACCGATGCAAATTGAGGAAGGATTGGTTGGGAATAGACAAATCTTGATATCCTATTCTCCTCTGCTAATTCTGGTCAAACTGCTACAAATTGGAATGGTAGGGTGTCACGCAATCATCGGGTGACTGGGGAAGAAAAACGAGAAATGAGAAGTCGAGGAGACGAGGGAAAGGGAGAAGCGGAGGAAGCAAGCGATCTGGACAAGGGCGTGGACCACGGGGACTAGATCTCGCTTAGTGTGAGTGTTTCTTCCATCTTGGTGAAAGGATTCCCTTCAATCTTTAGCTATTGGGCTGGCCCATATTCAATGTTTTCTTTCATTCGCTAGATTTCAATTGCATATATTGGTGTGAGTGTTTCTTCCATCTTGGTGAAAGGATTCCCTTCAATCTTTAGCTATTGGGCGGGCCCATATTCAATGTTTTCTTTCATTCACTAGATTTCAATTGCATATATTGTGTTCGTTCCCTGGGTATGTTTATCCATGGTTTTTTTTCTTTTTGTTTTTCTCTTTTACTTTTTTTGCTACTTCTGTGATTATCTTCAGTTTTCTATTTTTTTCCTTTGTTGTTTTCCCTGCTTTTCTTAGTTTTATAAACAATTTTCTTTGGTTTTTCTGTTTTCTTTGCTTTTTCAGTGTTTTTTTTTGTTTCTTTCTTGGTTTTCACTTGGTTTTTTTCTGTTTTTCTTTAGCTTTTTTTGTTTCTTTCTCGGTATTCATTGGTTTTTATTGCTTTTCTTTCTTTGTTTTTTCTTGGTTTTCATCTGTTCATTCGTTTCTTTCTCGGTATTCTTGGTTTCAGTCCTTTGTGTTGGTTCCTTTACTTCTTTTTTCTTTTGATTTTCATTGGGTTTCTTCGCTTTTCTTTTTTTTTTTTGTCGATTTTCATCGTTTACTTTTTTCAACATGTGTTAATACAGATTCAACATTTTTGTTATACATCAGAAAAAATACATGATTAACATTTTTTGCAAACTTTTTTTGGATGTCTCACACATTTTGTACATTTTTGTTATATATCTAATACAATTTTCTAATACTTAACATCTTTCAAATACAAGTTTAACATTTTTTAACACATGGTAAACATTTTTATACTATATTTTTTAATTTTTCGATTACCACTTTCCAAGTACAAGATTAGCATTTCTTTAATACATGATCAATATTTTTCTATATGCATTTAACATTTTCAAATGGCTGATTAACTTTTAAATAAATGGTCAAAAAATCCTTTAAATATTAAAAAATCAAATGCTTGAAGAACATTTTCAAATGAAATGTTAACATATTTTAATACAGTGTGAACTTTTTCCAAATGCTTGAACAATTTTTCCAAATACTTGTTTAATGTTTTAAAATTCTTGATTAACATTTTTTAAAATAGTTCAAATTTATAACACACATTGTATAATTTTTTATATATTTTTTCGTATACATGAGACACATTTTCTCTACACACTTAACATTTTTTAAATACATGGTTCCAGTGGCGGAGCTTGAAAGAAATCGTTGGAGGGGCAAAGCTGCAAAAAAAAAAGCCCAAATACAAAATTGTACGAATACAACAAGTTAGATATTGCAAATATCATGTAACTTGGATAATTATATTGATATTCTCCGGATTAGCTTACAAAATACATTTCTAATCAATAGAGAATTCGGTTCACTACAAAGCTCTTTAACCATAGAGCATTTAGTTCACTACAGATCAACTCCAGAACAAAAGAAACTGTACCCAAAATACTATTTAACCATGGAGAATCCAGTTCACTACAGATGAGCTCTTTGTTTTTTTACACCCTTAAAGTGCATAAGAACATCTTCAATGCCAAAGCTAGACTTACATCTCCCATCGCGGGTGTCTTTCCTCCTCAGGAAAACTCTCCTTCCTCCTCCCCCCGGCGCTGGAGGTGTGAAGGATCTCGGCCCCTCACCTACGGGAAGGACCCCATTCTTGTTTTTGTTAGGTTTAACATCTTGGTTGGAGCTGTGTGACGGTGGCGATGTCTCTCAATAGGAATAATGTCTCTCACATTCTATCCCCGTCCTGATGTTGCGAATAGTGTCATCGAAGGATATGCGGAAGTGTGTCTCCGTCGGATCTCGCGGGATTCGGTCGGTGCTGGTTTTCGGTGGATCTATTTCGATCCAGTTCATCTTTGTTCATGTGGTTACAGGTTCGATCTTTCCAATCTACAACTCTCTTCATCGGCAATGGTTGCTGCTATGGTGCGCTGGTCCTTTGGAGCCTTAGCAATACGACTTCACGACTGTTTACTACAAGGTCTGCCCGGCTCCAGTGAGGGAGGGGCGATGACGGCGGCATGCCTTCAGCTCGCTCCAGTGCTTGTAGTCGTCACTAGATGGTCCATGGACCTATTTGTAATTTTATTACCTCTAGTGTTCTGTAGTAGTTGCTAAGTGGTCCATGGATCGGGTTGTAATTTTTATTACCCCTAGCGTTCTGATTAATGAATAGATTAAAAATTTGTCCTGCAAAGAAAAACACTGTAACTGTAACAGTTAACTAAGATTCTCCTCTGATAAAACAATTAACTAAAAAACATAAAAGCACATGCCTTATGTCTGCTCCCCGTTGATCCATCACTCCCCGCTCTGACCAAAAGTTCAGCTGGAATCAGACGTGGTAGCTGGATGGCATGCACTTGGCGTACTGGTCCGCCGCTTCCTGACCTCCGTGGTCACCGAGCCGAAGCACAAATGCGAGGCCGAGGGAGGCCCACTCCAGCATGAAGATGGCGGAGCCTAGGCCGCGTATGAGCCTGAGGATGGCCGTGCCATCTTTCTCCCGGACATAGGACCACAACTCGGCGAGGAAGTCGGCCGTTCAGGTGAACGCAAGCAGCGCCGCGGTGCCATGGAAGATGTTGGTGAAGACAGCGCCGTTGTGTGCGCGTTGTTGAGGGCTCCAGCACCGGCGGCATGGGTGGTGAACGAGCCGGAGTAGCCGACCGCGGTGAAAAGGGTGGTGAGCGTGTGGAGAAAGACGAGGCATTTTGATACGTGGGCTTACATGTTTGAAGGCATTCAGAATTTGTGCTAGAAATGGTCTAGAAGGGAAAGGCCTTATAAGGCATTTTTTTTCAAAACACCTCCGGACATTTTTGATAAATAGACTGCCTCCAAAACAATGTTTGGGCATTATTCAAATCACCAAGCTATGTTTTTGAGGCCCTCTTCTAGAATTGCCCTTATAGGCTATGAATATCCGATGCGTTTTCTCAAAGTACCACTCGTACCAAGATTTTAGAGTGTTTTAGAAAAATCGCCACCAGCAAAGCGCCTCCTAAGGGCGTCAATGTTGTAGTGAAGCAGGCATTGGCGTAGCCATGGCATGGCCGAATGGACCGTGGCCCACCTAGCTTTTTGCAGTTCGTTCACTATTATTTTTTTACTTCTGGGCCTTGGAACAGCAGCCCACATGCTGTTTCCTTCTAGTTGGCCCGCCCAGCCCGTCCAACAATGGGCTTCAAGCTCCGCCATTGCAAGCAGGCCACACGGGATGGGACGTGATGGAGGCGGAGCGAAAGCATGAGGAAGATGCAGTTCGACACCGCGTCCAGCAAACAAGTAGTTGCCCGCCCGCCACTGTGATTGACGTGTGTTGATACCACACAAAGCTAGTTTTTTCTTGATCACTCCGAAGCTGCAAACTGCATTAAGGAATTGTGAGAGGCGAGAAGAGAGTTGTGAGTTGAAACTGGTAGTTGTGGATGGAGCGGACAGTTAGCCATCGAGATAATATAGTAAATGACCCGCAAAGTGGTTTTCATTTGCGACCGTTGGACGGCGAGGGGTTGGTTTATAACTAACGACTAGTGAATATGAGAGTGTGGGAAGAAAAACTGAGACGTTGTGGTGTTGACTTGATTTTCAACCAAAGGGCCTTCTCTCATTTCTACGGTTTCGGGCTCAGAGATAACATATTGGCCATACATATACGCACTCTCACTCATCGAGAAGAGCGAGTGCCAATCTCACGCGTAATTGTGCTGACTGCTATAACCCCTTTAATTTTGCATTGTAACCACTATTTTTTATATGGAGGGCGTAGTGTCGATGACGGCTAAAACTGTTGTTACTTCACACACAAAATAAATAGCTGACCCTATGATTGGTGAAGCATTGGGGCCTAGTTATTGTTCCCATGTACATCCGGCATCCATATATACTGACTGGACTTAGTCTCGTCTTCTATTTCATAGCAAGAAAGAGTTGTAGTGCAAATTTCTCAGCATCTATTAGCTACTGCCTCCGTCCCATAATGTAAGATGTTTTTTAACACTACACTAGTATAAAAAAGCGTCTTACATTATGGGACGGAGGGAGTAGTTTTTAGCAGTGATAATAATAGAGGGGGAAGAGCAAGATGAGGACGTTGAGAGACACCTAACATCGGTTATTTGTTTTATGGAATGGGATGCACCGAGAATTTAATTGTCCGCTCATGATAGGGATACGGTTCCAGTGAGGACTTTGCACGAGCAAAAGCAACGACGATACGACCCGCATGCATTACAGGCTGAGACAGAGGAGACTCATCGCCCATTGAACTCGGGCTCACAGGAGCAGCCGATGGCTTTCGTGTACTTCTATGGTGTGACGGAATACCTACGGAAGAGCAATCAGCTTCACAAAGAACTTCCTTGTGGATGTTACTACACACCAAAGCTGTAAACACCAGACCGTGAAGAAGTAAGATAGAGCAGGCACGTCGGCTATCCTAATCGAGTTGGTGGGTGTTGCTTCCAGCCAGATTCGATAAACCTGATCGGTTAGCTAATTGGCACCTTCAGCCATCAGCAAATAGTTCACCGCTTGATCAAAACATCGCCGTAAAGCATTTCGACCCGGAGGAAGTGAAGCATATCTGAGCATGCGCCAACATTGTCGGCCGGACAAACGGGTGACAATGTGGGCAAAAAATCTGCTCCATTTTGCACACTCCATTTTTACTGAAGGAGGAATACCCTCGCCTATGCATCCTTCGGTGCACACAGCCATTTACTAAAAAGTCTCAAGTAACAATCTTCAGGAAAAAAAAAGGAAATTGCAACTCCAAAGGCAACAACCGGCCAAATAGGATAAAATGCATACACATATACTAGTATTGTATCATCGTCTAAAATGGTTGCACGTATCATGTGCTACCGTCTTTCAACGATTGCACCCATTAGTCATAAGTTTCCTCATGTCCGCATGGTAAAGTAACGACCACGTACGGATTCATAAGTCATAACTTCTATCAAAAATTATTTCGACAGTTCCAAATAGCTCAAACTAATGCACAATCTCTCACACAAATTCGCGACGATATTAGGCTCTACCCCACCCAGCCAGTTACCAAATAGATTTGATATGCTAGTCGGTGTAGGAACATTAATAGACACGTGAATAGTATGCCACAAAATCTTGGCAAGCTGGCAGGCTAGAAACAGATGATGAATTGTTTTCTCTTGGTCGGAAAAACATTCTTTACTACCTTGTTATGCAAGCTTAGAACAATTGTCCTTGATGAGAATGACAACCTTATTCACAAACCACATGAATATATTAATATTTACGATAATTGTAACTTCCAAACGTTCTCACCTTCGCAAGAGATCTGAACGAGTTCACTATGGCTCAAGAGATCCTCCCTGTCGCTGGCTTGCTTTAAAAAAAATAAACTACAGATATTAGACTCGAACCTTGCACCTGTTGAGTGCATAATCCTCCTGGTAACCAACCCAGCTAGCTCTGCTCTGTGAATACTAGTAAATGGCACGTGCCATGAATGTCTAGAGATAGTTATTAACACACATACATGTGGGTAATTTGAAGTAGTATCATGATTTGAACTACCATCGATAGATTCATGCGATTCATCCGCTAATTAATCATGAATTATAAAATTATACATGCATGATTTAATATTATATCTGTGTAACAGTGAATTTACACAATTTTGAATAAGATGAGAAAAAGGAAGATTCGCCTCAAACGTTTGTCTTAATAAAGTTTAAGACAGATTAGACAGAGCAATGGAAAGAGTACAATTTGCAAGTTTCTTATCATTAGAAACAAAATAATGATTTAAACATTAATTATGTATGTTTTGCATATGAGCTTTTTTCACGGAATTTATTGATAAAAAACAAGGTAATAATATTTAATTTTTTAAAGAGAAAGTAAAGGCTACTAAGTTGTAACATATATTACATTTTCACTTTGCTTGCCATTCTTTAATCTATTTCAGCTTGTGCGCTTATTCCCAGGCTACACCATCACATATTTTCTCTCTTTCTCTCTCTCTCATCATGATGCGTACTTGCTATAGTTTCTAACTAGGTAGGAAGTGCGGCTTGCCGCACCCGGCAGCACCGCTACCAGGTATAATCATATCCAATCCGATAATACAATCATTGAAGCATTGCAATTATAATAAAAATAGCATAATGTAGTTATGTTTATCAATCTAATATATCAAACTAATATTAGAAGATTTGGATTGATAGATACACATTCAATACATAGCAATTGGTTTCGGAAAAAACAAAAGGCTTAAGTCCCAAGTAAGCTATACATATTTAGTGCATAACAGTTGATCCATGCAACTACAAAATGCTTTAGTCCAAAAGCAAGCTATACATATTTAGTATATAGCAGCTGGTCCAAGCAACTACAAAAGACTCAACAGATTACACAGCAGGGGCCGGCTAACTATTTAAGAAACAGTCGCCAACAAATATATAGAAGTTAAGCAAGATCCATACGGAGTTGAAATTATGTAGTCCTCGACTTCATTGTCAGTACATATCATATTATAAATACATAAAGTATGAACTGAATCCTGGGCAGCAATTCAGATACCTCAGTACCAAATTTCAATCCTGGGCAGTAATTCAGATAACTCAGCAAAGTTTCATGCATTTAGACAGAGGTCGACATGATTAGCTATTACATACCGTGTCTACCAAAAGAGGGCATAAATTCAGGCATGTACCTATACAGAAGATAGTTTTACCAGAACAAATAGTTTTACATAGTCCAAAGAAGTGCATATGGCAACCGGCTTATAAGAGGCATAAGACTGAAGTGAGTCTTTCGAGATTCACAACGATAGTAAATAGCTGCAGAGAAGAGCACATATGCTGCCTAAATACTGCGATCTGTGCATTTAGTCTCAAAGACTAAAGTCCTGCGGAGTAGGCTGAGACTTTGTTTTTTGTTGGGCCAGCAACAAACATGAGTAATGCATGTAGTTGTAGAATCCCTAAACAAAGTACACCTTGCCGGTTCATGGAGCAATTCTTTCATGAACCCTGAAAACAAACCTGTAGTACTCTGGACGAGCATATTAGCCAGCCTGCAGATGAACTATATGCAGGTGGCCAGGATTTACATGTTAATCCAGTGAAGAAAGTCACTACTCCTAATATTTGGTAGAGAAAAAAGCTTCAACATAGGATCATGACGTACAAGCAATAAATAAAAACTTCTCGGCACATGAATAAACATCCAGTCTACAACGAATCATTCTCATTTAGTTTTTTTTAACTTGGAACACCTTGCATTCAAAAATTACAGTGAACCGACCAAATCGGCGGTCACAACAACAGTTACATCTAGCGGGAGGTTCGGCGGCCATAAATTTTGGTAATCCACATTGCTTCGGCACCCCAATGATGGCAGCACATGAGCTGGTTGATTAGAGACTCTAGGACAATATGAGACATGAAATTCAATAAAGCCCAGCTGGAGCTGATACTTTGCTTCTCTGAAGATAACACCAAGAGGGTCACTGTCGGTGTCAAAACTGGCGGATCTCGGGTAGGGGGTCCCGAACTGTGCGTCTAGATGGATGGTAACAGGAGACAAGGGACACGATGTTTTTACCCAGATTCGGGCCCTCTTGATGGAGGTAATACCCTACTCCTGCTTGATTAATATTGATGATATGGGTAGTACAAGAGTAGATCTACCACGAGATCAAGGAGGCTAAACCCTAGAAGCTAGCCTATGGTATGATTGTTGTTCGTCCTACGGACTAAAACCCTCCGGTTTATATAGACACCGGATAGGTTAGGGTTACACAGAGTCGGTTACAAAGGTAGGAGATCTACATATCCGTATCGCCAAGCTTGCCTTCCACGCCAAGGAAAGTCCCATCCGGACACGGGACGAAGTCTTCAATCTTGTATCTTCATAGTCTTGGAGTCCGGCCGTAATGATAGTTCGCTATCCGGACACCCCTAGTCCAGACTCCTCAAGAGCTTTTGAACCAGGCTTCAATGACGACGAGTCCCGCGCGCATATTGTCTTCGCATTGCAAGGCGGGTTCCTCCTCGAATACTTCATAGAAGGTTTTGAACACAAGGATAGTATCCGCTCTGCAAAAAAGTTTCACATACCACCATAGAGAATAACTTTTGCACAGATCTGCCGGCGTATTCGGGCGCGACATCACACCACGGCCAGGCCTTTATATGAATCGTTTTTCTTGTTCCACCTCGGTAGCGTTTAGCGAGGCGGTTTCCGCACGTCTTATCAAAGCATAGATCGTGCCCCTTATTCCGGGATTCCCATCAATACGGACGTGGGTAACCCATCCGCGCCATTGATTACGGCGCTTGGGAGATAAGCGAGTTTTACCCGGCTGGTGGGGACACATAGCCGACCGTCCATATAAGGGATAAGGATCCACCTTTTCACCTCGCCTTCTTCCTCCTTTGCTTATCCATTTCCAAGCACTCGAGCTCCAGCGCCCAAGTCCGCACATCCCACCTCAACCTTCTCCAACTATGTCCGGAGTGGGAGGCAGGTGGATGGCCTCCTCCGTCACGGAGGGGCACATCACAAGACTGCGGGAGGCCGGATACTTGTCCGGCGACATCGCGTGTCGGCTACCCGACGAGGGGCAGCTCATCCCCACTCCCAGGCCCCATGAGAGGGTGGTGTTCCTCACCCACTTCCTGCGCGGACTAGGTTTTCCACTTCACCCATTTATCCGGGGGCTCATGTTCTACTATGGCCTGGATTTCCACGATCTGGCCCCAAACTTCATCCTCAATATCTCGATGTTTATCATCGTGTGCGGGGCCTTCCTCTGCATCCAACCCCACTTCGGTTTATGGTTGAAGACCTTTAGCGTCAAGCCGAAGATAGTGGGCGGCCGACAGGCGGAGTGCGGAGGCGCTATGGTGGGCAGGATGCCCAATGTCCTTTGGCTCGAGGGCTCCTTCGTGGAGACAATAAAGGGGTGGCAATCGGGGTGGTTCTACATCACCAAGCCGCGACTCAAGCGGGCGGCGGCCCCAATTCAGATCTGGCTCCCCACGGATCACATCATGGAAAGAGACGGGCTGAAGTGGGGTGATTCGGAAGAGCTGACGGACTCCAAACATGTGTCGAAACCTGGTGGACAAGAAGCTCAAGCTTGTCCACATAGTCCAGTCATGCTCATCCACGGATTCTCCCATGCCGAACGGGCTTTTAATTTGTGGGAGTTTGATCCGCACATCACGAACCTTGAGCCGGCTCTTGACACTACGCACGAAGATGCACGGAAGGTGCTGTTCAAAGGCGCGAAGCCCCGCATCCGCTAACAAAGATCGTGGATACAGCTCATAGCGTCAAGCGGCGAGGTAAGTTATTTTACCCTTTACGGGACTCTTTTTCATAGATTGACTCTATGTGGGATCTAAAACTCCCTAATCTTTGACAGGGCTGGTGAAGGCGCCCGGACAGATTAATGTCCGGCTCCTTTGCCGGAAGACCCAGCGGACACCCGATTGACGGGCTGCTGGCTCCGGTACCCATGTGGTGCCGGAGAAGAAGGCAAAGAAGGAGGCCACGGAACTCGAAGGAGCTCCCGACGCCAGTCTTGTCGATTCTGAAGCGAATCTTCTCCGAGAACGAGGAGGAGGAAAAAGCCTCTCCCAGCCGGGGAGGAGAGGAAAGGAAGGTCGCCCCAACCGGGAGGCCGGAGGGTCTAAGAAGGAAGGACCCTTCCTCCGGACTTCTCCACCAACGTCGGCGACGACGAGGAGGAGGGCCAACGAGGGCCAAGCCTCTGGCGAGATCGTAAGTGTCCGGATACCCATGGCTTTTTTATCATTGCATAGTGTTCTCTAATGCCGAACAATCATGCAGCCCGCCCAAGGGCGAGCTCGCCGCTTCGACGAGCGGGTCCCTGAGTTCGTCGGAAATGGAGAGTACTTCACTTCCGGCCGCCTCCTCACCTCACGCTGCGGACGACGCCGAGGTGGGGCCCCAAGGGGGGCCTGGTCAAGAAGAGGTGGCGCAGGAGGCGCCGCAAGGTAACCTCCCGAACTCCAGGCGCGTGGGGGGCGAGACCCCCAGGGGCTCTAAGCCCGACCCTCGTCCGGACTCCATGCCGGAACCTTCAGCGGTTCCGAGTCCGCAAGCGGTCCTTCGTAAGAAGGTAAGGCGCCGTGTCCTCCGCCCAACCGGAGGCACCGGATAGCTCTTGGGCGCTTAACAGCGCTTCCATCGAGGAGGAGCATCGCCGTTATGAGAGCGGTGATCCGGACAATTCGATCCGCCAAGAGCGGGCTGACGAAGCTTATACCAGCCTTCTAACAGGCTTTGAGGTAAGTTTAGAATATGTAAAATATTACCGCATAGACGGTAGCCTCGATGCTTAGTTCGGTGTTCGGAAAGAAAAGCCGGACTAAGGATCTAAAATCTGCAGGAGTCTAACATAAGTATGTCAATATGGGAATGCAGGCTGTCTTGCTTGACCTCTGCCAGACCGATTGCGGAGGTCAATGCATTGAAGCGAGCCTCGGCGGTCCGAGAACGAGCTCGGCCTTGCCAAGAAGCAGCTCGAGGACAAGGAAGGTAAGTAATACCTTATTAAAGAAATACCTTATAGAAAGGTTTGGTTGCAAAAATAACAGGAATAGCATGGGTACTGCAGGGCCACGATCGAGGTGGAGACCACGAGGCGGTGTCCGTGGCGAAAACAAAGCGGCCATGGAGCGACCGAGCGAGAGAAGAGGAGGCGCAGCTGGCGGAGGTGCGGCAAGAGCTCCAGGCTCGTGAAAAACACGAGGTTTGGGCGTGACTCGAAGACCCGAGAGTCCGATCTTGCCTCGGCTCTTGAGAGTGCCAAAGCTGCTAAGGCCGAGGCCCAAAAAGCCCGCCAAAAAATTGAATCATTAAAGAAGATAGCGGCGGGTAAGGCATTCTTTATGCAAAGCAAGCATGTGAAAGTGAATTACCTATTACTTATCCGGATTCGGAGCTCTCCAGGAGCATTCACAGATCTGCCCCGTAGTGTGTCTGATGCTGCCGCGTTCTACCGTGCCAAGGAGGGGAGCTCGACGGAAAAGGTGTTCTGGTCTCGGTATCTTTGAGGCGGACATTCAGTGCCCCTAAGAGACCAGCTGAAGCAGCTGGTCGAGCTCCACAAGGTCGCCGAACAGGCCATGAGGGGCCTCATAGTTCGGCTGTGGCCATTGGAAGCCATGCCTGGGAGCTACTTCGGCTTATTGTGGCGGCTGGTGGACGCCTGTCCACGGATTGAAGTCATCAAGCGCTCCGTCTGCATTGAAGGTGCCCGTCGGGCCCTTGCCCGTGCTAAAGTGCACTGGGGCAAGCTGAATGTGGAGAAGCTTGTGACGGATGGGCAAGGAGCATCGCACGCCCGAAATGTACTTTGAGGTGTCCTGAAGGGTGCCTGCCGTATAGCGGATGAGTGTTCCAAAGATGTAATTTTTGAATAAACTCGCAATTGTTATCCTGTACGCTGAAAACTAGTTCATATGCGCTAAGCAACGCTTGTTAATTTAAAATATTACCTTATGTGCGGCTGTTTATCAAATTTGAGAGATGGCAAGTCGTTGGCTTCAGCCCCATGCCACAGTCTTTGGGGTGTTGGGATAAACTTGAGTGCTCTTGTTCCCATTCTTGGGTCCATCGAGGAGGCTCAGCGCAACGAACAAGGCAACCGGACTTATAATGCTTGAACACTCTCACTTAGCCATAGAATTCTATAATTTTAAATTTGGTGAAGCCCCTAGTATTCGAAGACCGAGTTGGGCGCTATCCACGCCTTGGCGGACAATTCGGTTCCTCGCTCTAAGCGGCATAAGTCTTTAGGGACCCAAAAACCTCTCGAACAGCGACCGGCTCTCGCCCTATCATGACGGTCAGTTTTAGCTTTCTCCACTGAGGTGCTCAACCCAGCTCAACCGGGGCACAATCGCAGTGGTTCTCCCGGTGCTACCTTAGCCGATATAACGGAACGTAAGGTACCAAAACACGGGAGCCGGGCAAACCCAACTATTGACCCAAGACATGATTCAGAGCCGATTCATATAATGCTATAAGTTCGGGGTGCCGCACTTGTGAAAGTGTTCGGACTTATCACACCATGATTTTGGGGTACTTAAGCCCCTGGTGTATTGGCCGTACCAAAGTGTACGGGTGCAACATGTCATGAAATGAACATATAGATATAGATAAAGAAAGGAGTGCAATAATAAGCAAAAGCTATGAATTGTTTATTCAAAAAGGTACTGCAATAAAAGCAGAACGATACAAATAGTGCGATACGCAAGGGATGGGATTATTTAACATGTCCCCCTCCAGGGATAAGCTGCGGGATGGTATGTAAAACAGGTATAATGCTCGTAATAGAGACCACCTGAATACTCGACGTTGCTTTCTGCTTCCCTGGCTGTTGCATCGTGAGTTCGGCGATTCTAGTGCGGACAGGACTTCGGAAAGCGGAGTCCTGAAAAAGAAAAAGGAAAAAGAAAAGAATGACACAATCGGGGCCCCAGTGCGGTTTAGCGCATTCGGGCATGCCGTGGTCGTGCCCTCCCTTATGCCCATGGTATCTCCGGGCGTAGTTATGTACGCGTAGTCTTGTCTTCGCAATTTCGCGAGGGCTGGGGTTGGGGCCGGACTGCTACGCGTGCTTGAATCGTGCCAGGCGGTCTTGTTGTAGGTTACTCCGGGAGCGCTTGACAGTGTCCGGACATTTAGCGGCCGGACTCGAGAACTGCTGTGAGAGGCTGCTTTGCACCTCCGCCGCGAGGGCCGCCGTGTGCTCCTCCATTCGGAGAGAGCGTTCGGTGTTTCCATTGACCGTGATTACTCCTCGAGGGCCTGGCATCTTGAGCTTGACGTATGCGTAGTGCGGCACCGCATTGAATTTTGCAAATGCGGTTCGTCCAAGCGATCGCGTGATAGCCGCCATGAGCAGGACTATGTCGAAGATTAATTCTTCGCTTCGGAAGTTATCCGAGGATCCGAAGAACACTTCGAGTGTAACTGAGCCTGTACAATTGGCCTCTACACCCGGTATGACGCCTTTAAAGGTCGCCTTTGTAGGTTTAATCCTTGAGGGGTCTATGCCCATTTTGCGCACTGTATCCTGATAAAGCAGGTTCAGGCTGCTACCGTCGTCCATCAGGACTCTGGTGAGGTGAAATCCGTCAATGATTGGGTCAAGAACCAATGCGCGAAACCGCCATAGCGGATGCTAGTGGGGTGGTCCTTCGATCGAATGTGATCGGGCAGGAAGACCATGGGTTGAACTTTGGGGCGATGGCTCCATCGCATATCGTCCTTAGTGCACTTCCGCTCCCTTTTGGGTATGTGGGTTGCGTATATCATGTTCCTTCGTCCGCACTTGTGTGGGAAAGCCCTTCTGTCCTCTATTGTTCGGCGGCCGGGCTCTTCCTCGTCATCGCTATGCAGCCCTTGTCATTGAGTTCGGCACTTAACTTGCTCTGCTTGCTTGAACACCCAACAATCCCTGTTGGTGTGATTGGCTGGTTTTCGGGGTGCCATGTATCCGCAAGCGATCGAGCATTCGGTCCAAGTTGGACGGGCCCTGGGTATTCCTTTTGAATGGCTTCTTCCACTGACCGGGTTTAGATCCTCTGAATCCGGCATTGACTACCGTATCTTCATCATTGTCGCCGTTTATGCGGCGCTTGTTCTTGTTGCGACGCGCCCTGCCATTGCTGTCCTTGGTATCCGAACTACCAGGATTTTTGGTCAAGTTGTTACTACGAGCTAGCCAACTGTCCTCTCCCGCACAAAAGCGGGTCATGAGTGTTGTGAGGGCTGCCATGGATTTCGGCTTTTCCTGTCCTAGGTGCCGGGCAAGCCATTCGTCGCGGATGTTATGTTTGAAGGCTGCAAGGGCCTCTGCATCCGGACAGTCAACGATTTGATTTTTCTTTGTTAGGAACTGTGTTCAGAATTGTCTGGCCGATTCTTCTGGCTGCTGAATTATATGGCTAAGGTCATCGGCGTCCGGTGGTCGCACATATGTTCCCTGGAAGTTATCAAGGAATGCGGCTTCCAGGTCCTCCCAACAACCAATTGATTCTGCTGGCAAGCTGTTGAGCCAATGCCGAGCTGTTCCTTTAAGCTTGAGTGGGAGGTATTTGATGGCATGTAGATCATCACCGCGGGCCATGCGGATGTGGAGGAGATAGTCCTCAATCCAGACCGCAGGATATGTGGTACCATCGTATGATTCGATGTTTACGGGTTTGAAGCCCTCAGGGATTTGATGATCCATTACTTCATCTGTGAAGCATAGTGGGTGTGCGGCGCCTCTGTATTGGGCTATATCATGACGTAGCTCATATGAGCTTTGTCTACTGTGTTCGGCCCGGCCGGGTTTGCTGTATCCGGCGCGACGGTAATCATCCCGAGTCGTTGGGCGCCCACGCGATCCGTAGATCGATCTTGTATGTTTTGCCTTATCCTCCAATATATCTCGCAAGTCCGGCGCGTTTTCCCGTGCCTTGGTACTTTTTGAGCGGCGTCGGGGTGTGGCTTGAGCAGAAGGCCGAGAGGCTTCTCTGTCGCGGCCACGGGGTGGCCGGTCTGCCATGTCGTGCGCTGGTGACTTGGGTGCTTCCTCCTCTGATCGAGGCAACGGCCTGCGTTTGGGGTAGCTTTTGGAGGGGCGTTCGAGTTCCTCTTGACTGCGAGGACTTCATCCATCTGTCGCCTAGCAGGTCTTAGTCAGCTCTAAGTTGCTGCTGCTTTTTCTTGAGGCTGCTTGCCGTGGCCATAAGCCTGCGTTTGAAACGCTCCTGTTGGCGGGATCCTCGTGCACCAATTAATTCGTCGTGGAGGCTTGCCTCATCTTCGGAGGGAGGCGCATAATTATCGTCCTCTACCTCTCTTTCTACCGCACTGTCGTGCGGACTTGCTTCTCCCTCCTCCTGCGCTGAGTCCTGCTGGAGGGGGTTGTCTTCGGCACTATCCGGGGTGTTATTATCTCCCGTGCCGGAATCACCGTTTTTGCTGTGGCGGGATAGAGCAGCGCCGCTGACGCCGGCGCTTCGGTTGCTTCTTGGAGGGGTCATCCTCCGTTGTTCCATCGTTGTTCCCATCTTTTGGGATGTCCACCATGCATATGTCGTATGACGAGGTGGCCTTCCAGTGCCCTGTAGGCGCTGGGTCTTGGTCGTCTCCGGCATCGTCGTCCATACCGTCGATGTCTTCGGAGTCGAAGTCGAGCATGTCGGTTAAATCATCGACAGTGGCTACAAAGTGGGTGGTGGGTGGGCGTTGAATTTCTTCGTTGTCCGCATCCCAACCTTCCTGTCCGTAGTCCGGCCAGGGCTCTCCGGATAAAGAGAGAGACTTTAGTGAGCTCAGGATTTTGCCAAAAGGCGAGTGCTGAAAGATGTCCGCGGCAGTGAACTCCATGACCGGCGCCCAATCGGATTCAATTGGCAGGGGCGCGGAGGGTTTAGAGTCCGGAGAAGAGTCTGGCGCCTTGGAGTCACGAGCTTCGCAAAGGACAGGGATGGAGTTCGGCTCAACCGCCATAGAGATCGTAGCCCCCGAGGCGGTGTCCAACCACTCGTCCTCGATCGGGGAATCCGACTCCGGACTAGGGGTCAGAGCGGATGCTGGTGCGGCCTCTAGGGCACTGTCCGGCGGCAGAGCTAGATCATACCCATCGAGACAGTGCGGCACGCTCGGTTGTGGCTCGAATCCGTCAAAGATCAAGTCTCTGTGGACATCGGCCGTATAGTTCAAACTTCCAAATCTGACCTGATGGCCAGGGGCGTAGCTTTCGATCTGCTCCAGATGGCCAGCGAATTGCCCGCGGTGCAAAGCCGCCCGAATCTGAAGATCTGTCCGGGGAGAAAAGTCTCACCCTGGACCACATCGTTGTTGATGATCGAAGGAGCCATCGGGCCTATTGGTGACGACACATAGGAACTCTCAATGAAAGCACCAATGTCGGTGTCAAAACCGGCGGATCTCGGTAGGGGGTCCCGAGCGTGCGTCTAGGCGGATGGTAACAGGAGACAAGGGACACGATGTTTTACCCAGGTTGGGCCCTCTCGATGGAGGTAATACCCTACCCCGCTTGATTAATATTGATGATATGGGTAGTACAAGAGTAGATCTACCACGAGATCAAGGAGGCTAAACCCTAGAAGCTAGCCTATGGTATGATTGTTGTTCGTCCTACGGACTAAAACCCTCCGGTTTATATAGACACCGGATAGGTTAGGGTTACACAGAGTCGGTTACAAAGGTAGGAGATCTACATATCCGTATCGCCAAGCTTGCCTTCCACGCCAAGGAAAGTCCCATCCGGACACGGGACGAAGTCTTCGATCTTGTATCTTCATAGTCTTGGAGTCCGGCCGTAATGATAGTTCGGCTATCCGGACACCCCCTAGTCCAGGACTCCCTCCGTCACGGTCGAGACTTGATGAAGATACCGCTTGTGTGATTGCCAGACAGTTTGTTTCAAAAGCCCAGCATGTAGAGCCTCTTGACTGATATGCTAGGCGTCCAGACGCAAGAAATGACCATACCCTCATTATCTCTAGCTAACATACCCAACCAATTGCATTCAGAATCAGATGAAAAGCGGCATCAACATTTATCTTAACAGACTCTACAAAGACAGGTTTCAGCCAATACCGAACTGGTCGGGTGCAGACTTGGCTTCCTGCCTGAAACTCCTCCCATTCTGGACTTGTCTTGAGATGTTGAAATGAAACACTCAGAGTCATACGGTTCTGTCCATGATTTTCTTTGTTCCTCTCAGTCCACCAACACCACAAGAGGCAAATTGCGCTTAGTTGTTCATGTTCCGGCAGATTAAACAGAAATAACTTCTGTTAAAAAAGAAAGATGTAAAAAGACCCAAAAAATAATAAGCAAAATGTACGACAACTAAAACAGGAATGCGCCACACTGAAAGGATCGATATAGTTGACTAGAGGGGGGTGAATAGGCAACTAACAATTTTTAAGCTTTTCTTTACCAATTTAAACTTTGCAATAATAAAGGTTGTCTAGATGTGCAACTAGGTGGACAACCTATATGATGCAAACAACACAAGCACAAGAGCAAGCAAGGATAGGAACACAAATAAGCTTGCACAAGTAAAGGGATAAGATAACCAAGAGTGGAGCGGTGGAGACGAGGATGTGTTACGAAGTTCCTTCCTTTTGAGGGAATACGTCTCCGTTAGGCGGTGTGGAGGCACAATGCTCCCCAAGAAGCCACTAGGGCCACCGTAATCTCCTCACGCCCTCGCACAATGCAAGAGCCGTGATTCCACTATTGGTGCCCTTGAAGGCGGCGACCGAACCTTTACAAACAAGGTTGGGGCAATCTCCACAACTTAATTGGAGGCTCCCAACAACACCACGAAGCTTCACCACAATGGAATATGGCTCCACGGTGACCTCAACCGTCTAGGGTGCTCAAACACCCAAGAGTAACAAGATCCGCAAGGGATAAGTGGGGGGAATCAAAAGTCTCTTGGTGGAAGTGTAGATCGGGCCCTTGTCACCCAATCCCGAGCAAATCAACAAGTTTGATTGGCTAGGGAGAGAGATCGGGCCAAAATGGAGCTTGGAGCAACAATGGAGCTTAGAGATGGAAGAGGTAGTCAACTAGAGGTAGAAGACGCCCCTTATATAGTCGTGGGAAAAATCCAACCGTTATCCACATGTTCAGCCAGCGACGACGGTACTACCGCTCGGTAGCGGTACTACGTGAGGAGGTTTGCGGTACTACCGTGGCGAACCACGGTACTACCGCGGCAGCAGCACAGGCCGGAACTTGCCTGACTAGGGGGCAGTACTACCGCTTGTGTGGTACTAACGCTCCCCCTTGCGGTACTACCGCAAGGCAGGAGAGTCATGGCCTGGGAAGGGCGCGGATGAAATAAATTTCATCCGTGCCAACTTCCGCTGAACCTGAGGTGGTACAAAAATCCGACGCGGTACTACCGCTCGCGAGGAGCGGTACTACCGTTGAGGGCGCGGATGTAAGAATTACATCCGCGCCTACTACTGTGACACTGCGGTACAAGGTAGGAGGGCCACGGTACTATGGCTCCTAGGGAGCAGTACTACCGTGGGCCCCCGCGGTACTACCGCGCTGGATGAGCGGTACTACCGTGGGGGGCGCGGATGTAAAAAATTACATCCGCCCCTACTACCGCACCGAGCGGCACAAGGCACAGGAGCAGCGGTACTACCGCTCGGAGGAGCGGTACTACCGTGACACCAGTACTATCAGCGTGTACTTTGCGGTACTACCGCAAGTACAGCGATAGTCGTCGATTTCCGCACAACCAAGATAACGAAGGAAGCTCCAAAAGCAGGAAAGGAGGGACAAGTGTGCGTGTTGATTCCGCCCAAACCTTTCCGACGCGGACCCCTCTTAATAATACGGCTCTCCACGACTCAAATCCATCAAAAGAAACGTGGGACGACGCCGTCTTCAATAGTCTCGAGGGGCACCGAATCGTCTCGTGCCTAGTGATGAACCATCTGAGAAACTCAAAGCATACGATTAGTCCGCAAAAGTATCGTCATCAATCACCGAAACACTTACGGGATAAATATGCCCTTACAATCTCCCCCTTTTTGGTGGATTGATGACAATACGGGATTTGCACAAAGATACGATAATATAGAGCAAGGGCAAACCCTCCTCTCCAAAATATAGACGGGCTCCCCCTACATGTGTGCACTCTGGATGAATGCTTTGGACTGCATAGCACACGTACTAGGATCATCACTCCCCCTATATTTTAGAGACAAAGGCCCGAAGAATAACATCTAAGCAACATATAGCACAATATAACACAAGCTTGCTAAGATAGATAGAGTGCATATGTCTTACACCATATGAAGGAAAAGCAACTAAAACGAGGTTCAACCGAGAACGCAATAAACACACCAAACACGAACACGACACAAGACTCAAGAAATTCACGCTCTCTCCCCTTTGGCATCGAGACGCCAAAAGGCAGAGAGGACACCTACACACAACCGGTGGCTCAAGCAGCAGGGAACTCGTCCCAACCCTCTCCGTCAGACTCCTCAGCAGCAGGGATGGACTCCTCGACGTCCTCCTCAGAATCAGTCCACCTGTAGCCTTGCTTCTCCATCCACTCGGCCTCTAGAGTGATGCGCTCCTCAGACCCGCCAGACACATCCTCACCATAGAGCTTCAAGATCTTCTTGTCCCGGCGACGACTCTCCTTGGATGCCACGTGAGTCCTGATCGCCCTTGGCTTGCATGCAGAAAAGAGTCTTCATCTTGTCCTTCAACTTCGTGGCCCATGAAGGCATAGAGGAGCTCTGGGAAGGCCTAGCAGCATGGCCCTCAGCAACATTCTCGGCGCCAGCATCCTCCTCACCAGCAGCCCTAGCAGCAGACGCCTCGGCACGAGTAGTAGTGTTGGCCCAGTTGGGTTTGAAACGCAGACAGATGGGGTCACGGCGAATCCAGTCAAGGGCAAGGAACTCCTCATCAGGGAACATCTTCTCCCAAGTCCTCGAGATCAGCAGAAACAAATAGGGCCCGTAGATAGGCACTTTGCGGTTGAACACCGCAAACCGAAGCTCACACCACATGATGTGTGAGACATCAAGTGGCTGAGTCTGAGACAAACGAGCCTCCTCACAGATGAGCATCATATCCACCATATAGGCATGGACCTTGTCCTTATCACCAATGCGAGGGAACAAGGAGTTGCGGAAGATGCGGTACATGATATCCAGAAAAGAGTTGAGCACCAACCCTATCTTGCCACTTGGAAGCGTCTTCTCAACATAGTACGGTGCAAGCTTGTCCTTGTTGGCAGAGTCAAAGTTGGCATGGGGGCGAACACCCACGGGAGTGTCGAGCCCGTCATCGAGAACTTGGAGCAAATCCATGAACTCCTTCCGGTAGCGATCGACTTACGGCCATTGGTCATCCAGTCATCCTCCTCTCCTCATCGGGGTGAAAGTAAAGCTCAAGCAAAGAACCGAGATAAGCTCGGGATCATAGTCAAGGTGAAAGGATATCACATGCTCAATGCCAAACTGATCCACCAAGTCCAGAGCCTCTCCAAAGTAGGCACGGAACTTGTCCTTCCTCAAGTGATGCATGTCAATCCATTTCACATCCACATAGGTATTCTGCTTGTTCTTGATAAAATCCAGATAGACGTTGGTTTGATGCTTGTTCCAAAACAGCTCACAACCCCTGACAGAGGAACGAGGGGTAATGTACGGGTCAATTTGCCTGAGACGGACGTAGTCAGATTGGCGCATCTCATCCATGCCCTTGGCGGGCTCCTTGAACTTGCTAGCAGTAGTCTTGACATGGCGCTTGGGGACAGAGTAGCCCTCTGGTGCTTCACCGGGGTTGCGCAGACGCTTGGAGCCAGTGTCACGACTGGGATTGGACCGGCGAGAGCCACCACCTGAGACACACACGCAAAGCACCAAAGACGCAAAGAAGATCAATGCAAAGGCCACGATAAAGCACAAGAAACACATAGGAGACATACGAGAAAGTTGGCATGCGATAGGTGTGAGCCACGGTAGTACTGCCACTGCCTGCGCCACTAAAGTATTAGTACCGCTGCAAACGCGGTAGTACCGTGCGAGGTCACGGTAGTACCGTGGTTGGAGCAAAAGTAAAAATTTAGTGCCGCATAGAGCGCGGTAGTACCGCACCCGAAGGGCGGTAGTACCGTGCAAGCGGTAGTACCGCGCCATACGGGCGGTAGTACCGCGTCGCACCAGATCCAACTGGCGGTTTGAATCTGAAAAGAACCGCGAAACAATGGCGGTGCTACGGTGATCAGATCTAGCGCATGACAACAATACAAGTATAAATCCTATGCAATACCACGCTCCTTCATCCTATTCTTGCAGAGATTAAGCCTATCAATCTCAAGAACACACAAGCCTCCCCCAAAACCTAGAAACACCAAACACCATCAACACGGAGAGGGAGTTGGGGAAAAACCTGGGTCCATAGCAAGAGCGCGTGGTGGGGAATGATCCCACCGGTCGGAATCACGGGAGGGCAGCCGGTGGAGGAGATCCGGCGAAGAACGCTGGTTCCGTTCTTGAGCAAGGGAGAGAAGGAGGCGACGTGGAGAGAGGACTGCGAATGGGTATGGGGAGTTAAAACTCCCCCTGCCCGTCCTTATCCCCACGCCCTCGAACCGGCGCGGTAGTACCGCGTATCATCGCGGTAGTACCGCTCGGGCGGAAGTACCGCACCGAGGCGGTAGTACCGCTCAACCAGGCGGCAGTAAAAAATTGCTGCCGTGTGGTAGCGGTAGTACCGTGCTCTCGCAAGCGGTAGTACCGTGGCAGGCTACGGTAGTACCGCAGCTGGCCGCGGTAGTACCGTGAACTCAAGTCATCGCAAGTTTCAATACGAGAAGAAGGCCTTTGCAAGGAAACTTTTCACACACAAGAAACCACAAGATCAAGCACAAACCAGAGGCAAAAGACAACAAGAAACCACAAGTTTACAAGGCCTCTCAAGGAGAGAGGGCGGTGGCCGAAGCCACCTATGTTTGAGTTGGATGGTATGGCACCGCGAAGAATTATCCTTGGGCCCATGACCAAAACTCGTCTTTGGAACACAAGTAGCATCAAAAATGGCTAATGTGAAAGAGGTGATCGATTTATGCATAATGGGGGGAGGGAGAGTTCATTGAGAGAACAACACTCCCCCTATGTCCGTGCCTACACCTAAACTAGACAACAAGTTGAGTGTGGTGGGGAGTGCACGGGTTCAAGTCACATTGCTCAAATCAATGATATTTAGCTCATGCCTTAACTCATGAAATCTTGCTTCATCTAAGGGCTTCGTGAATATATCTCGCAAGGTTATCCTGAGTGTTGACATACTTGAGCTCGATCTCCCTCGCCTAATGTGATCCCGGATGAAGTGATACGAATCTCAATGTGCTTCGTCTTGAAGTGTTGCACGGGTTGAGAGAAATCTTGATGGCACTTTCATTATCACACCAAAGAGGCACTTTGTCACAAATGACACTGTACTCCTTTAAAGTTTGCCTCATCCATAGGAGTTGAGCACAACAACTACCGCCGCCACATATTCCGCTCGTGGACGAGAGAGACACACAACTTTGCTTCTTGGAAGACCAACTTACCAAGGAGCAACCAAGAAATTGGCACCCTCAGGAAGTGGACTTCCTATCCACTTTGTCTCCGCCCAATCGAATCCGTAAATCCTTCAAGCTTGAAGTTTGCTCCTCTTGGGTACCATAAGCCAAAGTTTGGGGTATGATCCAAATATCGAAGATTCGCTGACCGCCACATAGTGGCTTTCCTTGATGCGGCTTGAAACCGTGCACACATTCCCACACTCAACATGATATCCGGTCTAGATGCACAAAGGTAAAGCAAGGAGCCAATCATGGAGTGATATACCTTTTGATCCACCGCTTACCATTGGGATCAATGTCAAGTTGGCACTTGGTAGGCATTGGTGTAGTAGCCGCTTGACATCACTTAGCTTGAATCTTTTGAGCATGTCTTGAGTGTATTTGGCTTGGTTGATGAAGGTTCCTTCTCTTCTTTGTTTGATATCGAAACCAAGGAAGAACTTCAACTCTCCCATCGAAGACATCTTGAACTTGGAGGTCATGAGAGCGGCAAATTCCTCATTGAAAGCTTTGTTAGGAGAACCAAAGATAATATCATCAACATATAGTTGGCATACAAACAACTCCACATTGACCTTCTTAGTAAAAAGAGTGGGATCGATTTGCCCCACTTCAAATCCACGATCTTGTAACAACTCGGTAAGGTGGTCATACCACGCACGTGGGGCTTGTTTAAGGCCATAGAGTGCCTTATCGAGTTGATACACATGATCCGGGAAGTAGGGGTCCTCGAACCCGGGGGGTTGCTTGACATAGACCAACTCATTAATAGGACCATTAAGGAAAGCACTTTTCACATCCATTTGTTGCAACTTAAAGTTGTGATGGGAAGCATAAGCAATCAACAAACGAATGGATTCAAGGCGAGCAATGGGAGCAAAGGTTTCACCGTAGTCGATACCCTCGACTTGGGAGTAGCCTTGTGCTACCAATCTTGCCTTGTTGCGAATGATGTTCCCATGAGCATCTTGCTTGTTCTTGAAGATCCACTTGGTTCCAATGACATTGTGGTTCCCCGATGGCCTTGGCACCAATCTCCACACCTTGTTGTACTCGAAGTTGTTGAGTTCTTCATGCATGGCATTGAGCCAATCCGAGTCTTCGCGCCTCATAGACCTTTTGGGGTTCAACACAAGAGACAAACGCGTGATGTTCACAATAGTTTGCCAATTGTCTACGAGTGCTTACCCTTTTCTTAGGCTTCCAACCACATTCTCCATGAGATGGCCTTTGGTGGTGAGTTTGGAAGCAATCTTGGCGACATGACGCCTAATTCCTCCTCGGAGGTGAGATGAGGAGGGTCACTTGATCATCTTGAGCGCCGCCTTGAGCATGATCTTCATCTTGAGCATGCTCGGGAGAGAACTTGACCTTGGGCATCATTTGGAGTGTCATCATCGCCTTGAGCACGATCTTGCCCTTGGTCTTGTTCATGAGGTTGAGGGCCTTCACTTTGTTCTTGAAGCGTGTGGGCCTTTGTTGGTGATGGCTCCACTTGAGTGGAGCATTGTCCTTCTCCTTCGCCCAAGGGGTTCCTCAATGGGTAGGATAAAACCAACACCCATTCTTCTTATGGCTTGAGGAGGAATTTCATCACCTACAACACAAGTGCCACTTTGCTCCACTTGGGAGCCGTTATTCTCATCAAACTCCACGTTACACGTCTCCTCAATAAGTCCCGTGGATTTATTGAGGACACGGTAAGCATGGGAGTTTGTAGCATAACCAACAAATATGCCCTCATGAGCTCTAGCTTCAAATTTAGACAAACGAACACCTTTCTTGAGAATGAAACACTTACACCCGAACACCCGGAAGTACTTGAGGTTGGGCTTGTTGCCGGTGAGTATCTCATAAGGAGTCTTGTTCAAGCCTTTGCCGAGATAGAGCCGATTGGATGCATGACATGCGGTGTTGATGGCTTCGGCCCAAAAGTTGTATGGAGACTTGAACTCCGCCATCATGGTCCTTGCCGCATCCATCAACGTCCGGTTCTTCCTCTCCGCAACACCATTTTGTTGAGGGGTATATGGTGCAGAATATTGATGCTTGATCCCCTCATCACTAAGAAACTCATCCAAGGTGTAGTTCTTGTACTCGGTGCCATTGTCACTTCTTATAGTCAAGATCTTTGCATTATGTTGACATTGAGCTTCATTTGCAAAGTCGATGACGGTTTGTTGAGTCTCACTCTTCCTCTTGAAGAAGTATACCCAAGTGTATCTTGAATAGTCATCCACAATCACCAAGCAATACTTTCTACCTCCAAGACTATCAAATGATGGTGGCCCAAAGAGATCCATGTGAAGGAGCTCCAAGGGTCTCTTTGAGTATATGATGGTCGTCGGAGGGTGAGCCTTCTCATGAAGCTTTCCTTCAATACAAGCACTGCAAGCACAGTCTTTGGCAAAACTAACATTTGTTAGTCCACGGACATGGTCCCCCTTGAGAAGACTTTGCAAAGATCTCATATTGACGTGGGCTAAACGGCGATGCCAAAGCCATCCCACATCAACTTTAGCCATTAGGCATGTCGCGGTCTTAGTGGGTCGCTCCGAAAAGTTAATCACATAGAGACCGTTCTCGACATGCCCAACAAAGGCTACTTTAAGAGTCTTGCTCCACAAGCGGGCCACGTATCAATGTCAAAGAAGGTAGAAAACCCATGATTGCAAGTTGACGAACGGAAAGCAAATTGTATGCAAGGGACTCAACAAGCATGACTTTCTCGATCGTAAGATCATGAGAAATGACAACCTTGCCGAGACCCAATACCTTAGAATGTGATGCATCACCCCACTCGACATTGGTGGGCATAGATGGAATCTCTTGCACGTCCACCACCATGTCCTTGCTCCGGTCATATGATTTGTTGCTCCACTATCGAGCAACCATGATCCCCAGGAAGCAAACCCTACAAGAGATCAATGATTGGTTTTAGGTACCCATTTGGTAATGGGTCCTTTGATGTTAGTAACGAGGGTCTTAGGAACCCAAATAGACCATTCAATGTACTCATAAGAAGAACCAACAAATTTAGCATAAACATGCCCATCACTAGCACGGCACAACACATATGAGGGGTTAAAGTCACCGGCTATGTTCATGGGGATGACGTTGTCCTTCTTGGCATTGCCACCCTTTGCACGGTTCTTCTTCTTCTTGGAAGCACCCTCTCCCTCCCTCACAAAAGTTTGCTTGAGAGGGGGAGGTTGCTTGGTCTTGTCATTCTTCTTCTTGCTCTTGGGCTTGGGCGCGAACCCAATCCCCTCCTTGGCCACAACTTCCTTTTGATTACTCAAAAGGTCGTTAAGGTTCTTCTCACCTTGTATGCATGTGACAAGGCCCTTTTCAAGTTGCTCCTTCAACTTAGCATTCTCCTCAACAAGATGCACATGCTCACAACAAGGGTTAGTAGCATTTGCATTATCAATCAATATCATATGAGGAAAGGTGGCTTTCTCCTTGGTTAGCTTCACTTGGAGTTGATCATGAGACTCTTTGAGACTAGCATGAGCACCCTTCAAGACTTTGTGAGCCTTGTCGAGAATGTCAAAGTCCTCGTTGAGTCTAGCAAGATCAACTCCAAGCTTTGCCTTCTCGGAGCTAAGCACACGAGACACAACAAGAGCATGATCAAGGTCTTTCTTTAATTTAGCATGATCATCGTTGTATGACTCCTCAAGAGCCAAACGAAGACCACGCTCTTCCTCAAGAGCATTGGAAAGATCCGAAATCTCATCGGCATAGTCACGACTATGCCCTTCCATCTTAGAGATGGTTTCTTCATGAGCCTCGATCATGACATTGGCTTCACCAAGTTGTTCCAAGAGAGCAAAGTGCTTCTTGGATTTGCCCTTGAGTTTACTCATAAAGATCTCAAACTCATTCTCCTCCACATTAGTCCCCTCATGTTCATCAATGCAATCCGTCAAGGAAGAATGATTGATGATGGTAGTTTTGATGTTGGGGGTTACCTTGTTGGTGGCTTTAGCCATGAGGCACTTGGCGGTGATGCTTTCATTGGGTGAATCGAAGAGAGACACCCGAGGAGTCGTTGCAATGGCAACGGAGGCCATGGCAACCGATTCACCATCTTCATCATCATCATCATCCTCATTGTACTCTTCTTGAACCACCAAAGCTTTGTGAGGAGTCTTCTTGGTGAAGTTGCTCTTGTTGGGGAAAGACTTGGCCTTGTCCTTACGGATGAGCTTGCCACCATTGTCTTCCCTCTTCTCATATGGGCACTCCGCAACAAAGTGACTCACATTGCCACAATTTAAACAAGTCCTCACTCGTTGCTTGCCTTTAGTGCCACTTGAGTTGCTCTTGTTGAAGTTGGGCCTTGAGTTCTTCTTGCTCCAAAATTGCCTTGAAGCAAGGGCCATGTGTTCATGATAGTCATACTTTGTATCTTCAAGGTTGCTCTCTTCTTCTTCCTCCTCTCCATCTTCTTCGACACAAATATTGGCCTTCAAAGCGAGGTTGGGCTTCTTTGCTCTTTGGGAGCGAAGCACCGCATTGTCGGCGGTCTTGTCCAATATGCTCATAGCCACAAACTCATCCAACACATCACTTGAGGACAGGGTGTGGAAGTCCGGCCATTGACGGATGACGGAGGACATGGCTTTGTGGTAGGGCATCATTGCCTTGAGGAATTTGCGCTTGATCTAGTTGTCATCCGTGTCCTTACTTCCATGATCCCGGAGGGAGACTGCAAGCTTGGTTACTCTCCAATAGAGCTCACGAGGTTCTTCTTCTTCTTTCATTGCAAACTCATCGGCTTCATCTTGGACCACTTCATAATTGGAACGTTGAACGCTTGCGCTTCCTCGATAAAGGGAAACCACCTTGAGCCAAGCATCTTTGGCAAGGGAGTAGGGCCGGAGATGAGGGAGGTCTTCGGGAAGGATTGCTTCTTGGATGATGAAAAGAGCATTCTCATTGAATTGATGGTCCATGACTTCTCTTGGAGAAAAGTTGCTCGGATCATGCGGACTGAAAGGATCGATATAGTTGACTAGAGGGGGGTGAATAGGCAACTAACAATTTTTAAGCTTTTCTTTACCAATTTAAACTTTGCAATAATAAAGGTTGTCTAGATGTGCAACTAGGTGGACAACATATATGATGCAAACAACACAAGCACAAGAGCAAGCAAGGATAGGAACACAAATAAGTTTGCACAAGTAAAGGGATAAGATAACCAAGAGTGGAGCCGGTGGAGACGAGGATGTGTTACCGAAGTTCCTTCCTTTTGAGGGGAAGTACGTCTCCGTTAGAGCGGTGTGGAGGCACAATGCTCCCCAAGAAGCCACTAGGGCCACCGTAATCTCCTCAGCCCTCGACAATGCAAGAGTCGTGATTCCACTATTGGTGCCCTTGAAGGCGGCGATCAACCTTTACAAACAAGGTTGGGGCAATCTCCACAACTTAATTGGAGGCTCCCAACAACACCACGAAGCTTCACCACAATGGAATATGGCTCCACGGTGACCTCAACCGTCTAGGGTGCTCAAACACCCAAGAGTAACAAGATCCGCAAGGGATAAGTGGGGGGAATCAAAAGTCTCTTGGTGGAAGTGTAGATCGGGCCCTTGTCACCCAATCCCGAGCAAATCAACAAGTTTGATTGGCTAGGGAGAGAGATCGGGCCAAAATGGAGCTTGGAGCAACAATGGAGCTTAGAGATGGAAGAGGTAGTCAACTAGAGGTAGAAGACGTCCCTTATATAGTCGTGGGAAAAATCCAACCGTTATCCACATGTTCAGCTCATGACGCGACGGTACTACCGCCTCGGGCGCGGTACTACCGTGAGGCCGTGCGGTACTACCGTGGCGAACCACGGTAATACCGCGGCAGCAGCACAGGCCGGAACTTGCCTGACTAGGGGGCAGTACTACCGCTTGTGCGGTACTAACGCTCCCCCTTGCGGTACTACCGCAAGGCAGGAGAGTCACGGCCTGGGAAGGGCGCGGATGAAATAAATTTCATCCGTGCCAACTTCCGCTGAACCTGAGGTGGTACAAAAATCCGACGCGGTACTACCGCTCGCGAGGAGCGGTACTACCGTTGAGGGCGTGGATGTAAGAATTACATCCGCGCCTACTACCGTGACACTGCGGTACAAGGTAGGAGGGCCACGGTACTACGGCTCCTAGGGAGCAGTACTACCGTGGGCCCCCGTGGTACTACCGCGCTGGATGAGCGGTACTACCGTGGGGGGCGTGGATGTAAAAAATTACATCCGTCCCTACTACCGCACCGGAGCGGCACAAGGCCTGGGAGCAGCGGTACTACCGTGACACCCAGCGGTACTACCGCGTGTACTTGCGGTACTACCGCAAGTACAGCAGTAGTCGTCAGATTTCCGCACAACCAAGATAACAAAGGGAAGCTCCAAAAAGCAGGGAAAGGAGGGACAAGTGTACGTGTTGATTCCGCCCAAACCTTTCCGACGCGGACCCCCTCTTAATAGTACAGCTCTCCTACGACTCAAATACACCACAAAGAAACGTAGGACGACGCCGTCTTCAGTAGTCTCCGAGGGGCACCGAATCGTCTCGTGCCTAGTGATGAACCATCTGAGAAACTCAAAGCATACGATTAGTTCGCAAAAGTATCGTCATCAATCACCAAAACACTTACGGGATAAATATGCCCTTACACACACATCGCTAAAATGCTCTATCAACCTCTTGCGACAGATGATATGGAACAGTTTTTAGAAGAAAATGCTCATTCTGAAAACAAAATTGTAGAAAAGATATTAAAGCTACCACACATTTCAGGTCATTATAGTTTGCTAAACTTAAAATTGATTTTGAATAGTTTGAGAAAATATAATATGACACACAGAGAAGCTTATCGATGCACTGTGTTAGATAGGGAATTTCATGATACAAAACATTACTATGTAATTGTTGAATCCCTTTGGTGACCTCAGAGAACACATGAGTAACTCTCACTATAAATCCAGACCGAATCAAATAAGATGCAACGAGAATAAAGATGCTTAATTGCAAACAATTTAGCAATTCCTTGGACTCTTTAATTCCCGTTTCCAACCAAACGCCACGGCCCATGACCCAGTTCACAACCCGGCAAAACACAAATCAAAACAAACCTGAATGATATATCTCCTTCCAGCGATCCCCATTATCTCCCACTAAGGACAATGTCATGCAAACCATGCCTTCGCCCTTTCCGACAAGAATTCCTTCCGAGCAGAGGAGAGAAGGTGCATAATTAGAAAATCTGTTTATACAGCTATCATCCAAATCTTAAAACAGGTAATAAAATCCTATAGGACACACTTCACATATGTTCAGTGTTGACACTGCAGAAAAAAGCACATCATGATTTCCCTGCATACTTTCTTCGCGCATATATATGTAACTGCTAACCCGAATTTAGCAAAGAAACTATGAGGTCTTATCTAATTAAGGAAACATCAGAAAGCTAGAGTTGGAACCAAGGGAAATAAAACAATTATTGTAGGTGGTGTGATCCTAATTGCAGAAACATCTTATTAGTGCCCATCAGAACTCATTAATTGTTTTATTAGTTCCCACGATAGTCGATATTTGTGATTGCATAACTCAAGAAGGTTTAAATCCTGAAACAGAGCAATTCTAGCTTGAGCTTTTTAAAATGCAGGACATTGAATCAAGCTCATAATTGAAGAATAGAACTCATTACCTGCCATTTGATCTTACTGCATGCCAATTGAATCCGGCTTTCATCTCTGCCATATGGATCCCACCTCTCTATAGATGAAGCAGAGAATTCACAAAAAAAATATTTATTTCATAATGAATCTATACAACCAAATAATGCAATCAGTTAGAAAGGAAAACCCATCTAAAGATTACAATTAATAGGAAAAGAAAAATTATATAAGATCTACTTAAACCAAAGGCTAAAAATTCCTATCGGAGAGCAAACTAATGATAACAGTGTCACATATGTGCTACCCATGACAAAAAAGGTATGTGTTTCTAGATTAGGATTGCATCCACCAATCATGCAAGCATCACATTGCATTTTCCACAGAGCAAATAAAGCATAAAAAAATCATGGCATAGAAATTAGAGCAAACCACAGCGGCGGCGAGGCTGGTGCTAGAGCAGCAAGGCAAGGTTTCTACATTAGGATTGCATCCACCAATCATGCAAGCATCACATTGCATTTTCCACGGAGCAAATCAAGCATAAACAAATCATGGCATAGAAATTAGAGCAAACCACAACCAAGGTGAGGCTGGTGCTAGAGCAGCAAGGCAAGGAAGCCAGGAGGTGCTTCAACAAGCATTATGCCAAGATAGATGTGCCGCATAAAATATAACGAACCTACCTGCATCCCAAGCTGCAGGAAATGCCATACAAATAGATCGGAGGAGCATAGTCTAAAAGGAGACTATTAATGGAGCATCAATCATAGACTATTTGAAGCCAAACAATCAACAAAAAACCTATTACCAGAAGCCATCTCATTCATATGGTTAATTAGTCAGAAGTTCTGAAACTAAGTTTTCTAAAATGAGGACATTGAATCAAGCTCATAATTGAAGAATAGAACTCATTACGTGCCATTTGATCTTACTGCATGCCAATTGAATCTGGCTTTCATCTGAGCCATATGGATCCCACCTCTTCATAGATGAAGCAGAGAATTCCCAAAAATTTATATTTCATAATGAATCTATACAACAAATCATGCACTCAGTTAGAAAGGAAAACCCATCTAAAGATTACCATTAATTGGAAAAGAACAATTATATAGGATATACCTTAACCAAAGGCTAAGAATTCCTATCCGAGAGCAAACCAATCTAACGGTGTCACATATGTGCTACCCATGACAAAAAGGTATGTGTTTCTACATTAGGATTGCATCCAGCCATCCACCGATCATGCAAGCATCACATTGCATTTTCCACTGAGCAAATCAAGCACAAACAGAACATGGCATAGAAATTAGAGCAAACCTCGGTGGCGGCGAGGCTGGTGCTAGAGAAGCAAGGCAAGGAAGCCAGGGAGGTGCTTCAACAAGTATTATGCCAGTATATGCGCCGCATAAACCTATGAACAAACCAACCTGCATCCCAAGCTACAGCAAATGCCATAAAAATAAATCAGAGGAGCATAGTCTAAAAGGAGGATAATGGAGCATCAATCATAGACTACTTGAAGCAAAACAATCCATAAATAACTTATTACCAGAAGCAATCTCATTCATATCGTTAATTAATCAGAAGTATCTGAAACTAACATTAAAATTAGAGAGTACTCCCTCTTATATTAGTTTACAGAGGGAGTAACATTTATCTCCTAAGAGCATAGCCTAAACACATGCTGAAGCAAATCCCAATTTGGTGAACAAACATCTCACTAAATATTTCTTTCTAAACATAGCATAACAAGATTGTAGGCAAATCTTCATTTGCTAAACCAATAACCATCAACGTCGATCACTGATCAAAGAAAACAAAATGATACAAAAGCCCTTTTCCTTCAACCAATTAGACCACTGATTCCAAACAAGCCATCACCATAATTCCCCATCTCTGGAATCTAGCTAGACCACAAATCCAAAAAAATCCCCATATTTGGAACCTAGCTAAACCTGAGAACCTACCCCACAGCAAGAACCTAGTTAGACCACAGATCCAATGCCTAGTCCTAACCCCTCTCCTCAAACGGGAAGAGTGAAGGGTCACCGAAAAGGAGAGGAAGAAAGCAGGAAATTAAGCTCACCCATGACTGGCATGGTCGCTGGAAGTATAGGCGAAGAAAAGGCATGGTGACGCCGAGCAGCGCATGGACGCGGATCGGCCTAACGACAGTGGTGTCAGCGCACTCCTCGTCAACCTTCTGCACGAGCGCCGCTTGGCCACCTCCCGTCGCTCACGCCTGGCCTCCTCCCGACGGCGTGACGCGCGAGCTCGACGGGGAAGCGGCGGCGCGGGCGGCAGGCCCTCGATGGCGACCGCGGCACGAGCGGTAGAGAGATGAATGCGACGGGGACGAGGGGATGGCTTGCGGCGGCGGCGGTGGGAGGGTAGGATGGCCCGCGGGGAGTGACGGCTAGGGTTCTCGACGGCCACGGGAGGAGAGGAAGCAGCGTGGCGGCTAGAGGGGAGGGAGGAAGACAGAGGGGAGTCGGGGTGAGGGCTGAGTGGGAAAGGAGAGGGGCGGCTAGGGTTTCACCACGGGCGAGATTTCTTTTATACGGCTGCGGGTGAAAAGACGAGAATGCCCTCGGGGGGCACGGCAATTAAGGCGGTGGCACAAACTTTAGTGCCAGACGAGATCGAACGGCGAGGATCGAGTGCCGGCTCGATCGGACGGCCAGTATTGGTCCACCCGGAGATCCGACGGCCATGACGAGCTCAGGAAGACGATCGGACGGTCCAGAATCCAAACGAACGGAAGAGCTTCATTTTATTTCAGACTCTAACAAGGGGATACTCCTAGTGCCACTCTACTGTTACATGCATCACGGGAGTCTGCTAGAAATTTCTGGATAGTGGGAGGCCCAAAGAAAGCAAGGAGAATCATGTGCATATGCTAGAAACTACTACTACATCTGAGAGAGTGGCAGGCTGGCGGCATAGGGAAAAGGAGCAGCGAATCCCTGCAATGTTGGCCGTCGGATTGACATATCCAATGGTCCATATGCAGCCATATAGACATGTAACACAAGCCATTGAATTTGAGCCCTCCGATTAGAAAGATCCAACGGTCAATATGAATTGCTACTCGTATGTACTATATAGGAGTATAGAAAAGAACATTTTGTTTTGTTTTATTGTATTAGTGTTCCTTTGCATCTACAGCCAGAAAACTAGAAAATATATTTGATGTGTGTGTGGTGCCTTGGCCTCGCACCTCAGTCTCAGGTAACTAAGCTCTAGCCATTAACCAGCTCACCTAAATTACTTTTGTCTTTTTAGTCAAAAAAACTAATCTTTGCAATACAGGAAAACCAAGAGAGCGTATATAAAACCTAGCTATTATTCATGGTGATTTTTAGCCACATTTCTTTGGTGTATCATTCACATGATCAAAGATAATTTGGTGTACATCACGAACACCTCTGTGAAAATCCTGTAGTAAATATGTAGTTACCTAGTAGCATACGCTACATTATAACCAATGTCAACTTTTTAGTTACACAACTGCATAGTCCATATTTAACAGTTGGTAACTAGTTATTCTTTTTGTTGGTTATTACTTGTACGTACACGCACTTTGATTCATAAAACAAAATATATTGAAACATACCCTGGTAATTTTCGTGTAAATAGTATGGTAGCTTGTACATCATAGACCTGATAATTTGGGTAGGCAGTAACTTTGACCTGGAGAAATAGTTGTTGACACATACCCTCGGTAATTTCTGTGTAAATAATTTGTAACTTCCGGACGTTTGTATCTTTCCAATAGACCCGAACGATCGTTTGATCGCACAACCCCGTGCGCCAGCCCGACCCATGTCCAGATCGGGATTTTATTTTCACGCATTGATAAAAGTAAAAATAATCGTCTAAAGTGGGACTCAAACCCACGACCCCTACGATGTACCGGCAGTGTACTAACCAACTCACCCTGCCTTGATTGTTGTCCAATAAATACAAATATAACAGTTTACCTTTTTTTTCATTTTCATATGAGCCAAAAAAAAGCATTTTTTCTTCTTGTGTTTTTTTAGATTTCTCAAGTTGTCTTGTAGTCTCCCATATACCAACGGGTTGTATACTTTGCCCACGTAGCCTCGTTGTAAATATCATGGCAACTTCACATGAGGGATTTTTTGAGTTGAAACATACCCCGATAACTTCTGTGCAAATGTCATGGTAATTTGTGCACCGGGACCCGATAACTTACGTATAAATGTCATGGTAACTTTGACCGAGGGTGAAAAAATTATTGAAACATCTCCCCGATAATTTATGTGTAAACAACATGGTAATTTCTGCATGGCAACCCCGAGAACTTAGGCACAAACACCACGGAAACTTTCACCTGAAGGAAAAAAGCTGTCAAAAATGTACCCCGGTAACTTTCGTATAAACATCATGGTAATAACGCATCATATACATGATAACTTAGGTACCAACACCATGATAACTAGGACCCCGAGGAATTTTTTTGAAAAATATAACCACAATAACGTTTGCGTGAATATCATGGTAATAGAAGCACTGCAGACCTGATATTTATGTGAACCGCAGGGGGGGAGGGGATTTGTTGAAAAACAGTTTTTGGGTACTTTCTGTGCAAATAACACAGTATTATACACACAATAATTTGATAACTCACTACAAATCCCACGGTAACTTTTGACCCCGGGATAAAAGTTTGTTGAAAACATACTCTGATAACTTGTGTGTAAATAACATGATAATATACATACATCAGAGCTATTAACTTACTTAATCCAGACGTGGTAAATTTTTGACCAGGGAAATTTTTTGTTAAAAAATACTCCCAATAACTCATGTGTAAACAACATGATAATACACGCACATGAGAGCTGATAACTCATATACAAAATATTGCGGTAATTTTTTGACCGAGCGGTTGAAAATTGTTGAAAAACATAACCCGATAACTTTTGTGCAACATGGTAATATACACAAAAAAACTAATAACTCACTGCAAACATCATAATCACTTTTTGATCCTGGGATAAAAGTTTGTTGAAAACATACCCCGGAAACTTTTGTGTAAATGACACAGTAACTTATGTCTGACAGACGTGATAACTTACATAGCCCAGATGTGGTAACTTTTGGTCTCAAAAAAGTCATCGGATCATATCAACATGGGATCTAGTTTCGAAGATCTCGTCGAGATGATTTTTTTTGTTGAGACGGTTTTTCAATCGGATCGGCGGTTTGAGCTACAAAACATTTTGAAGTTTGAAAAAAAAAGAATCTAGAATGACATCAGTTTTTTATCCTTTAGTACATATATGCATGTAATTAGAGGGAGCAGTGCACCTGAAAGGAAAATTAGTCATTTCAATGCATGCATGTATATAAGTAGAATGTAAAGGATCATTCTTGCCTATTGCCAAAATCTGAACATTTGGTAGTTATAAAGGTCCTAATAGTTAAAAGAACTTAGGCTTTCCAGATATGCGGGGCCCAGGGAACAGGTCCAGTGTTAATGAAGTATGTGTACATTTATTTAACAGAGTACACACCTGAGGAAGCTAATCTCCATCGGAGAGAATCAAGCTCCTTAGATAAGGTGACCTCCATTAGTCTTGGAACCAAACTAAGTCACGTAACCCATGTGTCCCCAACCAGAGCACATCTCAACTGGATGTTGAAGGGTACCTACCCCAATATTGTGCTTACATACGCCTTCTTACATTGTATAATATTATAGAGTATTCGATATTGTAAGGCTACATGTGTATCTCCCAGCCAAGTATCCCCCCATAATCAAGTGGTGTGCCCATCTTCAATAATAAATTTACTCATATCAAAGAACGCGACCTTAGCCCTCATCAACCCATTTCAAAAGGGTGAATCGTTCGGTTGAGCCGACACTTGAGACAAGGTCTTGGGATGTTGATAGTAGTTACGTAATAACTGTATCAACACTTCATCGCCCTTAGATGACAAACAATATAGCCATTTACTGAGCAGACATTTAGTTTAAATATCCAAATTATCTATGCACAAACCTCCTTGCTCTCTTGGATGACACAAAATATCCCACCTTGCTACTTTGTCTTACGCTCGTCCCTCTACCAAAAAGAACAGTGATCTATAGAAATGCAATCTTTTCCAGAACCCCACGGGCACTTCAAAGAATGAGAGCATAAACATAGGCAGAATCGTATGCACCGAGTTCACGAGGACCAGCCTACCTCTGTACGACATAAGTTTGCCTTTCCAACGGCTCAACTTCTTTTCAAACATATCCTTAATGCATTTCATCTCTTTGTTGGTTAAATTACGATGATGGATCATCATCCCCGGATAACTGACTGTGAGAGACCCAGTCTCACAACCGAGCAACTATCTATAATCATTCCCTTCCTCTTTTGTCGTGGTAGGCGCACGGCAGATGTCATGGGATGGCTAAAGAGAGGAGGAGGCTCGAGGGCGCTGGTGGGCTCCAGAGGCGAGGTCGGTATGAGCGGGGGCGGGACGCCGGACATACCCAGGTTTGGGGCTCTCCGGAGAGATAACATCCCTAGTCCTGCCGAGTGTAGTTTGATGTTTGACAGTACAATGTTGCTCCTAGAGCTGTATGGAGGAGGAAGGAAAGCTGGCCGAGGCTTAGGCTACGCCTTCTCTCTAGATGTTGCTGTTTTGGTGGCTAGTTCCTCTCTATGCTCTGTTGCTGCTTGCTTGCCCCATGCGTGAGGGCTCCTGGGGGTTTTATAGACCAACCCCCCAGGGGTACAATGGTAATGTTACAAGTCGGTGTGTCCGGGTTTTCGGCTTCCGGGGACCCGGGCTGGGACCCGCTGGGGGCCTGTTGTTCGCCGGGTTCCCCTAGGTGCGGGCCCCGCATGCCTAGGGGGGACTATGCACCATCTTATCGATCGTCAGGGCGTGGCCGAGTCGAGTCGTGTACAGCGGTGCTCCGTCAGGTCGCCACTTGCTGTCGTCAGCGGTGAGGGCGGGGGCACTATAGCCACGCACTACTAGGGAAAACCCTAGTAGTAGCGCGGGTTTAAAGCCCACTAGTAGCGCGTGCTGCCGCGCTACTAATAAGGTGCTACAGCTATTACTTAGCGATGCGCTGCGTGTGACACGCGCCATCGCTAAGAGACATAGCGCAGCACTTGTTCACACCCGCGCTGCTGCTAATCTAGCTACTTGCAGCGTGTTTACTGTCCATCGCTACTAGTATTCTTTTTTTAGTGTATTTATCTGTCGTTATACAAATTTTGGTACAATACCAATTATGAGGTTTATATCATTATGTCCATAACAGTGTGTCAAATGAAGGTGGATTAGGTTCAAGTGGAGGCAATATGTGGTGCATGTCAAAAGTATACTACTAATCCAAACTTGATCTAGTTTGGACTAGTAGTACTTTCTATGTGCACCACATGTTGCCTCCACTTGAATCTAATCCGCCAGCACAAGCTATTTGATCATCATCATAGTCGTTACCACCAACAGTATTTATTTAATCACCACTAACACTAGCTAATAATAATCATCATAGTCATTACCACCAACACTAGCTATTTAATCATCATAGTCATAGTGTAGCACATCATCATCTTCAAACTCATTTCTAGCTAGCTAATCACTCCTGCTGCTCTCTCTCAGGTAAAATAACATAAAACATGTGTAGCTCTCCTCCTTCATCAAGTTGGAGCATGCAGATGAACCTATCTCTTAATCGTGGGTTGCACTTCTGATTGCTGCCCCCTAGTATTTTTTGCGCTCCTCCATCACAGATTTGGTCCGGTCTTTCACTATTAAGAATTCGTCGCTAATCCTGAATGCACTATAGTGATTTGTAGGATATCTTGGCCGTAAGCTAACAATACTCATGGTACCTTTAGTCTCGATCCCATGAGGCACAACATTCATCGGGAGTCCCTGTTGAAGAACATCGTATGGTAACATACTTAGCAATGAAGTTTAGCTTAAAAATAATGTATGGAAAAGATGCACTGAGGATAAATAGTAAAAATCTTACCATCTTTCCTAAATAGATGTGACCGTAGTTCATTACGAACACTATTGGTTGCACGTTTTCAGTACTAACATTTCTAAATCCAAGAAGAAAATTTGTCTTGACAGTATCAAGATCCGCAAGCCATGAAACATAATGACTTAGCTCCTCGCAGTTTAGCTTAGCCCCGGCACAGTAGTAGGTCATGTCTACCAAGCACTGGACAAGTTTGCTTGAACGGAAATAAGCTGACAATAGAAATTAGTTGTCAACTATTTTTGAATAAACAATATCAAAGACATAAATATGGTTAAGAAACTCACATAATGGTATAATTGGAGGCGTCTGCACATCAACCCAGATGTCGATATTACCTTCAATATCATCTTCCGGACGAATATAAAAGGCGATAACCATATCAGGCTCAAAGCATAAGTCTTGCATTGTGCTCGCCATGTTTTGCATCCAAAATAGGTGTAGTTGTCTGAATAGTATAATTTTGCGTGGAAAATATAACCATGCTCGGTCTTCAAATAAACTTTTTTTACCTCCATAGTACGACTGAAACCTATCTTATCCAATACAAAAACTCTTGCATGGCAGGGGATACGCTAGTAGAATAGTAAAAAAATTATAAGTTGAAGCAAATGAAGCAGATGGCATGCTTAATTAAAAAAAGACTTGTCGTTGTGACTTCATCAGATCCACTTCAAGTTCTCGTCCAGCTTGATGCTGAAGCGCCTATCATCATCTAGAAGATTCCGTCGGCGCAGGTCGCGCTTCGTCTTCGCAGTATTTGCAAATACCAAATCCTTTTCGTCGTCAGACATTCCTATGTTCATAGTTGAAACATTAATTGAAAATCGATCGAAGACAACTACCAGGATACTCAACACACAAATCCGGGGCACTCGATATTTCCTACATATTTTGGCACAAGTCATGCCAAAATTCACAGAAAAATCTGGCATGACCTTTGCTAAAATAGGACATATCGAGCGCCTGAAATTTGCCGGAAGGGAAATGAATCAACACTCCGGCAAAACATAGGCCACTTAGAGGTGTAACCTGCAAACATGACCGGCCACTTGGGCAAGCACATATCCTATTTGAGCAACACAAGATATACATTTCAAAATATCTTATAGGACTCAAATTAGCATGCATTCAATAAGCAAAAGTAAATCATCGCATGTGTCCGTACATCGTCGAATATTATCACTAATAAATCCCAAATAGTATCATACATATAACGTCACTAATACAACTAAAACCCTAGCGCACGATGGGTATCGCCATGGCGGTGGACACCCACGAGAAGGAACCATCACAGATCATAGCTCGGTGATATCCTCGGAGAACCTGCCAGGTATTGGAGAACCTGTGCTCCAACGCAAACAAGTAGCGACGGACGTGCACGCCCTCCTCATCGACACGGTGACGCACCACCTTCGCGGGGTCCTCGAGCCTCGGACCGTCATTGTCCCACGCGACCGCCACCAAAGAAGGTTGGTCAACGACAGGCTGGCTCGCCACCAACCTGCGCCCGCTGTAGGTAGCGCCCCAAGACCACCAGCGGAGCCCAGTCCCAGCACATGGCCCATCCGGGTGATGCAGGTGTCCTCCGCCGACTCGGCAGCGAGGATGCGGGATAGGCATCGCCCACGCCGATGCGGAAAAATTGCTTTAACTAAAAAATAACAACAAGTTCTTACTAACTAGTTCTATTAATTAAACTAGTTCTTACTAAAAATAAACTTACTATAAATAAAAATAAACTAGTACCTAATTAGTACCTAGTTCTTACTAACTAATTAGTACCTAGGAACCACTGCCCTAATTACCATATAAGTATCCATTTTTAACTAGGGTTCGTACTACCTAATTAAATAGGGTTAATCCTAATTGTAATTAACTAACTAGCACTAAAAATAGCCTAGGGTTCATACTAACTAGCACTAAATGGCTAGGGTTCATACTAACAGAGAGCAGAGAAGAGGGAAGGGGAGAGTGCTTACAGAGGGCGGGGAGAGAGATGTGGTCAGGGGTGACGGCGGCACCGAGGCGCGGCGAGGCAGGGTCGGGGGAGACGGCGGCGAGGCGGGGTCGGGGAGATGGCGGCGAGGCGGGTCGAGGGAGACGGCGGCGGAGAGCGAGGGCAGGGGCTCCGGCAAGGTCGAGGTCAAGGAGGAGGAGGCACAGGCACGCGACGACGCCGAGGGCAGACTCCGGCGGAGAGCGAGGGGTGGCCTCCCAGGGCGAGGGCGAGGGGGGCTCCATGAGGCGACGAGGGGGAGCAGAGAGAGTGGGGAATTGGGGGAGGAAGCAGAGGAGAGGGAAGCCCGCGCGGGGGGTTAGGTGAAAATAGCTTTAACAGTAGCGTGGGGAGCGAAAACGCGCTGCTGCTAAAATCCATAGAAGTAGGGCGCCCTCACAAACTCGCTACTGCTAAGATGGGCCCGTCCTGTGGTGTGTTCAAACTTAGCAGTAGTGGCCTACCCTAAAAGTGTGATTCTACTAATTTTGTAGTAGTAGCGTGGTTTGTAGAAGGGCGCTACTACTATACCTAGCACGTCAAGAACGGTGTGGCAATTATAGTAGTAGCGCATTTTGTTCTGCCAGCGCCATCGCAGTGGATAACAAGAGCGCCCTTTTGCTTAACGCGCTATCTGCTAGTTAGCGATGAGCGCCTCATTTTAACACGCGCTACTGGTAAGATTCTGTGTATAAGGTTTTCTCTAGTAGTGACGCTGCCCCTGGTCAGCGAGTAGGTGAGGGGCACTGTTGCCACGCCCCGGCCGACCAGAGGCATGGGCGAGGCACTGTTGCCTTGGTCATCGGTAGCTGAAGACTCGTCCCATCGTACGGCCTAGATGGGACGGGAGCTGACCCGTGGCTGGATTGCGGAGCACGCCACGGGTGGAGCTGTCTTGTTAAGGAAGCTTCGGTTGTGCCGGGTTTGGCTGTCTTGTGCTAGTTGTTGAGGCCGAGTCGACGCATCTTGACGGGTCGAAGAGTTTGGCCGGGTTGCGGGGCTTGGCCGGGTCGAGCGACCCGGCCAAGCGCGTGCCGGCTTGAGGGGCGATGCTGTCCTGTTGTTTTTGAAAAGGATCCGGGTTCTGTTGCCTGCCCGGGGTTCATCCCCCTGACAGTAGTCCCCGAAGCTGTGAAGGTCCGCCGTCTTCGGATGAGTGGGCCTTCATAGTTCCCCCCTTAAGCAACGCAGATTCTGCGAGCGCCGGGTCCGGCAACACCCACTATGTGTTGTTTTCTCGGAAACCGGGTCGCGGCGTTCCGGCGGGGGCGGAAACCGAGGAGTCCGTCGAATCTTGGGGCAATCCCTCGGGCTTCGTGCGGGCGCCACGTGGTGCCCGGAAGTCGGAGGGGCCTGACAGGCCACGCGCATGGCGGGACTGAGCAACGGGCTGGGGCCCGCCGCCGCGCGCCCTTGGCCCACGCGTGCGGATTTATTGCGGCGTTCAGGGGTCAGTTGCTCTTCCCTGGGCAGTTATTGTGTGTGTACATGCACACAAATTGCGGGGTAGTGGAAAGGGCGAGTGCAGACGATCCCACTCCCCCACGTTCAAAACGAGGGTTATAAATCGGGGGGCAGGGGGCGGCGGACATTATTCTCGCACGCGCCCTCCTGCCCCTTTGCTCTTGCTCTGCTCCTTGCAACCGACGCATAGCGGCGCCCGTTGCCCCGAGCAGAACTTCGCCGTCGTCCATCTTCTTTCTCATTCTCCTTCTTTCATCCATGGCACTGCCGCCGGGCTCTTGGATGGGCTCGAAGGTCACCACCGAAGACATCGCCCATCTTTGCGCGTCGCAGCGCTTGCCGCGGGAGACGGATGTCGTCGTCCGTCTGCCGCGCGGCGAGCAGAGGCCGCAGCCCGAGGAGTCGGAGCGCGTGGTCTTCCTCACGCACTTCGAGCGCGGATTTGGGCTGCCGGCGAGCACCTTCTTCCGCACGTTCCTAGAGTTCTTCGGGCTCCAGCCGCACCATCTTGGCACCGGCGCCATCATCCAGCTTTCCGGCTTCATCACCCTCTGCGAGGGGTACCTGGGGGTCGAGCCTATGATCGACCTCTGAGCGCGCTTCTTCTCCCTGAAGCACCAGGGCCTGACGGCCGGAGAGTTCGCCGACTGCGACGCCGCCGTCATCTCGAAGCGGTCGGGGGCGGACTGCCCGAAGATCCCGCTGGAGGATTCTGCCAAAAAATGGCAGAACTCCTTCTTCTACGTCCGAAACTTGGGTCCGCATCAATCTTCCGGCCTTCGCCATCGCACCGCCGCGGGCGAAGATGAACTGGGGCTACTCTCCCAGGCGCCCATCGTAGGAGATTCTCAATCTTTGCGAGCGGGTGACAGTGATGAGGACGCGGGAGGGGCTCAACGGCAACGACCTCATCACCGCGTTCATCATGCGCCGGGTTCTCCCGCTGCAGAGGCGCTCCTGCCTCATCGGCGAGATGGTCGGTCTTCAAGATCCCAACCGCATGGGGTCGACGTGCCTGACAGCGGAGCAGATCGCGTGCTGAGTGAACGACATCTCCAAGGCCAACCTTGGGGAGCACTGGCGGTTTGGCAAGGTGTCGAGTCGAACCCGGCGCCACAGGTGAGTGTCTGGTCACCTTACTTTGCTGCTGCGCACCTCCTCGTCCGTCCCGACGTGACGCGGGAGGTGCTTTTGAATGCGATCCGGCATCCTTACGCCTGGGCTCCATCGCAGGTGGTGCGGGTGGCGCCGGAGGAGTCCGCGGCCCACGGGGGGGAGGGGGAAGCCGAGGCCGACGCCGGCGTTGGGCATCGTGCGGGTAAGTCTTGTATTTTTCTTCGTGTATCTCGAGTTGTTGACCGGGGAACGGCACGGGCGATGCTGACGCCAGTTGTTGGTGCAGTGGCGGAGGCGGCAACACAGGCGGAGCCGGGTCATCACGCGGGGCGGCGCCGAGTCGTCCGCACGGGAAGGACAGCGTCGCGCCGTGGCCCTGGGCCCCGAAGCGCACGGCGGACCCGACCAGGGCCGAGAGGCTGGCCAAGAGGAAGCGCGGCGCCGGGCATGGGAGGTCAACCCCGGTCCTGGTCCTGTCAGGGTAAGCTCCATCTCTTGTATGCATCCGGACTGTTGAGCTAGCCTTGCTTTTTGCTTATTCTGTCTTCTTCCTCTTCAGGTCGCCAATCGCGTTGGCGAGGGCGGCGGCGGACGCCGCGGCCACCGAAGGGACCGCGTTCCGCAGGAGCCGGTCCGACCTCGTCGACCAGGTCAAGGAGGAGGGACGGGCCGACTCGGACCTCGGCCTGGACCCGAACGATGCCGAGCACTTGGCCTGGCGTGAGAGGAACAGGGCCAAGGCGGAGCTGGAGGCGTCGTCGGTCCGGGCTTGGACCAACGCGGCGGCGGCATGGGCGCGAGCCGGCACGGAGCCGGCCTGGCGCGAGATGCCGGAGGGCTCGATGGTGGCGGCGACGGTCTTCGAGCCGCCATCGGTGAGGAAGCGCGGTCGTGAGGGCGGGGCTCAGGTGGTGATCCTCGTCCAGGAGGTTGTGGAGGTGGAGGATGACACCCTGCCGCGGGTCGACGTTGTCGAGCAGGCGGGGGCTAATGGAGGTGGTGGCGGCGCCGTCTTGGAGGAGGCGCTGCGAGCGGCGGCGCGCGAGGTGCCTCCGGTGTTGGAGGAGGCACCGCGGGCGGCGGTGCCGAGGCTACCCCGGCAGCTGGGCCGGAGGTGGCATGCAGGCCGCCCCGGCGTCCGGATCGGGGCGGCGACGCAGGCGCCTGACGTCTGGGTCGCCGACGGCGCCAAGAGGGCGTCGGAGGAGGTGCCGGCCGCGTCGGGAGCGGCCAGCGGGGAGCACGCCTTGGTGCCCCGGCAGGAAGGGCGCCAGGCCGCCGCGCTGTAGCCGGCGTAGAGCGGGGGCGCCGTGGTCTTCGGACCTTAGACCCAGGAGGAGGCGGCGATGGATGCCGTCAGCCGCCGTCTGTGCAGCCGGATGGACCGGCTCGAGGCCTTCGCCTAGGCCGAGGTGGAGCGGACGCATGACCTGGAGTGCGCCGTCATGGTAAGCTTCTTCTTTTTCGCAGCTTCTTCTTTGTGGGGGCGTGCCAGCGCACCCACTGGGTGTAGCCCCCGAGGTTCGGGCCAACTATGTAGTAGTTGGGTCGAATCTTTAGAATGTCGTTTTTGACCTGATTTCTGCTTTCTTCAGCAACTCGACGCCTACCGGGTCGACGCCTTCAACCGTCTCCTGGGCAAGTACCGGGAGCTCAAGGAGCAGCTCGCCGCCAAGGAGGAGGAGCTTCGCGTCGCCGCAGGTACCTTCATGCTCTTCTTTAGTGAGGGCGCGCTAGCGCACCCACTGGGTGTAGCCCCCGAGATTCGGCCCAACTGTGTAAAAGTTGGGCCAAATCTTAAGTCTTGCTTTCTTCTTTGCTGAATCTTTCTTTTTCGCAGCCGAGGTGCTGTCCTGGCAGACTCGTCTGCTCCGGGCCGGTCATCACTATGACCGGCTTGTTGTCGACACCGACTGTCTTGGCGCCAAGGTTGCGCAGGCGAGGGTGGAGGCGGCCGCGGCCCAGTGGTTGCTCGACGAGGCCAACCAGCTGCAGGAGCAGCTGGCAGGTCATAAGAGCCGCCTTGAGGCGGAGGTGGACCTCCTTAAGGCGGAAGCCGCCAAGGTGGTGGAGGCGCAGCAGGCCCTGGTCGAGGCGGACCAGCAGCGCGGCAGGCTGGCCAACGACAAGGGCCGGCTCCAGGCCGAGGTGGATCGTCTGCGGGGGCAGGTTGCCACGGCTGAGGGTGCACGGCAAGACAAGGCCCGTCGTCGCAAGGCGGCCGAGAAGGCGGTCGACGACAAGGACGCCGAGCTGAAGGTGGCTCTTGCAAAGGCGGCCGATCTGGAGAAGGCGCTCCAGGAGCGCGACCGCACCATTGACCGGGAGCGGCGTGGTACGTTGCTCGAAGCGCAGCACCTGGAAGAGTCCTTCTCCAGTAAGTGCTTTTCTTGTGTTTTGCCGGGTCAGGATCCGGCTTTTCGTCCTTGTTGTCTTTTTCCTGATATGCTTCGCTTTTCTGGCAGGAGCCTTCCCGGAGATGCATCGGCTGGCGGAGGAAGCCGTCCGCTTTCAGCACGACCCGACCGGAGTCGTTGGATCCAGGACGGACCGCAGGTGGCATGGACCTTCGCAAAAATCATCACCGCCACTGAGGCCCGCCTGCGGGTCTTGGGGGAGCAGATGGGGCGGCTGTCCCAGGCCGGCACCGTGATGACAGCGGCCCTTTGGCCGGACTCCGTCGAGTCGAGCAGCTTCACGCGCCTGGCGCGTTGGCTGGAGATGGGGCCGGACCGGTTTCACGAGTGGCGCATCTCCGCCGCTCGTGCCGGCGCTGAGATGGTGCTCCGGTTCATGCTGTCTTGGCATCCGGACGTAGCTGGACGTGCTGATGGGCCAGCGGGCCGGCTCGGAGCAGCTGCTGCAGGAGCAAGCCGGCCGGATTGCCTCCCGGGCCAGCTACATCGCCGAGTTCGCCTTCCACGACGAGTTCCACCCTGAGCGGGCGGAGGACGGCGGAGTCGTGGACGGTGATGACTATGGCCTGCTTCTTCACGATCCGGAGGGGAGCTCCGAGGAGACGGGCGTCTACCGCGATGGGCGCGCCGAGGTGGACACCGGTGCCTCGCTGGACCCGGAGGCCGCCAGGGGAGCGTCATCGACGTCGCGACGCGGCGCTGGAGATGCCTGAGATACCTTAGTAGAATTTGTTAGCTAGCAGGTCCATCCACCCACTGGGGGTTTAGGGTGTAATGAACTCGGGCCATGGGTCTTTTAAATATTTATGTGTATATGTCGTGAATGTTTCTGCTTTTGCTTTCCGTTTTTGGACCAATTTCTTGCGCTTTTCCTTTCTCAAACCTCCCCCCCACGAGTCAGACGGCCGAGGCTCCGGTCCATGACAAGGAGTTCGGTTCTTAGAGAGGAGCGCGCAGGACTTGGGCTCTTCAAAACGCTGAGCGCGAGCGAAACACCCACTAGGCCGGCTGGCGGCAACCCGGCGGAGCCGGTTGGCGAGCAGTCGGTCGTGCGGCTGTTTATTTCCTAAGCGGCGGGCCGGGTTGATTGACCCGGCAGCCTTTGACTTGGCGTTTGAAGCGTGAAGGAGCTCTGGCCCGTTGTGCTTGCCAGTCGACAGCCGAAGCCGGATCTGTGGCTTTAGGGTGAAGTGTGGGACCGCGGCATCCTTACTGTATCAGGAATCACCAAGTAAGGCAGCGGGATGGCGATCGAGCCGGCCAGCCCCTGAGCCCCCGGGTCGAGCGGGTCGGACCGGTGGCCGGGTTCAGGGGCATAGTGATGCAAAAAAAGTAGGGACACAATAAGTTGGTCAACAAAAGGCAGCCCCCGAGTCTTGTTCGGGAACCCCATAGTTCCATGCGTTTACAAAAGGTGACGATACATACACTCGTGCGGCTAACTGTAAAATGGGCGGAGGAGTTCCAGTTTCCACGGCCGGGTCGTTTCTTCGCCAACGGTGTCTCTCTTGCGCTTGTGTGACTTGCGAGCGTCGATGAGGTAGTAAGCGTTGCGATCGCGCAGGGCCCTGCTCACGATGAATGGGCCCTCCCATGGAGGGGACAGCTTGTGCTGGCCTGCTTGCTCTTGGACGAGTCGGAGGACGAGGTCGCCCTCGCGGAACACGAGGGGCTTGATCTTCTTGCTGTGGTAGTGCGTCAGGCCTTGCTGGTAGATGGCCGAATGGCTGAGCGCCAGGAGGCGGGCTTCTTCGAGTAGGTCGACGCCGTCTTCGCGGGCTTCTCTGGCTTCGGCTTCGGTGTACATCGCGATGCGCAGCGAGTCGAACTCAATGTCGGTCGGGATGACGGCTTCAGCTCCATAGACGAGGAAGAACGGGGTGAACCCGGTCGACCGATTCGGCGTGGTGCGGAGACTCCAGAGGATGGCCGGCAACTCGTCAAGCCAGCTGCCGGGTGAGCGGATGAGTGGCTCGACGAGTCGCGGCTTGATGCCGGATAGGATGAGTCTGTTGGCCCGCTTGACCTGCCCGTTGGACTGCGGGTGTGCAACGGAGGCCAGGTCGAGGCGGATGCCGGAGACGGAGCAGTATTGCTCAAGCGCGCCCTTGGCAAAGTTGGTGTCGTTGTCCTTGATGAACCGGACGGCTATTGGCCCGTCCAGTTTCTTGATTGGCCGTGCTTCGATCCACTTGGTGAACTTGTCCACTGCCACCAGCAGGTGCTTCATGCCGCCTCGAGCGGTTTTGAAGGGTCCCACCATGTCGAGTTCCCAGACCGCGAAGGGCCAGGCGATCGGAATGGTGTGGAGTGCTGACGCCGGCTGGTGGCTGCGCTTGCTGAAGCGTTGGCACCCTCACACTTGAGAACAAGTGACTCGGCATCTTCGAGAGCCGTGGGCCAGTAGAAGCCATGGCGGAATGCCTTGGCCACCAGGGATCGCGACGCGGCGTGGTGCCCGCATTCGCCCTGGTGTATGTCGAGGAGGATGTCGATGCCTTGTTCCTGCTCGACGCAATGCTGGAACACACCGGTGGAGCTGCGCTTGACGAGCTCGTTGTTGATGATGTTGTAGGCGGACGCCCGGCGCTGCACTTGCCGGGCTTCGGTCTCGTCCATGGGGAGAACCCCGTTCTCCAGGAATTCTGATATTGGAAGGGCCCAAGACGGAGCCGTAACCACGGCGAAGACGGCCACCAGGGCGGGTTCCGAGTCGGCAGCCCTCTAGCCGGGTTGAGCAGCCCCCGGTTCAGGGATGGCGACGACCGGGTCCGGGGCGATGGAGGTCGGGTCGAGCTGACCGGCCCCAGGCCGGGTTCCGCAGCCCCTGGGCCGGGTTGAGCAGCCCCGGGTCGTCTGGGACGTGGATGGACTCGGAGTCCGGCGACGGCTTGACGGACAGCTTGCGCAGGTGCTCGAGGGAGACGCCGGACGAGATGGACTGTCGGGATGAGGCGATCTTGGCGAGCGTGTCGGCCGCTTCCTTCTCCGCGCGCGGGACGTGGAGTAACTTGCAGCCCTCGAAGGACCCGGACAGCTTCTGGACGAGGAAGCAGTAGCTTGCCATGTTGGAGTCGCGGGCGTCCCACTCGCCGGAGCACTGCTGCACCACCAGGTCCGAGTCGCCGTAGCACAGGATGCGCCGGATGCCGAGTTCCTTGGCAAGCCGGAGGCCGTGCACAAGGGCTCCGTACTCGGCGACGTTGTTGGAGGCGGCGAAGAGGATCTGGAGCGCGTAGCGGAGTCGGTCGCCCTTCGGAGACGACAGTACAATGCTGGCCCCCAGGCCGAGTCGCATCTTGGACCCGTCGAAATGCATGCGCCAATGCGTCGAGTCAGGGGCGGCGGTAAGTACTGGGTCTCGGTCCAGTCAACGAGGAAGTCGGCCAGGGCCTGAGACTTGATCGTGGCGCGGGGCTCATAGAGGATGGTGTGGCCGGCTAGCTGGAGCGCCCACTTGGCGACCCGGCCAGAGGCATCCCCGCACCCGATGATTTCTCCGATAGAAGCCGTGCTGACCACGGTGATGACGTGCTCTTGGAAGTACTGCTTCAGCTTCTTGGCGGTAAAGTACACGCCGTAACACATCTTCTGGTAGTGCGGGTAGTTCTGCTTGGAGATGGAGAGCACCTCGCTCAGGTAGTAGACCGGGCGCTGGACGACTTGGATCTTGCCCTTCTCTGGTCGCTCGACCACTAGCACTGGGTTGACCGCCCGCAAGGTCGCGGCTATGTAGAGCAACGACGGCTCCTTGTCGGTCGGCGCGGCCAGGACTGGTGCGGTGAGAGCATGCGCTTGAGGTCTTGGAAAGCCTCGTCTGCCTTGTTGTTCCATTCGAACGACTTCATCTTCTTCATCAGCTGATACAGGGGTAGCGCCCTCTCGCCCATCCGGCTTAGAAACCGGCTGACCGAGGCCAAGCATCCGGTGAACTTCTGGAAATCGCGCAGCCGAGCCGGCTTGCGCATGCACTCGATGGCCCTGATCTTCTCCGGGTTCGCCTCAATGCCGCGTTTCGAGACGAGGAAGCCGAGTAGCTTTCCGGCTGGGACGCCGAAAACGCACTTTTCCGGGTTAAGCTTGACCTTGTATTCGCGGAGGTTCGCGAATGTTTCCTTCAAGTCGTCGAGGAGCGTGAGGTGCTACTTGGTCTTCACCATGATGTCGTCCACGTAAACGTGGATATTATGGTCGAGTTGCGGCAGCAGGCATTTCTGCATGTAGCATTGGAAGGTGGCGTCGGCGTTCTTTAAGCCGAACGACATAGTGATGTAGCAGTACGCCCCAAAGGGCGTGATGAAGGACGTCTTCAGGGCGTCAGCCGGGTCCATCTTGATGTGGTGGTAGCCGGAGTAAGCGTCCAGGAAGGACAGAAGCTCGCACCCGGCGGTCGAGCCGATGACTTGGTCGATCCGCGGGAGAGCGAACAGATCCTTGGGACAGGCCTTGTTGAGGCTGGTGTAGTCGATACACATACGCCAGGTCTTGTTCTTCTTCAGGATGAGGACTGGATTGGCCAGCCACTCGGGTGTAGCGACCCGACCTCAGACGGTCAAGCCTCTGTGTATCTGTGCCATCCCTGGATCAGTATGCTGGCACACACAGTACATCAATGTATATATCAAAGTGCAATCACATGTATAAATAACGTAAAATGATATATACCTCATAATACTCAGCGGAAACAATCAAACGGGTGTGGAGTCCCATCAACGCCATCGGCAGGTTGAGTGTAGACCGTAACCCTGTATCGTAACTCTTACTCGTCGAAGAAATATCTGCAACATGATACGTTGCAGCCGTGTAGGTCAGTACATTGAATGTACCGGCAAGATCACAACATGAATAAACAGATGGTAAAACTATACTATATGCAATTTGGCTTTGTGGCTCTGTATCTGAGTTTTGTTTGCGTAAAAGCTGATTTATTTTCCCTACATCAAAGGAATAAATGAAGTCTGTACTATGGAGTTTTCTATCATGACATGGTTCCGCCAACCGATGTCTCATAGCCCAAATCATCATAAGTTGCCCACAATTAAGTTATCAGTCCGGTGTTGAGAGTTCCGAGATAGATCCAGGTCCAGATGCTCAAAATGTCCGTAACCGGGGACACGGCTAATCGATTAGGTTTAAACCCTCTACAGAGGTTTGTACACTTTACCCGCAAGATTCGATCCTCTCTTTACGTTCTCGCACTTGAGTGTTTGAGAACAAGAGGACGAAACATGGTCTTCCAAAGGGTTCCTCGACCACGTCTGTACTCAACCCATCCTACCGTAGTTCTACATCTGCTAGTACCGCCCCAGCCAGAGTCACAACTAAGGTTAACCAAGCCAGAGCCCATAATGACTTGCGGTTGCACAGGTAAGCTTCGGCGTGAAGTATTCTTCCGTCTCTTTGAGTCTGGGTGAAGCTTTCCGAAGATGTCATGGCGCTTCTCCATGCATCCCGGCCAACCACTGGTTTCTCCAGGTGCCCCACAACCGCCCTTCACCCAAAGAGTGTGTATTGAATTCTTGTCTTGAGCCTTGAAGTCTTGAGGCCTTGAAGATGCAGTCCTTGCAGATTCCATCATGGAGTTGTCGTCATTGACGAGAATCCTCCATTCTCACACCACTCCCAGTACTCATACCAAACCCCGTCTACTATAGCGTAGCATTAAATAAAATATCGTCCCGGGCTTGGTAACAGGGGGGTGGGTTCCTACCTCATGCATACTACTCAACTACAAGGATTCAATAACACTACTGAGGGGTGGTTGCAAAGATGTCACTAAATGCAATAAAACATAGGCAGGAAAGCATGGTCAAAGTGAACTTGCCTTGTTGACGATCTTCGAAAAACTAGGGTTTCGTAGTAGCAATCTTCGCACTCCGGAAATTCTACCGAGGCAAACAATAACTATAATAAGCACATAGCATAACATAACATAACAAAGTAACACACCAAAACCAACAAAGCAAAACCCAAAGGGAAAACTAAAAGAAAAAACAACTCAAAGTTTTCCTACTTCAAATAACAACAAAAATAGTTTTATATAACAAAAATTTCTTAACATCACCTAATCATGGTTTTATGTTAACTAAACAGAAAATATTTCATTAAGCAACTAGGAGCAAAAAGAATTAAATAAAAATCTATTATGAAACTCCCGAATAAGCAAAACAAGCTTTAATTCAAATCTGATCTAACTCAATTTTATAAATCCAAACATAGACAAATTATATATTTTTGGAAACTACAAGAAAATTGTGATCTAACGCAAAAAGAATCAGCATCATTGGACTTCTAGATCAAAAGTTATAGGCTAAACAAGAACGGAACTAAATCTGTTACGGAAATAAATCTGAAAACGGAAACGGCGACGTGGCGAGATTTGATTGGTTGTCGGGTGTGCGCGTTTTAGGCTATCTAGAGGATGGCCGCACATTTGAAGAAAACGGTTTGGCTATTAAGTGATCTATTTGGGGCCTTAGGATCAAGATCTAACGGTGGTAATGCAGGAATAGACAAAAGAAAGAGAAAAAAGAAACAACAAGGAGTTACATGACGTGAGGCAGAGATGGCAGGAAGGAGACAGCGATGTGGAGGGCTGCTCCGACGAGGGGGCGAGGTCGCCGAGGGTGGGGTGGCGGAGGAGGTGGGAGGAGGCGCGGTGGGAGGCACAGCAGGGGTGGGCGCGAGGGTGCTGTGAGGCGATGGGAGGTTCCAGGAGAGCTCGTGGTGGCGTTCTAGGCAGGAAAAGGAGGACGGTGGCGAGAAGGCTACGGGCAGGGAGGCGTGGTGATGGGAAAAATGGAGCGAGGAGAGGAGGGGTTTTATAGGCGGTCTCGGGAGGCGCTGGGATGGAAAGACGAGGGAGATCGGGAAGGTGGAGTTTCCTGTCTCCATGGATATGGAAAGCTTCTGTAACGTGAGAGGAAACAGAGGAAGGAGATGATCTCTTGTTGGGCTAGAATAGGAAAGTGCTTAATGGGCCAGGTTTTTCCTAATAAAAACGATTCCATTCCTATTTTTAAAATTAGGAAACTAAAACAATAAAAGGAAATCAAATCAATTCGGAATAAAGAGTTTTTATATACTAAAATTATCAGAAAAATAAAATGTAGATGATGAGCATTATTCCACGGCCAAAATAAAAACTTAAAAAAATGTTTTTTCAGAAAATCCCTAAAGGCTTTATTTCTTTTTGCAAATAATTTTTAAATAAAAACTTTGGTTTTTTCTTGGCTCAAATATTTTCAAAAATGCCCCTGATTTTGGAGGGTCATTTTCCTCCGCTCTTTCTTGCTTGCAAGAATTTATTTTTCGGGGTATTTCTCGGGGAAGAAAAATAGAGAAGCAAGTGCAAATATTTGAAAGAATTAAATTGCAAAACTCCGTTCAAATTCTTTATAGTTGAAGAAGTCATGTCATCTTCTCTCATTGATTTTAATAGGATGAATTTGAATTTACCGGAGAAGGGGAAAGTCATTTTATTCCCTCTCTTTCAAAAGTTTTTGAAAAGGTTCAAATTTCACTCAAGTTTAATTCACTCAAGCAAACAAACAAACAATTCAATTAATTATATTAACATTCCAAAATTTGGGATGTTACATCGGGGTGAAACACTTCCATGATGAAGCTGGCCGCCAAAAGCTTGGTGACCTCTTCACCAATGGTTCTTCTCTTCTCTTCAGAAAAACATCGTAGGGGTTGACGGACAGGCTTGGCGTCCTTGCGGACGTGGAGTTTGTGCTCGGCGTACTTCCTCGGGATACCCGGCATGCCCTTGGGGGTCCATGCAAAGATATTCCGATTCTCACAGAGGAAGTCGACGAGCTCGCCTTCCTATTTGATGTCGAGGCGGGCGCCTACGACAACGTACTTGCTGCAGCTGGGGTCTTCCGGGTTCAGCTTCACTTTCTTGGTCTCCTTGGAGGGCTTGAAGGCGGCCTCGTCGGCCGGGTCCTTGGTCTGGATCGACGCAGCTGAGGCCTCGCCTGCCAGGGCGACGATCCGGTCGAGCTGGCGCCGCTCCTCGGCAATGACCAGCGACTCGGCCAGCTTGGCACCGTCTCGGGCGCACTCCAGGGACTTGCGGTAGTCGCTAGTAATGGTGATGAGGCCCTTGGGACCCGGCATCTTCATCTTCAGATACGCGTAATGGGGACCGCCATGAACTTAGCAAGCGCGGGTCGGCCCAGCAGTGCATGGTACGTGCTGGACAGGTCCACCACCTCGAACCAGATTGGTTCGCGTCGGAAGTGGCTGCTGTCACCGAACAGGACGTCGAGCCAGACCCGGCCAATGGGTGAGCAGGAGAGGTCGGGCACGATGCCGTGGAAGATCGTCCGGGTTGGTTACAGGTCCTCGGACTTGAGGCCGAGCTTAGTCATTGTGTCGCGGTAGAGGATGTTGATGCTGCTGCCGCCGTCGATGAGGACTCGGGAGAATTTGCACATGCGCCGTGCGACGATGGTGGGGTTGAGGACGAGGGCGTAACCACCCGGACTCGGCATGACCGCCGGGTGATCCTCCCGGGTCCAAGTGACCGGGCGATCCGACCAATGCATGAACTCCGTCTTGGCCGGGACGACGGTGTTACCTCCTGCCGAAGGAGGCGCTCGCTACGCTTGTCGTCACAGAGGCTGGTGAAGACGATGTAGGCCACGTTCTGGTCCGGGTAGGCATCGTCGCGCATCGCGCCGCCAGCTGGAGGCGGCGGTGGAGGCGGAGGTGGCTACCCCGCGCCTGGGGCCTGAGCCGGAGGAGGTGGAACATCGCCCCTCATGATGCGCTTGGTGATGGCACACTGCCGCAGCGTGTGCGTGGACGGTCTTGCGCCGCTGTGGTGCTTGTAGGGAGCATCGAGCATCTCCTCGAAGCTCATGGCGGGTTGCCATGCCGTCTTGCCGGTCTGTCGGCGCTTTGCCGCCGGGTCCACCGCGGGCTCGGTGGCTGCGACGAGCCGGTTGTCGTGGCGCTTCGCTGGCTGGTCGGCCTTGCGCTTGTTGTTCTGGTGGTGCTACTACCGGCTACTTTCGTCAGCCGGCTTCGAGGGAACCGGCTTTGCCTTGCCGGCTTCATCCAGCGCCACCTGGATCTTCATGGCGGAGTCGGCGTTGGCGTATTTGTCCGACGTGACCATGAGCGCGACCATGGTGGCCGGCTCGGAGCGTAAGAGCTTGTGCTTGAGGAGGGTGCCGTCTCGGCACCCGTTGACGAAGTACTGGATCGCCTGGACTTCATGGACGCCCTCGCAGCTGTTCCGGAGCTCGGTCCAGCGTGCGAGGTACTCGCGACCAGTCTCCGTAGGCCCTTGCACGCACATGGCGAGCTGGCTAGGGCGGCCGGGTCGCTTGTAGGTCCCCGTGAAGTTGCGGACAAAGGCTTGCTCGAAATCGACCCACGTGTTGATGCTGCACATCGGCAGACTGTTCAACCAAGTGCGGGCCGACCCCTGGAGCATGAGCGGTGCGTAGCGCATGGCGAGACGGCGATTGGCACCGGTGACGCCAATGGCCGTGGTGTAGTCGGTGAGCCAGTCTTCTGGCTTCACGGTCCCGTTGTACTTGGGGGTGTCGCGGGGGAGCATGAACCCTTTGGGAAAGGGCTCTTCCCGGATGCGTGGGCCGAAGCACGCCGGCCCGATAGCGCCGCTCTCCTACACCTCCAGGGAGTGAGCAAGCTGATCGAGGCGGTGGCGAGCGTCGGCATCGTTGATGGCACGCGGGCCGAGTCGACTGGCGACCAGGCCACGGGGGGCCGGGTCTGTTGGAGCTGGACACCGGCCATGCTGGCCGGGTCCGCGCTCGATCTGCGGGACGGGCTCGTCGCCCAAACCGCCGGCGGCTGTGGCGGCCGGGTCGCGCCGAGTCCGGACCCGGCCGGAGTGCGCCTCGCCGGGCGGCGAGGAAGTTTTGTGATGAAGTTCGCTGGGTCCGCCAAGGCGGGCGGAGCCGGATCCCGCCGGCTTGGCGAGCTGGTGAGGCGGTCCTGCTGGGTGTTGGCCGTGTTGAGGAGTTTGCGCATCCGCCCGATGCGCTCCTTCAGCTCCTCACCTGTGAGCTGGTCCGGGTCGACTGCGGCTGCCTGGGCAGCGTGCATGTTCTTCGTTGGGGTCTCGTAGACGGTCGGGACGGCGCCGAGGGCCCGGCCAATCGCTCCTCCCCGGGCGCGCACATCGGCGACCCGGCTTGGCTCGGCCGCGGTGGGCGTGAATCCGTAGGCGGCATTGCGCTCCAGCTGAGCGGCGTCCAGACGACGCTGGGTGGCGGCGAGCGTCTCGGACAGGTCCAGCATCTGCTGGCGCCTTTCCTCGAGCTGGGTTCGGGCCTCAGCGACATTGGTGGCGTCGACGTCGGTGCCGATGGGGATGCGGAGGCTCTGCATCGCACCGCGCAACGGATCGGACGGCTCGGTCCGTTCTGCTGCGGCCCTGGCTTCGGCGGCCTTCCTCATCTTGCTCGATGAGGAGGAGGCGCCATCACCGGTGACGAAGACCTCCACATTGACGTCCATTGCCCTGGTGGAAATGCCACCGCCAAGGGAGAGGGGGGAGTCGGAGTAGCTGAGTACCTCTTTGGGGTACTCGTCGGCCTCGGACGCATCGGAGATGCGCAGCACGGCGAAGGGGTGGCAAGCGCGCCGACGACGTCGTCCGCCAGCGCGACGGACTCATCGGAGTAGGAGAAGGGCCCCGTTTGAAGCATGCTCTCGGCGAGCTCCTCGAGCTGCCCCACGGTGGGCGCCAACTATCATGGTGGGCGCACGGCAGATGTCATGGGATGGCTAAAGAGAGGAGGAGGCTCGAGGGCGCTGGTGGGCTCCAGAGGCGAGGTCGGTATGAGCGGGCGCGGGACGCCGGACGTACCCAGGTTCGGGGCTCTCCGGAGAGATAACACCCCTAGTCCTGCCGAGTGTAGTTTGATGTTTGACAGTACAATGTTGCTCCTAGAGCTGTATGGAGGAGGAAGGAAAGCTGGCCAAGGCTTAGGCTGCTCCTTCTCTCTGGATGTTGCTGTTTTGGTGGCTAGTTCCTCTCTATGCTCTGTTGCTGCTTGCTTGCCCCATGCGTGAGGGCTCCTGGGGGGTTTTTTAGACCAACCCCAGGGATACAATGGTCATGTTACAAGTCGGTGGGTCCGGGTTGTCGGCGTCCGGGGACCCGGGCTGGGACCCGCTGGGGGACTGTGGTTCGCCGGGTTCCCCTAGGGTGCGGGCCCCGCATGCCTAGGGGGTACTGTGCGCCGTCTTGTCGATCATCAGGGCGTGACCGAGTCGAGTCGTGTACAGTGGTGCTCTGTCAGGTCGCCGCTTGCTGTCGTCAACGGTGAGGGCGGGGGCACTGTAGCCACGCCGGCCCTGGTCAGCGGTTAGGTGAGGGGCACTGTTGCCACGCCTCGGTTGACCAGAGGCATGGGCGAGGCACTGTTGCCTTGGTCATCGGTAGCTAAAGATTCGTCCCATCGTACGGCCTGGATGGGACGGGAGCTGACCCGTGGCTGGATTGTGGAGCACACAATGGGTGGAGCTGTCTTGTTGAGGAAGCTTCGGTTGTTCCGGGTTCGGCTGTCTTGTACTAGTTGTTGAGGCCGAATCGACGCGTCTTGCCGCGTCGGAGAGTTTGGCCGGGTTGCGGGGCTTGGCCGGGTCGAGTGACCCGGCCAAGCGCGTGCCGGTTTGAGGGGCGATGCTGGCCTCGTTGTTTTTGGAAAGGATCCGGGTTCCGTTGCCTGTCCGGGGTTCATCTCCCGACATTTTTGGTGCATCCAAAACAGAAAAACTCACTTTTGTGGAAATTGATTTTGAGACATGATAATTGCTCACACACACACATGACCAGCTTCATAATTACCACCTAGTCCATATCATGTTCCGTGAAAATAATGGTATCGTCAACATATTGTAGCATTGAAACTCCCCCATCCACAAGATGTGGTATTAAACCTCCTAACCGGCCTTTCTTCTTGGCTATACAATTGAGTACCACCTTCATCTGCGGCAATATTAAATAAAACTAGTGATAGCGGATCCCCCTGACGCAATCCCTTCTGAGTCTTGAAGAAGTGACCTCTGTCTCCTTGACCATAACCCTGACGCTACACCTTGTACAAAGGTCATAACCTGCTTCCTCCAAGTAGGATCAAAACCTTGTGACTTTGCTGGGGGAAATTTGGACTCGAAGAGGCTTTGCTCCATCACCTTGTGACTTCCACGGAATTCCCCTTGGAAACTATCTTTCACCATGATCAGTTATTTTTTCAATTTGCATTGTATCTTGTCCAAAGTACAGTATTCAACAAGATACTGACGATCAAAATTCAAAACCAAGAGAACATATCGCTATGAAAACTAGGTAGGAGTACTACCTTAGCCTGATTTCGAGCAGTGCAAAGCCATTGCCAATCTCTCGCAGTCGAGTTCTACATATGTATTAATAGTAGAACTTGTTTCAACGTAGTCAAGTTCTAGATATGTATTAATAGTATAACTTGAATTCTACAGCTATGCACGTTTCGTAAATAATGATGGAAATTTAAACAAAATTAAGATCATGATACAAAGGGTATCTAGTCTCTATTTCTAGGCGGTGGAATTAGCCACTACGGAGAACTCAAGGACATGTTGCCGGTGTAGTTATTCTGGAGTGCAACGGAAATCGATAAATTAGACGAACTCATATGTGCAGTTTGCGCGTCGGAGATCTAACAACGGTAGAACTAGTGTTGATCTTGATGAACTAGAGACATCAATGTTCTCAGTTTCCCATTATTCATGCTTGTTAGGAGCATCTCCCTGCGCAGTCTGAACCACCCTTTTGGGAACACAACGTTTTGTGGGAGATTTCATCTTCCACTTCACCTCGTCCACCAAAACACAGAATGTAGACGCTGGTAGGCAACTTTGTAATTTGTATGCACTAACAAGTCCATGTTCATCTATCTGTGATTGAGTAACTGTAAATCAAATGCTCGATGCATCTCATTTCCAGGAGCTCTCACCATATGTGCAAGAATTTTTTTTTTTTGCGGGGAAAACTTTCAATCTATTCATCTTCAATCATGGTAGTACAACGAGCACTAGAAATAATAAAAATTACATCTAGATCCGTAGACCACCTAGCGACGACTACAAGCACTGAAGCGAGCCGAAGGCGCGCCATTGTCATCGCCCCTCCATCGCCGGAGCCGGGCAAACCTTGTTGTAGTAGACAGTCGGAAAGTCGTCGTGCTAAGGCCCCATAGAACCAACACACCAGAACAGCAACCGCCGCGGATGAAGAGTGTAGATCAAAAGAATCCAACCTGAAAACACACGATAGTGACCGGTCTTCTTCTCAGACTAGAATTGAAATGTAAAGGAACAAGCTTTGCATTTCCTAGGCTCCCTACTAGGCCAATTTGAAGTTCTTCACCTCGTTTTTTATAAATAAGCGCAGTATGTGACTCAGTGTATGTACATGCATGATGCAGGCAACATTTGGTACATAGTTTGAAAATGAAATCATGTCTTTGTTTTCTCAACTGCTAGCTATAGCAATGTAAATTGTGTCATTTTTCTGCAGGATTCTGACAAACCACATTTTTTAGCCATGTGCATTTTTTAGCAGGATTTTGTAGATGCCAATTGTACTCACGACCAACATAGCAATGGATCAATGCATGTGGCTACTCAGGTGGCAAAAAAACTCTGTCCATCCATCCATCTACACCAGTCCATAAGTGCATGCATACTTCCATGCTCAATAACTCACACATCTAAAGCGATAGGATAACAATGGGAAATGACCTAGACAGTGAGGAGGTAGAAGAGAACCAGTGCCCAACAAGATTATTAGGAATAAGATGTATCCGGAATTTGAGTGGTACATAGTGTCGATCCTTGGCATATAGTACTAGCACACCCATCTCTCTCGGTCACCCATCTCTCTTGGTCATCAATTGGCTAAATGTCCACACAAGATTTAGTTCATTCCTCGTCGTGTTCCAAATGAAGTTTGGTGATAGAACCATTCTTCTAAAAGACAAGTTCCCTTTTTCTAACATCATGTGGACATTTCACTTTGAGAGGCAGACCTACATTACATTGTCCCACCAGGGTGAACTGTATGTCCCTCGTGAAACTGTTTCAATTAAATCAACCTGTGAGTATCTAGTGTCTACTTTTAGGTAGTGTATAGCTATTCCAATCTCCTCCACAGTCCGAACTGCCAGGGCCAGTCCTGACGAATCAGGGGCTATGGTGCAAGTTGATAAAATGGGGCAAATATAGCACACAAATAAGAGTATAGGACACAAAATATGGCATGGAGTTTAAACAAAAGCACTCGAAGAGTGGTTGCTTTTTGCATGTTGCCACATGGCCGCCAGAACAAAAATATCCAAATCCATCAGCAATCCTCTGACGTGCTTGCCCTTGGACACCCTTTGTGAATCCCTTTTTTATGTCTCAAATATGTATTTAGGCAATGAGGATATGGGGATTAAACGGAACCGAATCAAATAAAGACGAGCAAGTAAACCAAAGGATATGTAGGAGGATTTAACTAACCGACGCAAATTGAGGAAGGATTGGTTGGGAATAGACATATCATGATCTCCTATTCTCCTCCTCGGTTAATTCTGCCCGAACTGCTACAAATTCGAATGGGAGGGTCGAGGAGACAAGGGGAAGGGAGGCGGAGGCAGCACATGACCAGGACAGGGGGCGTGGACCGCTGGGACTACATCTCACTTAGGGCGAGTATTTCTTCCGTCTTGCTGAAGGGATTCCCTTCCATCTTTAGTTATTGGGGCCTCCCATATTCGCTGCTTTTTTCCGCTAGATTTCAATTGCATTCGCTGTGTTAGTTCCATGGGTTTTGTTTGGGAGAATATCACACGAAAACCAACATTCGGTGAAAACTGATGAAAACCACGCAAAAACAATGTTCTTAAGTTTCCAAAAATTCTTTAAAAAATATGGGATGTTAAGAGTGTGATGTTCTATTGCCGTGTAAAATTACAAGTTCAAATATTTTACTGGACGTGAGCTATGGAAAAGACAAAATCAGCATTGAATAGTGCCAAATAGTAATGTCACTATTCATTGATGCATTTATCTTTTTCATAGCTCACATCCTGTAATGTGTTTTTACTTGAAATTTCCAATGACAATAGACCATCATTCTATTAACATCCAACATGTTTTCATATTTTTTTTGAAACTTTCAAACGTTGTTTCCACGGAGATTTCTTTGAATGTTGGTTTCCGATGATATTCTCCCGGTTTTGTTTACCCATGTTTTTTTTCTCTTTTAGATTTTTGTTTCTTCTCCAATTATCTTCGGTTTTCTTTTTTCACTACTTTTCTTCATTTTATAAACGGTTTTCTTTGGTTTTTCTGTTTTCTTTGCTTTTCCATTGGTTTTGTACATTTCTTTCTTGGTTCTCACTGGTTTTTTGTTTTCTTATTTTTATTTGTTTCTTTCTCGGTTTTTATTGGCTTTTTTTGCTTTTCTTTTCTTTTTTCTTGGTTTACGTCGGTTTCGTTTCTTTCTTGGGTTTCTGGGTTTCATTACTTTGCATTGGTTTCTTTTGTTTTTGTTTTCTTTGTTTTTCTTTTTGGTTTTCAGTGGGTTTCTTCGTTATTCCTTATTTTTGTCAATTTTTATCGGTTTATTTTTTCTTCAACACATGTTAACTTTTTCAATACACATTCAATATTTTTGATATATCAGAAATATTTTTATATACATTTAACATTTTTAAATACATGATTAACATTTTTGAAACCTTGTGTTTTTATGACTGGGTTTTTTCATACATATTTTACGTTTTTTGCATTTATCTAATACATATTTCAAATACAAGTTTAAGATTTTTTAACACATGGTCAACATTTTTCCATACACATTTAACATTTTTTAAATTTTTATTAACATTTTCCAAGTACAAGATTAACATTTTTTAATAAATGGCCAACATTTTGTCTATATACATTTATTATTTTTAAGTTGTTGATTAATATTTTTTAATAAATGATCAATATTTTCTCTGTACATATTTGAAGTTTTTACAATGATTGATTACCATTTTCAAATACAACTTTATCATTTTAATACATTTTCTACCTTTTCAAAGGCTTCATATTAAAAAATGTTTCTTAAATGCTTGATTAACACTTTTCAAATATGTGTTCGAATTTTTCAACACATTGTATATTTTTTGTATACATTTTTCATAGACATGAGAAGCATGTTCTCTTTACCTATTTAACATTTTTCAAATACTTGGTTCTCAATTTTTTTTAAAAAATATGTAAAGTTATTTTGTAATATCCTCCCTCCGTTCCTAAATACTACTCCCTCTGTCCCATAACGTAAGACGTTTTTTGACACTACACTAGTGTCAAAAAACGTCCTATATTACGGGACGGAGGGAGAATAAGTTTTTATAGAGATTCCACTATGAATCATATACGGATGTATATAGATGCATTTTAAGTGTAGATTCATTCATTTTGCTTCGTTTGTAGTCCACCTAGTGGAATCTCTACAAAGACTTATATTTAGGAACGGAGGGAGTATTTATTTGGAATATTTGGAACTACTAACAAAAGTGAAAAAAAAGGCAAAAACAAAAGAAAAAACGAGGTTGTGGCTCCCGCTCGTCTGGCCCGGCCCAACTCGTGCGTCTCCGTCTCACCCCAGCCGCCGTCCCACCACACTGGTCGCTCCGAGTTAGGCCCTGGACCTCCGCCACCGATCCCAGCCTCCGGACGGCGAACGTCTCTTCGATTAGGTCATGCCTCCGGAGACGAGCCTGTCCGTGTCCGATAGCCTGGAGCGGCCAGAGCTTTCGGAGGTACCATGGGAGACGAGGCTCGCTCTGGCTGAACGACCTTGTCCGCTGGTGGTGAACCCTGAACAGAGGGCCCTTATTGGTGACCTCTGCCCATCCCTATCTGTGTTTCAGCATGCAGAATTTTCATTCAGATATGATTCCTCATGTTTAAGCTGCAAAATTCCTGCTCTTCGGGTACAGTAGTGTGTATATATAGATTTACTAATTACTTGTCTGCTCGCTCGTATGATTCCTGATGTTTAAGCTGCAAAAATTTCTTCAATTGGATGTAAACTAGAATCAAATTCCTAAAATATGCTTTGCTATTTGTTTGATTCTTGGATCAATAGCAGCGTAGTATATCTGCAAGGGTTCTGGAGCAGCGCTAATATCTGAGAGTTCTTAATAGCAGCGCTAATATATCAGCTCTGCAGTTCTTTCACAATTTTAATACTCCCTCCGATCCATATTAATTATTGCAGATTTAGTACACTAAAATCAATACGGACCGGAGGGATGTACTAAATCAGCGACGATTAATATGAATCGCGGGAAGCAGCATTTATTATGTCTATGGTTTACAGAATTTGCAAGCTTTGTAGTTCTTTCTCCTACTTGCTGGTTTCAGTCCCAACATGTTTTTTTTTCTATTGGCATGATGAACTGATGGGTGATGGCCTCTTCTTGTTGCCCTCAGAGCCAGCTATGAAAAATTCAGACAAGTATATGGAAGAAATCAGAGAGTATTGGAAGAAGATCGATGAGCTAAATGCAACCCTTCCTGAGAAGGATCAGTTCTTCACTATTTCTATTCAACCACGATGTCCAGAACCAGCTTCCTTTTTCACGTACTACAGACTCTATGCATTGGACGACACCAATCGAAGTGAAATTTCTACCATTATCATCTTCAATTAAGCATCTATATACACTGCTGTACTGCTGATTTTCTTTTTCTGTACTTCTTTCAGCTCCCCTTACAAGCAAACGATTCACAGAGCCGAGAAAAGACTACCCAGTATTGACTATGCTCCAGATATTCTCATTCAGATATGTTGGCGACTTCCTGGGTGGTCAGAGCATCCTAGTATATGGGTTCATTGCTATCCGGGATGAGTTGGATTGTCTGCACAATTACATCTTCAACTGTCCTAGAGAGCAGTCGCACGAGATAACACCGGTCAGTTAATGTGATTTGAGTAAAATATGATCATCTGTTTAAGCTTTCTCTTCAAATGGCAACATGATTTTGTTAATATAACTAGAACAGAGTGTCACTCTGTAAGCTGTGCGAGTGCACACGCAGCCCAAACGTGTTCGAGTCTCAGACTCCGTGGGGCGCTCACGTCATTTCTTCTATAAAAATATGCTGCGAAGGGCTAGTCCTAGTTTGTCTCATTTTTTTTAATCTTGTTAGAATAATGCAGCTTAGAAGAGCCTGCCTAGAATTAAAACTGGTGTATGTAATGAGGAATTGTACAACCAATGCAGTCAGGGTATCTTGATTTGTTATGTGCATATTAAGAGCATTGAACCATAATGAAACTAATATATGGTATTATTAAATTATGTAAATATCATTCAGGTTATTCTATAATTTCTTAGCATGTGCATTATTGCATACTTATATACTCCCTCCGTTCCTAAATATAAGTCTTTGCAGAGATTTTATTATGAACTACATACGGAGCAAAATGAGTGAATCTACACTCTAAAATGCATCTACATACATCCGTATGTGGTTCATAGTGGAATCTCTCCAAAAACTTATACTCCCTCCGTTCCGAAATACTTGTCTTGGATTTGTCTAGATACAGATGTATTTAGACTCATTTTAGTGCTAGATACATCCGTATCTAGATAAATCTAAGACAAGTAATTCAGAACGGAGGGAGTATTTAGGAACAGAGGGAGTACTTTAGATGATAGTCCGCTATCCTGTAATCTACGAGGATGCATTATGTACTTATATACATCAGACTTTATATATGTGCAAGGAGCAGGAAATGTGTTGGCTGGCAACACCTCAACACAACATGTTATTACTGCCTCTGTCCGGAAATACTTGTCGCATAAATGGATAAAAATGGATGTATCTAGAACTAAAATACGTCTAGATACATCTATTTCGCTGACAAGTATTTCCGGACGGAGGGAGTATAAAGTAATGAGTTTAGTGTAACAGTAGTGCTAGTTATACTTGAAATTTAAGATCCCTGATTCCTACTGGCACTCTCTTTCTGTCATTCAAAACATTACCGTTGATTGAGCATTTCTTTTGTACTTAAAATAGGATTCCCGGACGTTGCCGCTCATATCTCCTGTTCGTGGGAACTCTATTCTCGATGGTGTTCTTCTTGAGTACAGCCTGAAGGTCAAGTCTAATGGCAGTGACAACGCTGAGATGGATTATGTATTAGCTGATGGTTGCATTGAATATACAGATCACATGATTCTGCGTGGCACTACACTGAAGTCGAGGCTTTTTGGCAAGCTTGGCCCAGTGGACTTCCATTATGCATTCCTTAGGCAGGGCATCGAAGCAACAGTTGACATTAAGATTACAATGGCTAGTCCAGCTTGGGGCCTGGAGGCAGTGACTGCATTTACAAGTGGACTTTCAGATTCAATTGTGCTGTATGATGGGTATACTAATCCTTCGCCTGCACAACCAGTGTTACCTATATCATCAGTTATTATTGTTCAACTGGGTCATGAGCTAAAGCTTAAATTTGACATCACCTCTATGGATACTATGCGCAAGGGGTGTGCGAGGAGGTTTGTGCCCCGGAAAGCAGCGTCGGCGCAGTACGAAAGGCCTGATGTTATGATGGATGGAGAGCCGGAACCAAAGAAATATTCCCGTTCCCTCACTTTCATTTCACAGAAATGTTCATTTGACAGTGGTAAAGTATCGGTCGGTGACGAGTTCAAAGCTGAGGTTACAGTGACCTGGTCCACCATGGGGCCGTATTGATCGGTGGTATGTTTCCTTCCTGCACCAGTGGTTATGTTGTCTTTTGAAATTAGTTTTAACCTTCTTTGTCATGATTTTATTTCTTTCATGTTAATGCCAGTTGTCTGACTGAGGTGAAAACTCCAGCATGAATCAATGAATGGATGATGTGTGGAGTGGAAACGGCAGATATCCTTGTTCCAGATCAAGTTGTACCGTTGTTCTTCTTGTTAGTCATCACTTGGTAGACGGATCATACTTTAGTTGAATGTACCGTGCGCCATTTGGAGTACTCTGATCCAGCTTTACCTTTGTGTATATATGTTGTTGTGGTGACTCCTGATTTGTTACTCCGTACGTAGAACTGTCTTCTTGCTTTGACTGGTTCTCTCTCGTTGACGTTGAAATCAAATATCAAAGGGTTGATTTTCCTTTGTAGAGTTGGAGAATGTTTGAATTTAAGGGTGTCTACTGTCTGCTTTTAGGTGGTGGAATTAGCTGCTTCATATAGAAGTTGACGACGATCCCTTTTGTATCTATTCTGGCTTGCCGCAAATAAGAGGTGTTGTCTGGAGATTGATAGATCATGGATCATTGGCAAGAATCATGTCCATGTCGCCCTTTCGCATTGAGGTTGAACTGTGATATTGTTGATCTTGATTTGGATGGACTAGAGAGGCGGATACCGCCGCCGGGACCGTTGCTCTCCTCAATTTTTTCCCTTCATTTTTTTAGAAAAGAGACGCTTGCTTGGCTTTAATGAACTGACGCCTTTAAGATTTACAGGTTCAACAGTAACAGAAAATGTAAGTGCTACTACAAACCCTCAAAAGGGCGGGTCGTTCAACAGCCCACACATGCGATACAAACCCAAAGGGCGCTAACGCTCAACAGCAAAGCAAAACAGAGGTGATGATCGATCAGTGGACATGACCAGGGTCCCCTCCCTGAGAGCCGAAGAATGCATGCGAAGACGGTGACTGAAGGCTCCAATCATCGTCAAGTCCTGGGTCCTGCCAAACTGCTTCCATAGCTGTAGAAAGGTAGTCATTTTGTAAAGGCCCTCAGCATGGTGTTTGATGAACATCCCTTTCAATACGAGCTTTGTTACGGATTCGCTATATATACAACCCAAGCTACAGCCGCGAAACCAAGCCATGTAACAGTACGAGCGGAGCCAGACAGTCTACTACTAAGGGTGTCGAGCGTCGGGGGAAACCCTTGTTTCAGTTCACGGAACAGATGGCGGCAACGTCACGACGTCATTCCCTTCATGAAGGCACTTTGGCTGTTCACAGAGTCCACGGTGCTGGATTTTGGGGCGCCCCGGCTCTTGACATGGGCCTCCGGGGCGCAATGTAAGCCATCGTCAGCGTCTCATGTGCATCTTATTCTTTATGTCCGGCAAGATCCTACCACCTATTTGTCGATCCTCTAGGCGCTATGTGTGGGGAGGTACCTTGATCCAGTCAGTTCTGTACTCGTTCTTGTGATTTGGATGTGGCTTGCGACAGTAATGACGTGGCCTGTTTGCTCTATGCCCTGTTTTTCTTGCCTTCTTGGGTGGAGATATGGCCAGGCAAGTTCTCTTACTCTTGATTGTATAGTAGGTGTAGTTTCGAGAGCGGCGTTGCAGCACCCGAGCACCAGTGCTCTCTATATTTGACCTTTTTCAAATTCGTATTTTTGAAGTTTCAAAAAAATCTGAAATTATTTCCCGTGATGCATATACACATTCCGAATACCCATTGCAAATTTCGGTACAAATCTCGTTTTGTTTTGGACTATAGAAAAAAAACAAATTTCTGACAGCATATAGGAGAAAAAATGTGCCATTTCTGTCAGAAATTTATTTTTTTTGTATTTCCCAAAATACAAAGTATTTCTTCTCTAGATTTCTACCAGTCCTTAGGAATATGTATACGTATTCACATATTTGTTTTAAGATTTTTTTGAGCATCGAAAGTGTATTTTTCAAAAAATTCAAATATCAAGAGCAATGAAGCTCGGTAGCTGCACGCACTTTTCGGTGTAGTTTCTTTCTTTTGTGAGGGTGTTATACGTAGTAGTGTTCATGTATACTGGTGATATTCACATGAGTGGGTCATTGTGATGTTGTTACATGTAGTAGTGTTCATGTATACTAGTGATGTTCACATGAGTTTTACACAAACACCACGATTACCTACAAGGCTACAAGTAGGTTCGTAACCTCTCAAGCAATGAAGCACACTCTTACAAGCGGGCCCCGCAAACAACCTCGGAGCCTGAAGCCACCACAATTTCTAGGGAGCTTACTAACTTAGTACTAGATTATTGCCGGTATGAGGGAACGTTTTGCCCATCTAGATCATGCTCTAAAGGTTCATGTAACATGACAAACGGGACAAACGAACACCAAGTGCTTAGCTGCTGCGCCAACCCTCACGTACACGCCAAAATCAGGCACAGCTGACTCTGGGATAACGCTGAAATCCCATACATCCAGTAACTTAAAGTCAAATCCTCGATGCATCTCGTTTCCAGGAGATCTCGTCATGCAAAAATTCATGACCGGTCTACTTCTCTGACTAGAAGTGGCGTGTCAAGGGACAAGCTTACATTGCCTAGACTAAATACAATACTGCTAGGTCAATTTGGAATTGTTTGGCAGATATTTATAAACGAGCAGTAGGCACATGAGGTGACTCGGTATCTAGGTATTCGGCATATCTTATATGTAATTTTAAAAGAAAATCATTGGGATTCTGGCATTTCGTATTTATGAAGCCAATGCTCTCACGTGCATTGTCAATCTCTTGTCATCACAACTGCAAATTTTTTATTAAATGTTGGTTGTACTCACAACCCTAACTAACAATTCGGATGCAGAGGCCGGGGGTAATCTTTCTTTTCCAAACTAAAAAGGACCTAAATAACAATACATGTGGCTACTGAGGCATTAGTGAAGTTCGTGCCCCTCCATCCATGTACACCCAGTACATAAATACATTGCATGCTTCCATGCTCGATGGCTCACAAGAAAACTTCAGCTGAGAGGATAACAATGGGAAAGGATCTAGTCGTCGGTCAGGAGGTAGAAGAACAAAACCAGCGCCCAACAAGATCATTAGGGAATAGGAAGCGTCAAGAATTTGAGTGATACAGTACCCCCAAGGAGTGCCGATGTGCGGCACCAGCATACACATCTATCTGTCTTACACTCTTACTCATCTACTGACTCAAAAGTGTTGTTCCACCAAGTCATGTTGGTGATACATGAATAGCTTGGGAGAATTCAACGGTATGCATGCTGGTTACGATGCCTTTCCACCAAGTTGTGTTGCCGATGTAGCTACTCCGGCTTGCCGCAGATATTGATAGGTGACCGACATGCTCTAAGTGCAATCCGAACCACACCGCCTGGGCGCCTTGTGTTTTCTAGGAGATTTTGCCGTGCTTTAACCTAGTCGGTTCAAACTCAGACTCAAAAGGCTTTGCTCCAACACGTTGTGAATTTTTTTTGAATAATTTGAATTGCTTACCACATGTGTCACATGGTACCTTGTAAACTTCTTGGTTAACTCCTTCAAGACTATTTTTCCAATTTGTACAGTATAAGTCCAGCTTACACACCTAAAAAAAGTCCACACTATACAGGTCCCGCAAATATAAAAAATCACAACTGAAGACTTCATTTAACTGGGAATTATTTAAGCCCAACTTCAGCAGAGTGCGAATAATTTTCTGGCCTCGCTCTCTCACAATCTAGTTTTAGATATGTATTTCAAAATTCAAGTATTACAGTTTTGCATGTTTTGCAAATAGCGGTCAAATTAAAAAAAAAATTGGCATGATTGATTGGATTTTATTGAGGGGGATGCCTTGCGGTGCACTTTATTCATTTGAGGTAATGACTACATGATCCTGAACAAAAAGGGTAATGGGATCTCCATCACAAAATAAAACAGAGTTTGTATCATAAGCATTGCCTACAAATATGTGTTATATATTAACCAGGGCATCTCATCTTCAACCCACCCAAAATGAAATAAAATAACAGCGATGCTACACCCACGACGATATTGGACGATCACCGAACGATGCTACACATGAAACCGTCCATGCGTTAGAGCAAACGTAGCTAGCATCGTTCATTCTCACATCGGAGTTCGGCCAGGGTAGTGTCGTCTGTGTAGTAGTTTCGATAAAATAAAATAGCCCATAGAACAGAGTTTGGACGTTTAGTTCGGAGGTTCCATGGAGGAGTTTTTTATAAAATAACAAACAAATTACAAAGTTAGAAGCCCAAAAAAATTGAAAAAAAATCCAGCTGTGTTTAGATGCCCTATTTATATCCACAAAATTTGACCAAAATAATTTTCATTTGTAGGCTACACAAAAGAGACGCACATGTGAGAAAGAAAACAGAGCAGGATTTTAATTTTTGCAATGTGTTTTCAAATGGACCTATTTTTAAAAACCTTAAAAGTCATCATAAACAGTAGAGCACGCGCCCGAATCTAACTAAGCCAATGGAAATGATAACACTCATAAAAAGCTCAGAGCTACTTGCGAAAATACAATTGCATCCAACCCAGGGCATCGCCATCACATAGCAATAGCAACCAGGCAAAGACCACATGGAAATCTCAGACACGATGGGATTTAAGGTACTTATAAGTTACTGCAGGTACCACGAAACGTTCTGCTGGCACTACTAGTATATTACTGCCAGCACAAGGGGACGTTTTGCCTAGCTAGGCCATGTTCTTCTAAAGGTTCAGGTAGCATGGCCAATGGAACCAACCAGCACAGGGTGCTAGAGCGCTGAGACGTGCAATAGCGCTAACCCTTATGTACACACCAAAATCAGGCACAGCTGATTCTGGAACAAGCTTACCACCCACTGCCACCACCATTGCCGGCATCCCCGCCGCCCTTGTTGCTGTCCCATCCGCCACTGGCCGCCTTGTCCCAGGAACTGCCGCCACCGCCGCCTTGGCTCCCGCCCCCTTCGGCCTTGTCCCAGGATCCTTCCTTCTTTGAACCACCTTCTGAAATGGCATGGAAGACAGAGATTTAGCGCTTCGAATTGGATTGTGAGATTAGCATAAGAAATGTCAATAGACAGGGGCATTGAACAGACTGAAGTGGGAGAAAATTGATGAATGCCAGGGGGCAAAAAATGGCAAAAGCACTTAGCTAAAACAAAATTGTGTCTTTCACTCTTTGCGGTGAAGGATCCTTAGTGGTCATACCTGAGCCTCCAGTTCCTTTTGAAGAATTCCAGCTATCTTCATTGCTCTTTCCCCATGATCCTCCTCCGCCTGCGGATCCTCCAGTACCAGCGGTGGTGCCGCCAGCAGGAGCCCACTGGCCCAGGATAGAGGATCCATCGCCAGAAAATGGCTTGTTTTGACTCCAGGTGCTGTTTCCATCCTTCTTTCCTGCCTGATCATCTCCACCTGATGGTTTTGGAGCTCCCCAGCTATCGTTGTTGCCACTCCCCCAGCTGGACTTGCCCTTTGAGAAAGATTGATCCTCTTCAGTGCTTCCCTTTTTATCAGCATTCCAGGCAGAAGAGTGAGACCAGCCACCACCTCGGTCTTGACTGGAGGCCCTTCCCTCATTGTTGTCATTTCCATTGTTTCTGTAACCACCACCACGGCCTCTGTTTCCCCTGCCAGAGCCCCAACTGCCACCATCCCCGTCTCCTGACCCAAAGTTGTTACCTTGATTGCGATCACCTCGACCAAAGCGGCCTCTACCCCTTCCTCTGCCACCATCGGAATCCCTACTGTTCCACTGATCTTCAGACCTCCCTCCACCTGATCCATCATTTGTGTTGCCTCCTCCATTCCATGAAGATCCACTGTCCCCAAACCTTCCCCTACCTCTGCCACGATTCCCACGTCCAAATCCACCCCTACCATATCCAGCATTATCATCACCATATTTTGGCTTGTTCCAAGCAGGTTCTTGATCTCCACTTGAGGAACTTGGTTTGCCCCAAGAAGACGAGCCAGCATTGTTCCAACCCCCATCATTCCCATTGCCCCCTTTAGTACTCCAGGGGTCAGCTTTTTCCTCTGCTGCAGTAGAAGACACCTTGCTTGCCCACGGATCAGTTTCTTGCTCTTTGCCTACCGAGAGAATCAAATACAAGCACCGCAAGGTGCCACAAGGAAAATATAATCAAAGTTTAGCCCAAATGTCAAGCAGGGTATCAAATATGATCAATTGAATTAGTCCCTAAACACCTTTAGTAGTAGAACTGGTCTTGTTTGACCACGGATCATTTTGTTGTTTTTCACCTAAACATGAGAACAAAAGATAAGCTTGTGGTACATATATCAACTATCAAGCAAAAAAGAACAACTTTGCTTCAGAACTACCTGATGCAGCATCCTCCCATTTTGCCCCAGTGTTACAGGAAGACTCTTTCGCCTTCGTATTCCAGCCATCATTGTTCTCAGCACCTGCAGCCTTGCTTGACCAAGCATCAGTTTGTTGTTCTTGGCCTACAAGATACAGAAGTCAGCACATAACTATAGCTCGAAGCATCAAACCAAATACAAAATGGTCATTCCGATTATATCTTCATCACCTTTAGCAGTCACCTTGCTCGCCCAAGGATCACCTTGCTCGCCTACACAAGAGCATATAAGAGTGAAACTTGCAGCATATCGAGTACTTGTGCCACGATTTTAAATACTACTCCCTCCGTTCCCAAATAATTGTCTTTCTAGCCATCTCAAATGGACTACACCATACGGATGTATGTAGACATGTTTTAGAGTGTAGATTCATTCATTTTGCTCCGTATGTAGTCACTTGTTGAAATCTCTAGAAAGACAATTATTTAGGAACGGAGGGAGTACCAATAATCAGCACATGCAATAGAAGTCATCTTGCTAAAGCCAAGGATCAATGTGTGCTTTACCAACACTCACAGTCAGCTAGTCAATCAAGAGTAATAAAAGAGGCACAATTCTAAGCAGCATGAGATATTTACTTGTGTATTCCTGTTGAACATAATTAAAGTAGCATGAGATTAAAATATGTATGGCATTGACGGAATTTTTTATGGAAAATATCAAATTTGATGTATGTGATCCAGAACATAGAAGTACACATTTACCAACAATGATCATTAATAAAGCTACAACTCTGAATGGGGCTGCTCACCTCCAGACAGTTTTTTATCCTCCGAGGAGTTCCAAGCGGGAGTCTGATTTTCATCACATGGCTTGGTGCCTTCATTGGCACTCCAAGGCTGACTGCTTCCCCAGTTTGGTGTATCACTACTGCTCCTTTCCTTTCCAAACTCAGAACTACCTCGATCTCCATTTCTCCAACCATTGTCTCTTCCTCCCCCTCGTCCTCCATATTGGCCCCTCCCTCTTCCCCTCCCCCGGTATCCACCAGAATCTCCACCTTCATTACCTACCTGTGTATCAGACCCCCAAGAGGGCTTTGCAGAACTGTCATTACGCCATGAGCCCTTCCAGCTTTCCTGGTCATTTCTGTCACCAGAATCCCAAGATTCCCGGCCCCGGCCTCTCCCACGCCCGCGCCCGAACCCACGGCCACCTTCAAAGTTTCCAGCAGGTCTGCTCCAGGTGCTATTCTGATTATCCCCCTCAGCTGCCTCTCCCTTGTTCCAGCTTGATGAACCAGCACCGCCAGAAATTTTTGGTTTACCCCAATCACTGCCACCAACTTGGTCTGATGAGCCAGCTTTGTTCCAGTTCCCACTTCCATTATTTGTTTCTTCTGACTTGGCACCTGAATCTTTTGGATTGCCCCATGCTTCATCTTGTCCTTGGCCCACAGCAACAGTATCCCAACCTCCAGAGCCACTGTTTTGGCCCGACTCTTTTGACTTCCCCCAGGCATCATCTTGAGCAACAGGCAAAGCAGCAGATTTAGCCCAGGCATCATTATCATCTGAGCCGACACAAATAGCAACAGCGGTATCCCAAGACCCACCCTTGTCTGCGTCTTTCGGAACTGTGCCTTTTTCTTGATCTTGGTTTGACTTGCCAAAAGGTTGGCCCCATCCTTGACCATCACCCTCCAACTTCTTCTCTGGTGACCATGATGACTTCTCCCAGCTATCTGCTTCTTTCGTAACTACTTCTTTGACCTTACTGCCCCAAGGATCTGTATCACCACCAGTTGCCATGTCCACCTGCTTGCACGCCTCACCCCAGTTGCCACTCTTTTCACTATCCTTGTTGACTGCTCCTCCACCCCAAGAGCTGCCACCAGCATCAAATCCACCACCTCCGGCTTCTTTACCCCAGGCATTGTCGGTGGAGCTTTCCTTTTGTGTAGTGCTGTTGTTCCATATATCAACAGCTGCAGATGTTGTTTTGTTACCCCATGGATCAGAATCACCATCAGCAGAAGATGTTGGTTTCTTAGACCAGGGATCAGCTTCTGTTTCTCCATCTGAAGATGTAGAAATTACTGAATCAGCAAAATCATAAAAACCTCAAGATAGAGGAAACTTTCCACATAAGATTTGTCACTCCTGCAGAAATATGATATTTTTTACTTCCTAGAAACTGAAAATCAAGATTATACTACAGATGAATGTACACGCTTTGCATCCCTCTAATGCTTTACAATGCACCATGACATAAAATCCTACTGTGTGCTTATCCTCAAGGCTCAAGGTGCATTCATTGATGCAAAAAAAAGTTACCAGTTACACCCATTAGAAACCAATATGCAAGACATTATTTGCTACACTACAGGCTCAGTATTAATGTATCGCGGATTTTACGACATATATATCTACCCTCAGTCCACAGTTATCTGGACTCTACTGATAACACGCACAACACACAGAGGAAGGGTGATACCAACTGCTTTTTTATAAACAGAAACTGAACCAGCCACCTTAGCTGAGCAAATCAGACAAAGGAAATAACCTTGATATTCTGGAGTAAACTTATTTCTATAGCTAATATCATGACTTAGAATTTGAAGCCATACTTGTGTTGCTGGTTTTGTTTTATACCACATGATGCGGCTCAACAGTGACATAAAGAGAAGGCAAAATTTTCTGTTAACTGTGTGGGCATGTGCTCATCCAAATCTATAACAACCTAGAAAAATCCAGTGCCATCCAGTTTTAAAGCCCGAGTTTTCCTTTCCTCGGAAGCAAGTCCCCTATGAACTAACCCATGCAGTTTTTTATCCACTCACAGCTTTACCATAAATGATACTACTACTCCGTTTGAGCGACAAGTAATTCCGGACAGAGGGAGTACTCTGTAGCCTTATGATCAGATGAATCAGGGGACAAACAAGCTCTTGACATGAGTAGAGCATGGTGTTACACGTGCAACATCCAGTAAACTCTAGTAGATAGCATAGCTGATGGAGTGTGGTTGACAGATGATAAGAGGTGTAAAGATCATTCTAGAGGGTATAAGAACATCAAATAAGAACTTGCCTTTGAATAGTGGACAATTATTGTATGCATGACTACTTTATACATGTATCAACTTACACATAATATATCCCCAACTCCCTAGTGCAAAGGCGTAAAATGTAGGTTTATAAATTGCAATGCTTACGAATAATTGCTGCAACGCATGTAAATACCAGTTGTTATATTTTGATGACACAAGACATTGCTGCAACATACTCCCTCTGTTCCTAAATATAAGTCTTTGTAGAGATTCCAATATGGACTACATACGGAGCAAAATGAGTGAATCTGCACTCTAAACTACGTCTATATACATCCGTATGTAGTCCATATTGAAATCTTTAAAAAGACTTGTATTTAGGAACAGAGGGAGTACTATATAAATAATTATATTTTTTAGGGAATATTTATCACAAGAAAGCAATACAAGTCTCTAATATATCCAAATACGGACACGTAATGTGTAGATGCAACATATGTAAATGATCTGTGCAATATTAAAGATGGCAAAATAAAAACATGCAGGTCGAAGGGTTAGAGAAGTTGGAAAACTTGGCAACCCTTCTACAACATAATCATCTACTGCAACATTTTTTGATTAATAATCTTCTAACCATGATGAACCTCTTATACAGACAAGTTAATTTGTGATTTGTTTATGAGGAAATGCCCCTTTCCATCCTGCCTGTTAGTACTGTTGACCCGCAGTCCCGCACACAAACTAAATTGATATGTCTCATACCACTCCTACTGGGCCAAACCTATCCCTTAATAGGTCCACTTCTTGCACCAATTCAAGGCCTTATTTAAATTACAGACTGGATAGCTGATGAGATGTCTGATATTCTGGCAAGCATTTCCAATGGATAAAAATGATGCAGTGATGAACTATCATTGTGATCAAACAACACAAAAATCAATGAAGCTCCAAATTATACGAAAAAGGGAAGCTCCCAACCATGCTACCAAATAGGAAGGCGAAGGGTAGGCCTAACACTAGAAATTACCTGCATTCTGGGCTGGTAACGCAGAACTTGAAAAAGGTTGCCAAGAATCACTGCAGCAGATAATAAAACTATTATGTGACTGGTAATTAGTACTGATGCAAATAATAGGTACACAGGCCATTTATTCCTCCGAGCGATATTGTACAGATTCTATAAATGTAGTGATCCCAACAAGAAAGAATTTAATACTGCCGCCATTCCAAAACAGTGTATTATTTTTTCCAAACTCCAACATGTCCATGTTTTGACTAGGTTCATAGAAAAAATATCAACATTTAGCAAATAAATAAATATGAAATATATTTCATAATGAACATAATGATCTGAATTAGTATTGTAGATATCGATATTTTTCTCTATAAACTTGCTCAAAACATAGAGAAGATTGACTTCTCAAAAAAATACACCTTACATTTTGGAACGTAATTATATGAAAAATATAATTGCGTATAAATGATAGCATTACACAAAAACGACAAAGTAAGTTCAATGAAAGGTTAAGGTTGCTACCCTTCCTTAGTAACCTTTTTCTCATGGTTGGTAGCAGTTACATTAGCAAGTCAACCTCACAATACCATTTTGATGGATGGGTAGCTCTAAACTACCCAGTTCGGCTTGTTTAAAAGAAACCAGAAAGGAACTGAAAAATATGAAACAAACCTGCCAAGAGATGCAAATCCATTGTCCCATGAGGTTTTAGCAGCTTCTGGAAATAAATTTAGAATCAATGTAAGTAACAAAAAGAATGTATTACAAGACCAAACTTATGAGGTGCTATAATTAAAAAAAGTCTTCTACACCTTATAAACAGTTCTACATTCAGTTTTCAGTTTCTCACGTCTTAAAAACTCAATCAGACTGGGCAGATGGTCTCATTATAGGCAGTAGGTCCACCGCAAATAGTTTTGGAGAAGATCGGCAACACTTTTCCCTTGTACACGCAATAGAAATAATCTAGCAAGTACAAATAACTGGTATACATATGAACACAAACTTACCGGTGAATGGTGTATCCTGAGTTCCAAAGTTACCAGATGGAGCACTGGACGAGTTATCCCTGGTGTGACATATAACACAATGAGAAGCAAATGTGGAAATGAAATTATACATCAATGACTACTCATGCAGTCACACGTCACTAAAACAAGCAACAATAAGTAAGAGAAGCTTGAAACATGATTTATCTGCTTACCCTCTTTTAGTTGGGACTGAGAGAAACTCTGCTTGCACTGCAACATAATACAAAGGAGTAAGGCATTGTCCATAGAATGGCTCCAGTACAAGCATATTTACAAACTAACCTGTAACAATCTTCAGTAGAGAATCTAGCTTAACAGTTACATCATTTCTAAATATCCGAACTACACGGCAGAGATAACCCTTCAAAGGACCCCTTCGAAAACGCAGCACCTCTCCGACTTGGAAGAGTTGTTCTCTGGGTGCCCTGTAAGGCCTTTCATCTGTATGATCGAGGAAATCAGAACAGAACTTAACTTCTGCTGACAAACATCAAACTTCAAACGACAATACATAGAAAAAAATCATGGAACACTTACTATTTCGTTGTTCATTTTGCTCGGATGATATGAAAGCTGACTCCGAGAACATGGGAACAGGGTTGTCCTGATACATCAAAAACAAAGTGACCAAAAGAACATTCCTGATTCATTGACAAGTGGACATAGTGCATTAAACATACCGAATTTGTCACGTCCCTCCTTTTCTTGACATTTTCACATGACCCACACTGAGCACAGAAAAATCCATTGTTCTCACTTTCGCTTTCATCATATATAAAAAGTATTCCCATATACAAGTGTTTAACAACTCCTTGCTTGCCCTGCAAGATAACATCAAACAGATCAAAAAGGTGCCAGATGGAAGGAATTGGTTTATTAAAAAATTACAGGAACTGCAGAATCATAATTTGCAGCTATGGAGCATGTTAGTAGAACAAAAACTCATCTTACAAACTGCAAGGTTGGAACAATTAGCAGATACTTGTCAAAAGTACATTCAATACACCAATCATTTTAATCAAATGTTATCAATAGAAGAAAAAAATGCATAATTCCACATACTGCCCAGAAAATAAGACACTTCATAATAGCAGACTCCTGATTGAATGGAAATAAAAATTTCACCTGAACTGGTCCTTCCAGAACTTTAACAGTGTCATTCATGGATATAGACTTGTTCTGATGGTCAACAGCTGTAAACATTTTGTCCACAATTCCTTTCTTAATATCTTGCTTTCTAACTGTCACAGCAGATCCTTCAGGGCCACCTTTTAAAATCTACGAGAAAACCAATCATTCTTAGAATGGTACGACACAAAAATGCGGAACTCGAGAGTGCATGAGAAGAATACTACCTTAAAACCATCTTTCTCAACAGCAATAATCACTCCAAAATCTTTTCGGCTGCTCATTAGGAAATAGAAATAATTATTGCATCATGTAGCAAGTACTTACTCCTTCTGTTCAAAATTATTTGAAGTTCAAGCTTTGTCCCAAGTCAAAACTTAAAAGAAATTTGACCAAGTCTATAGGAAAATGTGCTAATAACTACAACATCAAATATATATATAGTACGAAAGTACATTTTTATGATGAAGCTGATTTTGTGCTGTGGCTGTTGATACATTATTCTCTAGACTTGGCCAAACTTAAAGAAGTTTGACTTAGGACAAAGCCAGAACTTCAAATAATTTGGAACAGAGGGAGTAGTTTATAGTGACTAGTGAATAAAGACCAGAAAACAGACTCACCCAAAGGTTACAAGATCGTGGAGGTTGAATTGAGCATCATCGTCATCATCGTCACAGTTTTCAGTAGAAGTGGAACCTTTAAGATTTGATGCCTTGGAGCTTTTGTCTTTAGAAGATGCTGATTTCTTCATATCGGGTTCTCTGGGCACATTTCTTTTCTTATTATGACCATAGATGCCGGAGACCCAATCCATGTCATCGGCAGAACTTTTAATGCTTGGACTAGAAGAGAACTTGAGAATCTCGGTATCCGTTGGTTGTATCCCCCAGTAAATCAAAGAACTAAGTGCAACTCGCTTATACAGGAAACCATCTTTGAACATCAGACCATCAAGCACTTCAAAAACATCACCAGTCTGACGATCACGCTTACTTTCGATATGAGGTCCAAAGAACCTAGGATCAACAAGATCATGGAAACAATGGCAGAGCCTGATTAGAAACAAATGGTAGCAGAAGGCTACTGGGTGTGGGACAAAGAAACATTGGACAGAAGCATTTACTCTAGCTCCTGCGAGCTGATTAGTCGCGGCGCAGGAACTGCCGCACCTTTTAGGGGAATAGCACCACCCTGCAAAAGCCAACGCACATAACTTGAGTTTCTTAGTGGTAATTCCAACTGTCAGCCATACAAGATGCAAAGGGGAAGTGAAAAGAAATACTCCCTCCGTTCATAAATATAAGATGTTTTGGGTATTTCAATATGGACTACATACGAACTGAAATGAGTGAACAAACACACTAAAAATGTGTCTACAGGAATCCGATTCAGAAAAAAGTTATAACACCTTATATTCATGATTGGAGGAAGAAGTTGTTAACAAGCACATGAATAGAATTAAACATTCAGGTCACATGGTATCACAGGCAATGGACATCGCAAGGGCTCACGTGTCATAATTTCTATTGTGCTATAAAATAATATGAAAATCAAATTTCTAGGACAAAGGTCTGAGCTTGATGCTAAAGCCCCCAATAAATACAAACTTAAATGCAGTACATAGTTCATCACTGCTGGCAAATGGCGACGCAAGAGTTACAGGAAGTAGAGACCAATACATAGTAAAAATCAGCAGACATAATCTCATGATTGAAAGGCAACAAGTTCAACAAAACAAGTTTGCAGCTACAGGAAGTATTATCAAACTACAAAATCAGATGGCATAAGCAGGCATAAATTGAACTCAAGCCAATAAAAAAGTTCCAGAGCTTTTACTGCAATAATGAAAATTTAGGATGCAGACAAAGGTGTAAGAGCATTACGAATTTTTTTGAAATAGCATGGAGATCAACTCTTGGTATAAGCTTTATCAGCACTTTTTTCCGCCCATCATCCGCACTGACAACCTAAAAGAAAAGGCATTGATGAACAAAGAATTTGAGAATATATTAAGATATCCCACACCCCTATTATGATACCTGTGCTAGATCTCCTTTATAGTTTCCACTTTTCATGCGCACCCATGTACCTGGAGAGACTTCAAATGGTTTTGCACGAGTTGATAGCAAGCTACGAACTTCAGCTACTGGGACAGTACTAGTTCGGTTTACATAAACATCGCAAAATCCTTTGCATGCCTGTAGCAAGAGGTGCCCATATAGTCAGTGGGTCATTTTGCAACCAAAAAATTCTGTACAGCATATAAATGGGCAAATCTTACAGGGGAAGAAAGCTTTATCAACTGTAGATAAATTTTGTTTTTCGAATATCCAATGAGAAGCATTTATTCTCCATTCTGACCTTCCAATTTTATTAATTTATATGGAAGAGAAAATTGAATTGGAGTGTGTGAGAAGTAGAAGGAAAAATGAATTGCAATGCACAGAGAAAACAAGACATTTTAAACCTTTAACAAATCTGATGTTGAAGTATCACCCAATATTATCTGATACCACATAGTGTAATGCGTAGCTGGATATACATCATCTCATGTTGTTTAAATTGTTCTTAGGAGCATGGATATGTTTATTCTTTAATGGAAGGATCAAACTACGTACCTCAGTAACGTCACAAGCCTTCTCAGCTTCAACAAAAACAGATCCTCTCACATGATCAAGTGCGAATGCTGAGATAATTGGCACTTTGGTACCGAACTTTTGCAGATGAAGAAACTTCTGCATGAAGCAGAAAGCCATTTGGCGCTCCCGCCCAACCTGAAATGCAGCTACATAAATAAGTGTCCGGCTATTAAATGCTAGGACGTCATAAAGTCAAAACATCTAGCAATCACAAACCATGCATTTGACCCTCCAGATGATAGGATCTTTTACACCATCCATGGTAGACTCATCATCATCATATTGTTCAGTAGAGCCACCATAACCGGCATATCTCACACGATTAGAGTAACGGTCATTGATAAATTGCTCAAGTTCATCACCGCTCAGCTCCTCTTCCTTTACATTTCCAGGAAATGGAAGAGGGTGTGACCTTTCAACTCTTGCACCTTTTGTCCTCCCCGCAGTAAAGAAACCTGCAACATTCATCAGTGGGATGACATCAGCAGAAGTTGCAAAAGAATTGTTTAGATGGTGAAGGTAAACTGATTGTTGGTGCCTAGAAAGGAAAAGAACCTACAACTCCCTGGTAATTGTTCAAAAGAAAACGTCAACTTTATAACCGGTCTATGGACCCTGTACATCAAAACCAGATATTTACAATCACCCCTCACGCCCCTCACCTCCTCTCCTCTTTTTCACCCTCTCCCTTCGCCTCCCACCATCTATCCCTCTCCCTTCCCTTGCCATTTTATTTTTCCCACTTTCCCCTTTTTATCTTTACTACAGCAAGCAAGGCGGGGCAGCAACCCAGGCACCTTGATACCTGATCGACCACAAGGTGACAACTTATAAAGTTATAAACATAGTCCTCACTATGCACCACAAAAGCCAGCAGATGAAACTAACTATAAATATTATTCACTCCTTGGTTACTCAAAAATTATGAACGAAAAAGATGTCACCCTTATAATCTGAGATTATTTCATATTTTCATGAAAAAACACCTTACAGACAAACAAGGGCAAGTGCACAAACATGAATTTAATAATTTTGCCCCTTGTGTCCTTGTAAAAAGTTGCAAATCTGCAGAATGTTGATATGTGCCCCTAAATGTGTGTCATCATTGTAAAAGGAAAAGGCTCCAATGACCTCTAACATGTCTGACTTAGTAACTCACAACAAACTTCATGCAAGAAAACAACTCGATTAGGACCCACATCCAATGAAGTGCAAAAGCTAACATAGTTATGTATCTTAAAACCATTATTACAATGGTTCATGTAAAATCCAAACTGCTGTGGCAACCATCAACGACACATAATACAATATATATACAAGACATGCTCTATCCCTGATGGCTAATGCAATGGTCACCAACTCAATCGCACGTACTCCTTCTGTCCCATAATATAAGAATTTTTTGACACTACACTAGTAAATTATGGTACGCAAGCAAACTTACTTGCATACCATTAAACTGTCAGTGAGCTTTCCTAACAGGTGGTTCAAGCAAAAGGAGAAGCAACAAATCGTAACCCCCCTTTGTAGTCATACCACGCCAATAAACATATCATCACTTCACTTCCCAAAATCGCTTCACAAATCGTAACCCACCTTCCATTCCCAGAAAAAAATACGATACCGCGAATCAATTGGCCACGCATCATAACACCGAAAAAACAAGAACTTCTGGAAATCTATTGGTTGGGATCCCAAGACCGGACTTCTAAAATGCAACCCTGGGGTTAGGTTGAATTTTGCCACGGCTATCTAGAGATTACTGCTGTTAAAGGATGGGGAAACAAAAACCCCAACCAACGAAATCCCAACCAAAGACAAACTAAAAAACCCAATCAGCACATAGACCTAACAAGGACATCGAAGCACAACGAAGAATGCATTGCTCCGAACCCTAGACCCCAGCCGAACCAACTAATCAATGCCACCCAACCAACGCGGGTAGGGTTCGCCGCCTCGGGAAAGCCGATCCGTGGTCCCGTACCGTCGTCGAGGTCGTCCTGCAGCTCCTCCGCCTCCTCCTCCTCTTCCTCCTCCTCGTCCTCCTCGTACTCGTCGTCGACGCCGGCGGCGTCGTCGACGAACTGGAGGACGCCGGAGCGGCCGCGGCGGCGCTTGGCGGAGGAGGACGAGGGGCCCGCACCGCCGCGGCCGGCGCCGCGCCGCTTGGAGCCGGAGGAGGAGCCCGGGTCGTCGGTGGCGATCTGCTTGCCCTTCCCCTTCACCGCCATTGTGGGGACGGAGGGGATCAGAGCGAGTGTGGGGGGAGGGGAGAGAGTGGGGAATGGGGTGGGGTGGGGAGGAGGAACGGCAGGTGTCGCGGTGCGGTGGAGGAGGGCAGGGTTTTAACCCAGGAGACCCCCCGGCGCCATCTCCGAGGTGTGGCCTTTTTCGGATGCCCCCCTCGATTTGTTTGTAATTGTGCTTTGTGGGGAGGGAACAAGCGATGATGATAGGTGGTGCGGGCCCCAAGGGATTCTCTCGCAATCCCAAAAGTTAAGAGGGGGATAAAAGCAAACCCTAAAAATCACCGCACCACTTGAGCCATCGGATTCGATTTACAACGCGATCCCGTCGTCGGATTTTTACCCTTGTGTTTTGAGCCCTCGTAATATCCGAGCGCCCACCGGGGCATTTTCGTCATTTCACCAGGAGGTATATAAGAGGCTCGTATATTCGCGATGGAAAACCTAGCCGCATCTTTTCCCTCTCCACCAAACCCTAAACCAGCCCTCCCCCCTCCTGATTCCTTCTGTATCCCATCCCAAACCAACCGCCGCCTCCAGCCCACACCGACGACCTCCTCTCTCCCAACCCCAACCACGGCACCGCCCCTACCCTCTCTCACATCGACGCTGGCGCCCACCGTTGTTGTCTCCCCTTCCCGAGTAGGTGAGGCGGAGGCTAGATCCGCCACGCCCAGAGCATTGCTTCCGTTGTGGTCATGTAGATCCGTTCTGGGAGAGGGGTGAGGGGGCCAGATCCCACCTCACATGAGGAGTTGCATCATGACATTGCGGCATGGCGGCCGAACCCTCGCAGGTCTGTTCCGGCTGCGGAGTGAGGGGCATGGAGCTCCGACCCAGCAGGCATGGAGCACGTCACTGTGAGGGGCTTCTTCCTCATATGGTCCTATGCAAGAGACCTTTGAGGGACCTCCCCCCTCCTCCTATGGATGCAAATTATGGCGCAAGTTAGCTTATTTTCTTTGTCGTTGCTCAGGTTTTGTTCCTACTTTCATGAAATTAGCTTCATTTTAGGGTAGCACAAGATGCGATAAATCAATTTTGGCGAGACAAATTCTTCTCTTGTTGGGAAGGATCCATCATTGCCCCCCCAATTAAATGGTATTTGTATAAATGTTTTTTGGACAGTTGTTTTGATCTGAAGTTACCATATTCTGCAGTGTCACAATCTATGCCCATCCATGTGTGTTATGTTAGAAACTAAAACTATTAACACTGTTTTTTGGAGCATGTTCACAAAGTTGCTTAATTTCTTCTCATATAGGTGTGTGACATGCAAACATGGAAGGGAATAGCAAAAGTAAAGAGATCATGAATTTGGTTTGTTTTCTCATAATTTTGGGAAGTATCTGATTGGGTGTGTGCTTTGAATATGTACACCTAAAAGGTGTCAATTCACCCTTTTGTATTCTCTAAATCTGTGTGAATGTGAATGAGCTTTCAAATATTGGGTGTGTGCTTTGAATATGTACACCTAAGGTGTCCATTCACCTTTTTGTATTTTCTAAATCAGTGTGAATGTTGATTAGCTTTCAAATCCTGCATTATAGAATAAATTGTTGTGGTTCATTGGCTTTTGTTTCAGGTGATAATAGTTATGATTGACTCACTAGGGTAGCCATGTCTTAGTAAGAAGAATGCTAGCAAGCGGTCAGGAAAGTGTCATTGATGCAGTCAGTTGCTATTACATGGTTTGTTCATTTATTGATTGTTGTAGCAATATTCTTGGCTATGATTGAGGTGTGATGTTGTCTTAGGGATTTAATAGGAGTAGGATTATGATAGACTCTTTGTACTCTTTGCTCTGGGTGTCCCTTGGCATTGACAACGTGCATCATACATTTGATGATGTGAAGGTGTGCTCCCTAAGTTTCTTCATGTGCATTGTCATGTAGCATCTCTATCTTTCTGCAATATGCTCATTTGTTGTATGGTTTTGAAGTTTACCGATCATGTGTATTTATTATCATGTCCTGCTCGGATTGACTATATAGCATTATTATATAACCCAATTTTTTGATGATGAGATTCCTTTCTATGTTGTTTTAGAAGTGTTGATGATAGTGTTCAACAATGTATGCTAGAAGGAGAAGCGCAACCTCATCAACATATATAGACAGCCTGCTTTTGACAACACCATGATCGGCACCTTCGATATCTATCTCCACTATAAAAGGGGATATATCATTGCTATTTGTTTTTACCATGCTATTATATATTTCCACAATACAGATTAGCATATAGTTTCTTCTATGAATCTTTAAATTTTGATCTCCATGTGATAATTTGAATGTAAGTAATGTCCATTTGTGCATCTAAGTAATGTCCATTTGTGCATCTATGCTTCTTTGTATTTCCAGCTTTACTCTATGTCCATGGAATGATTACATTAGCTTTGTAATCTACCTTCACTTACATTTGTATCTTGATGTGAAAATAACAATACTTGGCTAACAAGTCTTTCCATGATACATGATCATTATGTTATTACTGATGTGGCTCATGTATTTACTATGAGAAGAACTTCTATCATGTTTCTCCAACATGCACTACACCTCCAATTTCATGGCATGTCATTTCAGCCAGAATTCTTCTCTAGGTTGGGCATACATAAATAAATAGAACTTTCAACTTGTTATAACCTTTAATGTGGTATGGTATGGCTATCATGCCTCTCAATTTCCATCGTATTTCCGACAAATGATGTTGTTTCCTAATTTTTAGTAATTACAATATAGACCAATAGACATTCATATCTTTCCCTCGGTCTTTGGCTTGGTTTTCAACTCAGCTCTATTCAAGGTTATGTTTTACAACCATGTATCCAAAAGATGGGTTTCCCATTGATTACACATGTGAAAGGCGGGTGATGCATGACAAGCTACGGGGAGCTCAGAGCACAATCAACATTTTTAGCTACATCAACGCATCTCTAAGGCTCCTTGGAATGTGTATTCAACTCAAAATACAAAATATCAAGTGTATATGTTCTTTAGACATGAAACTGAGGAACGCAGGCATTCAAGGTTGGCCTTACGAAAGCAGGATGATACGTCTTCAACGTATCTATAATTTTTTATTGTCCCATGCTATTATATTATCTGCTTTGAATGTTTTATATGCATTAATATACTATTTTATATTATTTTTTGGACTAACCTATTAAACTAGAGTCCAGTGCCAGTTTCTGTTTTTTCCTTGTTTTTGAGCTTCGCAGAGAAGGAATACCAAACGGAATAAAACCTTCATGATGATTTTTCTTGGACCAGAAGACACCGAAGAGACTTGGAGATCAAATCGGAAGAGCCAGGAGGCGGCCACAAGGGAGAGGGCGCGCCTAGGGGGGTAGGGCGCGCCCCTGCCTTGTGGGCCCCTCATGACTCCCCTGACCTAATTCTTCGTCCTATATATTCACATATATCCCCAAACCACTAGAAGCATTCACGAAAACATTTTTCCACCGCCGCAACCTTCTGTACCCGTGAGATCCCATCTAGGGGCCTTTTTTGGCATCCTGCCGGAGGGGGATTTGATCACGGAGGGTTCTACATCAACTCTATTGCCCTTCCGATGAAGCGTGAGTAGTTTACCTCAGACCTACGGGTCCATATGTGACGCCCCTAATTCAATCATACACTAATCATACACGCAAACATGTACAATCAAGATCAGGGACTCACGGGAAGATATCACAACACAACTCTAAACTAAAATAAGTCATACAAGCATCATAATACAAGCCAGGGGCCTCGAGGGCTCGAATATAAGTGCTCGATCATAGACGAGTCAGCGGAAGCAACAATATCTCGAGTACGACATAAATTAAATAAGGTGCCATAAGATGGCTAGCACAAACCGGGATCTGATTGAAAGAGGCGATGCCTCCCGCCTCGATCCTCCTAACTACTCACAGTCGGTCGCCGCCGGGCTGCATGTAGTAGTAGGCACCTCCGGTGTAGTAGGAGTCGTCGTCGGCGGTGGCGTCTGGCTCCTAGGCTCCAACATCTGGTTGCGACAACTAGGAAGAAAGGAAAGGGGGAAAAGAGGGAGAAAAGCAACCGTGAGTACTCATCCAAAGTACTCGCAAGCAAGGAGCTACACTACATATGCATGGGTATATGTGTAAAGGTCCATATCGGTGGGTGAACTTGAATGCCGTAATAAGAGGGGATAACTAATTGTTGGGGAACGAGTAATTTCAAAAATTCCTACGCACACGCAAGATCATGGTGATGGCATAGCAACGAGAGGGAGAGTATTGTCCACGCACTCGTGAGACCGAAGCGAAGCGTTATGACAACGCGGTTGATGTAGTCGACGTCTTCACGGCCCGACCGATCAAGCATCAAACTACGGCACCTCCGATTTCTAGCACACGCTCACTCGATGACGCCCCTCGAACTCCGATCCACCGAGTGTCGAGGGAGAGTTCCGTCAAGACGACGGCGTGGTGACGATCTTGATGTACTATCGACGCAGGCTTCGCCTAAGCACCGCCACGATATTATCGAGGTGGATTATGGTGGAGGGGGCACCGACACGCTAAGAGATCCAAGGGATCAATTGTTGTATCTTTGGTGCTAGCCCCGCCTCTATTTATATGTTGAGCCCCGGTCGAAACTTGGAGCAAAAGCCTCCTCAAAGTCGGTTTTGCTCGAAAGGCAAGAGTCCCACTCGGACTCTAGGACCAAACGCCACAATCCTTGGCGTCGCCCAGACGCCATGGGCCTCGGCGTCGCCCAGGCCGACGCCAGGTCTCGGCGTTTGGCCCCGGCCTCGCAAAAACTCCTTTTGCACCGACCTAAAGCCTCATGGGCTTGACCCTTGGCCTAAACATATCATCCAATATATGAATCTTTATGTCTCGACCATTTCGAGACTCCTCGTCATGTCCCCGATCTCATCCGGACTCGAACTCCTTGGTACATCAAAACTCATAAACTCATAATATAACTGCCATCGAAACCTTAGCGTGCGGACCCTACGGGTTCGAGAACTATGTAGACATGACCTAGAACTATTCTTGGTCAATAACCAATAGCGGAACCTCGGATGCTCATATTGGCTCCTACATATTCTACGAAGATCTTTATCGGTTAAACCGCATAACAACATACGTTGTTCCCTTTGTCATCAAGATGTTACTTGCCCGAGATTTGATCGTCGGTATCCAATACCTAGTTCAATCTTGTTATCGCAAGTCTCTTTACTCGTTACGTAATGCATCATTCGTAACTAACTCATTAGCTACATTGCTTGCAAGGCTTATAGTGATGTGCATTACCGAGAAGGCCAAGAGATACCTCTCCGACAATCGGAGTGACAAAACCTAATCTCAAATACGCCAACCCAACATGTACCTTTGGAGACACCTGTAGTACTCCTTTATAATCACCCGATTACGTTGCCAGACGCTTGGTAGCACCAAAGTGTTCCTCCGTAAACGGAGTTGCATAATCTCATAGTTACAGGAACATGTATAAGTCATGAAGAAAGCAATAGCAATATACTAAACGATCAAGTGCTAGGCTAACGGAATGGGTCATGTCAATCACATCATTCTCCTAATGATGTGATCCCATTAATCAAATAACAACACATGTCTATGGTTAGGAAACATAACCATCTTTAATTAATGAGCTAGTTAAGTAGAGGCATACTAGTGACTATATGTTTGTCTATGTATTCACACATGTATCATGTTTCGGTTAATACAATTCTAGCATGAATAATAAACATTTATCATGAAATAAGGAAATAAATAATAACTTTATTATTGCCCCTAGGACATATTTCCTTCAGTCTCCCACTTGCACTAGAGTCAATAATCTAGTTCACATCATCATGTGATTCAACACTAATATTCACATCTCGTATGTGATTAACACCCATAGTTCACATCGTCATGTGACCAACACCCAAAGGGTTTACTAGAGTCAATAATCTAGTTCACATCGCTATGTGATTAACACCCAAAGAGTACTAAGGTATGATCATGTTTTGCTCGTGAGAGAAGCTTAGCCAACGGTCTGTCACATTCAGAGCCGTATGTATTTTGCAAATATTCTATGTCTACAATGCTCGCATGGAGCTACTCTAGCTAATTGCTCCCACTTTCAATATGTATCCAGATTGAGACTTAGAGTCATCCGGATCAGTGTAAAAAGCTTGCATCGATGTAACTCTTTACGACGGGCTCTTTTATCACCTCCATAATCGAGAAATATTTCCTTAGTCCTCACTAAGGATGTTCTTGACCAATGTCCAAAGGATCTACTCCTAGATCACTATTGTACTCCTTGCCAAATTCAGAGCAAGGTATACAATAGGTCCGGTACATAGCATAGCATACTTTATAGAACCTATGATCGAGGCATAGGGAATGACTTTCATTCTCTTTTCTATTTTCTCGTCGTGGTCGGGATTTGAGTCTTACTCAATTTCACGCGCTTGCAACACAAGCAAGAACTTTTCTTTGACTGCTCCATTTTGAACTACTTCAAAATCTTGACAAGGTATGTACTTATTGAAAAACGTATCAAGCGCCTTGATCTATCTCAATAGATCTTGATGCTCAATATGTAAGTAGCTTTACCGAGGTCTTTCTTTAAAGAACTCCTTTCAAATACTCCTTTATGCTTTCCGGAAAAATTCTACATCATTTCGATCAACAATATGTTACTCACATATATTTATCGAAAGGCGGTAGTGCTCCCACTCACTTTATTGTAAATACAGCTTCACCGCAAGTCTCAGATAAAACTATATGCTTTGATCAACTTATCAAAGCGCAGTATTCCAACTCGAGATGCTTGCACCAGTCCATAGATGGATCGCTAGAGCTTGCACATTTTGTTAGCATCTTTAGGATTGACAAAACCTTCCGTTGCATCATATGCAACTCTCCTTTAATAAATCCATTAAGGAATGCAGTTTTGACATCCATTTGCCGATTTCATAAAATGTGGCAATTGCTAACATGATTCGGACAGACTTAAGCATCGTTACGAGTGAGAAAATCTCATCGTATTCAACACCTTGAACTTGTCGAAAACCTTTTGCAACAAGTCGAGCTTTGTAGATAGTAACACTACTATCGTTGTCCGTCTTCCTCTTGAAGATCCATTTATTTAACTTGACTTGTCGATCATCGAGCAGGTCAACCAAAGTCCACACTTTGTTCTTATATATGAATCCTATCTCGATTTCATGGCCTCAAGCCATTTCGCGAATCTGGGCTCATCATCGCTTCCTCATAGTCCGTAGGTTCATCATGGTCTAGTAACATGACTTCCGAACACGATTACCGTACCACTCGGTGCGGATCTTACTCGAAGACCCACGAGGTTTGGTAGCAACTTTATCTCAAGTTTCATGATCATCATCATTAACTTCCTCACTAATTGGTGTAGGAATCATCGAACTGATTTTTGTGATGAACTACTTTCCAATAAGGGAGAAGGTACAATTACCTCATCAAGTTCTACTTTCCTCTCACTCACTTCTTTCGAGAGAAACTTCTTCTCTAGAAAGGATCCATCTTAGCAACGAATAACTTGCCTTCGGATCTGTGATAGAAGGTGTACCCAATAGTTACCTTTGGGTATTCTATGATGACGCACTTCTCGATTTGGGTTCGAGCTTATCAGTGAAAACTTTTTCACATAAGCATCACAACTCCAAACTTTTAAGAAACGCATACTTAGGTTTCTCGTTGAACCATAGTTCATATGGTGTCGCCTCAACGGATTTAGATGGTGCCCTATTAAACGTGAATGCAATTGTCTCTAATGCATAACCCCAAAACGATAGTGGTAAATGATAAGAGACATCATAGATCGTACCATATCCAATAAAGTGCGGTTACGACATTCGGACACACCATAACATTGTGGTGTTCTGTGGCGTGAGTGTGAAACTATTCCACATTATTTTAATTGAAGACCAAACTCAGAACTCAATTATTCGTCTTCGCGATCGATCGCAGAAACTTTATTTTCTTGTTACGATGATTTTCCACTTCACTCTGAAATTCTTTGAACCTTTCAACTATTTCGACTTATGTTTCATCAAGAAGATATACGATATCTGCTCAAATCATCTGTGAAGGTCGAAAATAATGATACTTGCCACGAGCATCAACACTCATTGGATCGCATACATCAAGATGCATTATTTCCAACAAGTTTGTTGCTCGCTCCATTGTTCGAGGAACGGAGTTTTAGTCATCTCGCCCAAAGGCACGGTTCGCAAGCATCAAATGATTCATAACCAAGTGATTCCAAAATCCATCTTTTATGGAGTTTCTTCATGCGCTTTACATCGATATGACCCAAACGGCAAAGGCCACAAATAAATTGCACTATCATTATTAACTTTGCATCTTTTGGCATCAATATTATGAATATGTGTATCACTACGATCGAGATCCAACAAACTATTTTCATTGGGTGTATAACCATCGAAGGTCTTATTCATGTAAATGTAATAACAATTATTCTTTAACTTCAGATGAATAACCGTATCACAATAAACATGATCAAATCATATTCATGCTCAACGCAAACGCTAAATAACATTTATTTGGCTTTTACCACTAATCTCAAAATATAGGGAGTGTGTGATGATGATCATATCAATCTTGGAACTACTTCCAACACTCATCGTCACTTCCCTTCAACTAGTCTCTGCTTATTCTCAGAACTCTGCTTCGAGTTACTAATCTTAGCAACCTAACAGTATCAAATACTTTGGGGCTACTATAAACACTAGTAAGGCACACATCAATAACTCAGATATCAAATATACTCTTGTTCACTTTGCCATCCTTCTTATCCACCAAATATTCGTGGCATTTCCGCTTCAAAGAACTATTTCCTTTGCAAGAGAAGCACTTAGTTTCGTGCTTTGGTCCAGCTTTGGGCTTCTTCGGGAGTGACAACTTGTTTGCCATTCTACTTGAAGTTTCCTTTCTTTCCCTTTGCCCTTTCTTGAAACTAGTGGTCTTGTCAATCATCAACACTTGATGCTCTTTTCTTGATTTCTACCTTCGTCGATTTCAAGATCACGAAGAGCTTGGGAATTACTTTTGTCATCCCTTGCATATTATAGTTCATCACGAAGTTCTACTAACTTGGTGATGGTGACTAGAGAATTCATCAATCACTATCTTATCTCGAAGATTAACTCCCACTTGATTCAAGCGATTGAAGTACCTGCATAATCTGAGCACATGCTCACTAGTTGAGCGATTCTCCTCCATCTTTTAGCTATAGAACTTGTTGGAGACTTCATATCTCTCAACTCGGTATTTGCTTGAAATATTAACTTCAATTCTCGAACATCTCATATGGTCCATGACGCTCAAAACGCCTTTGAAGTCCCGATTCTAAGCCGTTAAGCATGGTGCACTAAACTATCAAGTAGTCATCATATTGAGCTAGCCAAACGCTCATAACGCCTCAGATCCGCTCCCGCAATAGGTCCGCATCACCTAGCGGTGCATCAAGGACATAATTCTTCGTGCAGCAATGAGGATAAACCTCGATCACGGATCCAATCCGCATCATTGCTACTAACATTTTTCAATACAATTTTTCTAGGAACACATATAAAAACATAGGGAAGCAAAAACATAGGGAAGCAACAACGCGAGCTATTGATCTACAACATAATTTGCAAAATACTACCAGGACTAAGTTCATGATAAATTAAAGTTCAATTAATCATATTACTAAAGAACTCCCACTTAGATAGACATCTCTCTAGTCATCTAAGTGATCACGTGATCCAAATCAACTAAACCATAACCGATCATCACGTGAGATGGAGTAGTTTTCAATGGTGAACATTACTATGTTGATCATATCTACTATATGATTCACGCCGACCTTTCGGTCTCCGTGTTCCGAGGCCATATCTCGCATATGCTAGGCTCGTCAAGTTTAACTCGAGTATTCTGCGTGTGCAAAACCGGCTTGCACCCGTTGTAGATGGACGAGAGCTTATCACACCCGATCATCACGTGGTGTGCGGGCACGATTTAACTTTGGCAACGGTGCATACTCGTGGAGAACACGCCTTGATAATTTTAGTGAGAGATCATCTTAAAATGCTACCGTCAATCAAAGCAAGATAAGATGCATAAAGGATAAACATCACATGCAATCAATATAAGTGATATGATATGGCCATCATCATCTTGTGCTTGTGATCTCCATCTCCCAAGCACCGTCGTGATCACCATCGCCACCGGCGCGACACCTTGATCTCCATCGTAGCATCGTTGTCGCTTCGCCAACTATTGCTTCTACGACTATCGCTACCGCTTAGAGATAAAGTAAAGCAATTACATGACGCTTGCATTTCATACAATAAAGCGACAACCATATGACTCGCCAGCGATTGTCGATAACTCGTTACAAAACATGATCATCTCATACAATAAAATATAGCATCACGCCTTGACCATATCACATCACAACATGCCCCGCAAAAACAAGTTAGACGCCCTCTACTTTGTTGTTGCAAGTTTTACGTGGCTGCTACGGGCTGAGCAAGAACCGTTCTTACCACGCATCAAAACCACAATGATAGTTTGTCAAGTTGGTGCTGTTTTAACCTTCGCAAGGACCGGGCGAGCCACACTCGGTTCAACTAAAGTGAGAGAGACAGACACCCGCCAATCACCTTTAAGCAACGAGTGCTCGCGAACGGTGAAACCAGTCTCGCGAAGCGACGCAGTAATGTCGGTCCGGCCGCTTCATCTCACAATACCGCCAACCAAAGTATGACATGCCGGTAAGCAAGATGACTTGTATCGCCCACAACTCACTTGTGTTCTACTCGTGCATATAACATCAACGCATAAAACCAGGCTCGGATGCCATTGCTGGGGAACGAGTAATTTCAAAAATTTCCTACGCACACGCAAGATCATGGTGATGGCATAGCAACGAGAGGGAGAGTATTGTCCACGCACTCGTGAGACCGTAAGCGAAGCGCTATGACAACGCGGTTGATGTAGTCGACGCGTCTTCACGGCCCGACCGATCAAGCACCAAACTACGGCACCTCCGAAGTTCTAGCACACGCTCAGCTCGATGACGCCCCTCGAACTCCGATCCACCGAGTGTCGAGGGAGAGTTCCGTTAGCACGACGGCGCAGGACGATCTTGATGTACTATCGACGCAGGCTTCGCCTAAGCACCGCCACGATATTATCGAGGTGGATTATGGTGGAGGGGGCACCGACACGGCTAAGAGATCCAAGGGATCAATTGTTGTATCTTTGGTGCTAGCCCGCCCTCTATTTATATGTTGAGCCCCGGTCGAAACTTGGAGCAAAAGCCTCCTCAAAGTCGGTTTTGCTCGAAAGGCAAGAGTCCCACTGACTCTAGGACCAAACGCCACAATCCTTGGCGTCGCCCAGACGCCATGGGCCTCGGCGTCGCCCAGGCCGACGCCAGGTCTCCTGTTTGGCCCCCGCCTCCGAAAAACTCCTTTGCACCGACCTAAAGCCTCATGGGCTTGACCCTTGGCCTAAACATATCATCCAATATATGAATCTTTACGCCTCGACCATTTCGAGACTCCTCGTCATGTCCCCGATCTCATCCGGACTCAACTCCTTGGTACATCAAAACTCATAAACTCATAATATAACCGCCATCGAAACCTTGTTGCGGACTCTACGGGTTCGAGAACTATGTAGACATGACCTAGAACTATTCCTGGTCAATAACCAATAGCGGAACCTGGATGCTCATATTGGCTCCTACATATTCTACGAAGATCTTTATCGGTCAAACCGCATAACAACATACGTTGTTCCCTTTGTCATCGATATGTTACTTGCCCGAGATTTGATCGCGGTATCCAATACCTAGTTCAATCTCGCATCGGCAAGTCTCTTTACTCGTTACGTAATGCATCATTCCGTAACTAACTCATTAGCTACATTGCTTGCAAGGCTTATAGTGATGTGCATTACCGAGAAGGCCCAGAGATACCTCTCCGACAATCGGAGTGACAAAACCTAATCTCGAAATACGCCAACCCAACGTGTACCTTTGGAGACACCTGTAGTACTCCTTTATAATCACCCAGTTATGTTGTGACGCTTGGTAGCAGCCAAAGTGTTCCTCCGTAAACGGAGTTGCATAATCTCATAGTTACGTGAACATGTATAAGTCATGAAGAAAGCAATAGCAATATACTAAACGATCAAGTGCTAGGCTAACGGAATGGGTCATGTCAATCACATCATTCTCCTAATGATGTGATCCCATTAATCAAATAACAACACATGTCTATGGTTAGGAAACATAACCATCTTTTATTAATGAGCTAGTTAAGTAGAGGCATACTAGTGACTATATGTTTGTCTATGTATTAACACATGTATCATGTTTCCTGTTAATACAATTCTAGCATGAATAATAAACATTTATCATGAAATAAGGAAATAAATAATAAATTTATTATTGCCTCTAGGGCATATTTCCTTCACTAATCATGTCGAAGACTACGCTTCAGGCCACCTCCATCTTGCAGCATGTAGAAGAGAGTAGATGGCAAGTTCACCAAGTAGCATCGCATAGCATAAACCTACCCGGCAATCCCCTCCTCGTCACCCTGTTAGAGAGCAATCACCGGGTTATATCTGGCACTTGGAAGGGTGTGTTTTATTAAGTATCTGGTTCTAGTTATCATAAGGTCAAGGTACAACTCCAAGTCGTCCATATCAAGATCACGGCTATTCAATAGATAAACTTCCTGCAGGGTGCACCACATAACCCAACACGCCGATCCCATTTGGCCGGACACACTTTCTCGGCCATGCCCGCCTCAGAAGATCAACACGCCGCAGCCCCACCTTTGCCAACAAAGAGGTCAAGACGCCGGTCTAAACCTAAGCGCACAGGGTCCGGGCCCATCGCCTTAGCACACACCTGCACGCTATGTAACGCGCAGAAGCGTAACTAGCCCCTTAATACAAGAGCAGGCTTACGTTCCAATCCGCCAGCGCCGCCGGCCGCCGACGTCAGAAAGGCTTCTACCGATACCACGACGCCGAAAGTGCCCATATCTTTCCCACGAGTTGGTTAGTGCGATAGATCAAATGGCCGACTCGGATCAAATACCAAGATCTCGTTAAGCGTGTTAATGATGTAACCATGACACCGACTAGGGCCAGGCCCACCTCTCACCTAGGTGGTCTCAACCTGCCCTGTTGCTCCGCCACAAAGATCCACTCGCGGGTGCTCCTACGAGCCGACCCGACTTTAGTCACCACAAGTATCATGTAAAGTATATAAATATATACCCGTGATCACCTCCCTAGTGATCACGGCCCGATAGTATAACAAGGCAGACGGACAAGAATGTAGGGCCACAGATGGAATACTAGCATCCTATACTAAGCATGTAGGATTGCAGGTAAAGGTAACAACGGTAGTAGCAAGGACAAAGCTATGCATCGTGATAGGATTAATGGAAAGCAGAATATGCTACACTACTCTAATGCAAGCAAGATAGAGAAGAATAGGCGATATCCGTGATCAAGGGGGGCTTGCTGGTTGCTCGGCAAGTAGGGGTCGCCAACAGCAGAAGAGTCGGTCGTGGCACCAACAACAAGGCCGGTCTCGTAGTCTACCAGAGAGAAGAGGGGGAAGAAACAATGAATAAAATGCAAACAGATGCATGACAAAGCAAACAATGGTGTTAGGTGTGCCCTAACGCGGTAAGCGGTGATGCCGACGAAGGGGGAAAACATCCGGGAAAGTATCCCCGGGGTTCCGCGTTTTCGGGCAGATGAACCGGAGGGGGAAAGTTGCGTGTTCGCTATGCTAAGGATGTGTGGCAGTTGAACGGACTACGTATTTGGATTTTTCTCGTCGTTCTGAGAAACTTTCATGTACAAAGTTTTTCCATCCGAGCTACAGTTTATTTTATATTGATTTTAAAAGATTTAAATCAATTTTTAGCATTTATTTGATTATTTTAATCCAACATTATCCAGAACAATGCATGCTGACGTCAGCAGTCAACAGAGGCGTTGACTGGTCAACTGACGTGTGGGCCCAGTGGGACCCACCTGTCATACTCTGTTAGGTTGATTAGGGTTTAGGTTAAACAAAATACTGTTTAGTTAAACTAACAGGTCAATTAGATTAATTAAGTAGGATTAATTAACTTAATTAATTTTAGTTAATTAATTAAATTTATTTTAATTTTAATTTTTATTTATATATTTTTAAATTCCTTTTTTTAAACACGTTCTGGGAGGGTGGGGCCCCACATGTCATAGGCCCCTGGAGGCCTAGCGGCGAACGGGCAACGGCACCCGGCGCTTGCACCGAAAGGGCAGATCTGGCATGAGGTGAGTGTTAAACCGGCCGGCGTGGCGTGGGGCCTCTTGGGGCCGAGGCGGAGACGGGCATGTGACGACGGCGGGGCCAGAGTCAGGGCGGCCGCGGTGGAGGTGGTGGCGGGGTCGCGTGGGCGGAGTAGGGGCACGACACATCACAAAGAACGGCAATAAAGACTTGAGCGCGGGGTGGGAGTTAAGCGCGGCACGAGGAAGGTGGCGCATGAGAGCTGGGCGAAGCGGCTACGGGAGGAGGAGGACCGGGGTCCTCACCGGGGTGCGTAGGGACGGGGCAGCGGGCTCGGAGAGGAGGACGAGGAAGGAGCGGCGTCCGGGTCACCGGCGACGAGTGCGGTGGGGCGACGGGGTCGAGGGCGCGGCGCCGGAACGGCGGCCTCGACTCGGGACGAAGAGGAGGTGAGGAGGCGAGGCGACGGGGTCGAGGTGGCGACGACGTAGGGCGACGGGGTCGAGCGGTGGGCGTCGGCGGCCTCGGTCGATCGGGCGACGGAGCTCGACGGCGGGGATGAGGAGGCGACGACGATGACGGTGGGGCATGGCGACGTGGTTCCGGCAACGGCGTGGCAGCTTCGGGGCGACGGCAGTGAGGTGACGGCGTCGGGGATGGGCGCCTGCGTCGGGATCGGGCGCGACCCCGATCTAGATCAGGACGAGGGGGAGAGAGACGTGGGGGGGAGGAGTGGGGGTAGTGGGTAGTGGGCTAGGGTTTGCCCGGGTGGGGGGGTTAGTAGGAGGAGTGGGTGGCGGTTGGGCGCTAAGCTGGCTGGTGACTCTTTGGGCGAAGCCCAGTGAGGTAGGGGGGTTCCTTTTACTTTCTTTTGTTTTTGATTTGTTTTTCTTTACTATTTTATTATTTTTATTTTCTATTTTTTTAGATACACCTTAATCTTAGTTTAGTAAAATATGATAACAACTTCTAAAATAATGTTTCAGGACCACCCACTGTCATAAAAGTTTTACCCCGAAATAAATTAGTTTAGAGTTTTATTAATTGAAAAAGGTATTTACTTAATTGTTTTTGTTACTGTTTAAATCACTTTAGAGTATTAAAGCATTATATAAAAAGCATGGTTTCTTCGCCATAATTACCTACGCATTATTTGGGTCACTCCGAACATTTTAGTTTTAATATTTGAAAAACTTTATTTTTTTGCTTGATTTTGAATTTGGATTTGAATCGATTTCGAACTAACGTGAGATTAGCAATAGTAATCGAGGTGATGTGGCATCATTAGCAGAGGTTACTGTAGCTTGATTATCCGGGCGTCACAATTCTCCTCCACTACAAGAAATCTCGTCCCAAGATTTAAGAGGCGGAGTAAAGGGGGAAGGTTCTGGTTATGAAATTCTAATGGATCTGCTCGGCCTTGGTTGCTCTTCTCGAAGAGGTCGATCCATTACATTGACGTCTTCATTCCATTGCTTCAGGTCATCATCCTTTCTTCGGGGGTTCCATCGTACTTACGAATAGGTAACGGGGCAGATCGACAACAACAGAATGCTATAGGGTAATAATCTGGGATTAACCCATGAATGAGCCTATGAGTACCTCTCGAGTTGAACAAATAAAACACATCGAGAGTTAAGTTCGAAGGTGCAATAAGAAGTTTCAAGTGCCAGGCAATCGTTCAATGCCTAGCCAGAAGGTGAAAGGGTTTCAGGGCAACATGAATAAGTATTGTGTCTGATACCAGAATAGATCACTAGGAATGTGGCTCGTGAATTGCATATGAAGCCAAGCGCGAGGATTAACTTTGGAAACATGGTGTACAGGAGATTTAGGTTTTGATCCTGTGGGACTGTGGGTTATGGGCCCACCATGTGGGTTAAAAGTAGGAAGGGCGGTGACATCTTGCACGATCATGTAAGCAAGGCATGTCAGAGGATAGTCTGTCGGTTATATCGGCAACAACATCGGTACCAAGGGCGAGGGACGAAGAGAACCATTTTCCTGCTCGTTGAACGAGGCGGACCAATAGGCAAAGTTCTCGTCCATCGGTGGCCACCGGAATGTCATCAATAATATTAACAGGGTCTTGCTGACAGAATTGTACACTGAGGGGTTTACATAAGTAGGAGAATATTACTTCTTAGATCATATAGATCACAAGAAAGGTTAAACCAAACAATGGAAAGGAAAATATGATTATCAGATTAAACAGAACAATGGAAAGGAAATGTGTTAAAACACATATTTCAGGGGTATATCCTTCCCAAGGACAAGCAGAGCATGATATCCATGACAGGATATAATGTAGAAAACCCTTTAGGTAAGGGGAGAGAAATTTCATGACATTACCCATACAACGGTGCTTGAATAATTGATAAAGAAAATTTAGCATGGTGCTTCAAATGCTCTTATCGATGATCAGAGTACCACAGACATGCTTCGAGATAGCATTGACATGGTCATCAAGTAAGGGTCAGAATTTGGATGCACAAAGGATCCATCAGGAACAACTTATAGAATAAGTCTTACGATTTCCTCATGGAAGAATTGCTAACCTTGCTAAAAAGGGAACTATAACAATAGTTCCTCCGGCCAGGTGTGTTAGGCACGATATCACCTTACCGGGTCATATAAAGACCAATGCTATAACTCTTGGAAATATGTTTCCACCATCATATCTGACCGAGATTCAGATCTGATTGGTGTCAGGATACCTCAGACTCAGGATGTCTGAGAAGAAAGGTACAACACAAATTGACAGAATGACATTGTAAGATTCTCGGGAATGAACTATGGAAGCGAGTTCCGAAACAAGAGTTCATCAGTAAACCAAGGAGAGGATGAGGAGGTGGCTGATGGACTTAGGGATGGATTTCCACAATTATGTGAACAAGGAGATAACATTTGTCAGATCAAATGATATAGTGAGATATGCTCGAGGAAAACATACCCAATTAAACATCAGTTGAAAGGTGCAGCCGAAATATGGGCTTATGTAGCATGACTGATGTTATAATGGTGATTCGATAACCAATGGTCCAAGAATGAAATGTCGACCATTAACTTCAAAGCAATAGGGTTGCTATAAGGAAAGAATCCAAACAACACCGTTCACTTGTTGGAATCAACACGGGGACCAAGAAAGAATGGTGATGGTGAGAAGTATCACTATACCAAGAATTCTTAAGAGGTGGAGCAGTCCTCACGACATCCTTGATATTAAAAGATGGTAATACCCCAAGGTAAAGAAGAACAAATGCTGGATAGCAGGGATCTCAAGGTATAACACAAAACACGAACAAGTTTGTGTTGAACGGAAGGCAATAAAGTGTTCAATGATAACACAATCATCGGGGGCAAGGATGGTATTTCTCATCATGAATTCAATTGCTACCCTGGAAGAGCTCAGAATGCTGATGATGATCATGACACATTTGTCGAGATATTCCATGAAGATGTAATCGATCGGCGATGACATCAAGTCAAAGGAATGATGAAGCAAAAGGTTATTGGAACCCTGGCTACGACACAAACTCAAAATCAAGTTTGTTGTTCTAGGACAAATGATATGACGAGGAAGATCGACGTAAGATTAGCTCACCGTCGAAGGTTTTGCTCCGTGATTAAGGACCAGGTAGCACAATTAAAATCAACACGATAATTATGTAGCCGAGTAGGCTAGGAATGGCGTGATCGAGTTCAAACTCGTAAGTAATGAAGGTTACCAAGAGTTGTTGAATCGCAGTGCAGACTTGATTCAGTTGTCGGTGTCCTTGAGGGGTTCTAACAACTCAGAACCCGTTGGAAAAATGGAGTCGGCAAGAATATTAGTTGATGAAGAACTCATAAGAAGTTATGTTGCTCTTGATAATCTCGAGATACCAGGGGGTAATACTCGACGACAGATCAAAGTAGAGGTTGGACTGGGGTATTGCTCCATAGAAGACGAGTGCTTAAACTTGTCCGTGAAATGGGATCAAAGAAGAACAATCATGGTCAAAACCACGATTGCAAAGGACCAAAACAAAATACAAGATGATTTTAAAACAAGGGAACAATTATTATTACAAGAAGCTTTCGTGATAAGTTCCACATCGGGTCCATGGGCATGAACACAAAGTTCAAGGTCAAATCCCACTTCTCCAATGCATGACCATTCATTCACTGCTCTATTAAAATGAGTTGAGTGTGGAAACCTACCTAGTGAATTACCAGAGGAGTATGACCCGTGCAAACTTTCGGGTTCACACAGATTAAGGAAGGCATAGGTTCAACCCATCGGGGCATCATGGAAACATATACCACAAGCTTCAATAGTAAATATCACCAGCTCGAAAGCAGAGCATGGTTGGCCAAATCAGAGAATAGGATTTGCCAACGGCATTAAGTATCAGGGAAAGAACTTCAAAGTGATTGAATATGAAGGACGCTATCGGATAAAATCCAACAAAGGATCCGGTGGACCTCAAAGGATCTGATGTGAGCATCGGTACTCAACTAGAGGAAGAAACAATGCAAGGAAATCGGACTATAGAAACAACTGACTAATTCAAAGCTCAAATGCAAAAGAATTATGATTTCCGATCAAGGGATCAGAAGCAAACACTCTGATTAAGGATGGATAAGTTGCGTAGGCTTAGGGGTACAATCGATGGCAATCTGATTGGTCGAGAACCAGCTCATGTTTAAAATGATGTCTGAGCCGGAATGATAAATCCTGAGGATTGCAAGCATCCGAACATATCGAATCAATAGACTCTAAATGATAATGACAAAGGATGCCAATAAGATTACCAGACTTATTGGATTAATCATAATGCTAGCAAGCAAGAATTTCAAGAGCATTAGGCCGTTGAGGATTTTCAGAAGAACGAACGGTATTGCGAAGACTTTTGTGAAATACCTGAATCAACTGGGGATGAGCGGATACTCGGTAAGTGCGAGAATTATCCGTAGGGGTATTCAGGTGACAAAGAACAACAAGCACTACAAAAAAAGACACATCCATGACATTTTGGGCCGAACGAATTTTTTTTCTGTCATACATATGACACTTCTATGACGATAATTGTGACAAAACCCGGTATCATCATAGATGTGGTGGGCTCCTACTTCTATGGCACAAAATCATGACAGGAAATGGGCTTTTTGTCCTGGGCGGGCCGGAGACGCAGCTGCATGACATTCTTTGGGCCGTTCATGATGGAAAAAACTGTGGTAGAAGCGAGGGCGAGGAAAATTTCGGGGAGTTCCCGGTTACGGTGGGAGGTCGGGTGCCGAGCAATGCACGTTTCTATCATTCACGACGCTGCAGTGTGCGTAGGCGTTGGCTCTAATCAACCCGAAGCGAGGCGTTGGGCTCTAGCGAACCCGAAGCGACAGACCGCAGCTACGCGTTCATCGAACCCGAAGCGATCGACGATGGCTGTTAATCGAACCCGATCGAGCGATTCTTCGCCATCGCTGCTAATCAAGCCGATCGATGCTGCCTCGATGAATAAATGGCGTTGCGGGGGGTTTGATGAACGAAGGAGGTGGCGTTGCCTCTGGATGAACAGGACCCGTGGTGTGGAGGGCTGGATGAACGATGAGACGGTGGAGGGTGGTTGAACAAGAGCCGGTGGAGTAGCGCGGTGGAGGCTGGATGAACAAGAGCCCGTGGATGAACAATGCAGTGGAGGCTGGAGGAGGTCTACGGTGGATGAACAGAGTCGTGGAGGCCGGAGGAGGTCGACGGTGGAGATGAACAATATCCCGTGGAGTCCTGTTTTGCGATACGCCACACCCTCCCGGCGAATAGGACCCCGCTTCGACCGTAGGAGGTCCGTTTCGTCTGCTTTGTGGTACGCCGCACCTCTCGATCAACAGACCCCGTTCGACCGTAGGAGGTCCGTTTTGTCCGCTTTTGCGACACGCCACACCCTCCCGATCAACAGACCTGTTTCGACCGTAGGAGGTCCGCTTCTCCGTTTTGCGATACGCCACACCCTCCCGATCAACAGACCTCCGTTTGACCGTAGGAGGTCCGCTTCTCCGCTTTTGCGACGCCACACCCTCCCGATCAACAGACCCCTGTTTGAACGTGGCGGTCGAACACAAGGCCGCTTCTCCGCTTCGCGAGACGCCATGCCTCGCTTCCATCGCTGCTTGCCCAAGCCGGTTGGCTCCACGCGTTCCGCTGCCTCCCGATGAACACGACGCATTCCGCTGCCTCCCATGAACACGACACATTCCGTTGCCTCCCCATGAACACGATTTACGACACTGCTTTCTCCATTCCGACCCAGCCATGTACACGAGCCCTTGCCATACGTATGCGCGAGTAGGCGTCGAGACGCCGCTTCAGATGTACACATATGTGGCCGTATTTTCTTTCTTGCACCCGCCGATGTACGACGCGTGTACATGCTACGCGGCGCACTCTACTACGACACGCGCGCCGCCTCTACATCCACCAAAGATATATGTACGCATATCGTCGCGACTAGAATGACAACACCACGATGCTTCACCAGGTGGGTCCCGACCGTCGAGCACTTCCGCGCGCGCGTAACATGTCGCCGGTGGGTCCCAGAGTCGTGGGGCTAATCGTTTTTTTGCCCGGACGCACTTCCTTGTGTGCGAAGATGTAGCTGTTGGGTCCCAGCAGTCAGGGGGGCGAATTGTTTTTCTTTTTTTTGCCCGGACGCACTTCCTTGCGTGCGAAGATGTAGCTGGTGGGTCCCAGCAGTCAGGGGGAAACGTTTTTTTTGCGAATACGGTGGCCCGTCCGGTGGGTCCTCGTTGTCGTGGAGGAATAATTATTTTGCGCGTAATAAGGAGGCACTTCCTTGTCGCGGCCAGGACCCACTGCCGCCCTCTCCACGTCATGATCCGCGTCCGATGGAAGTCGCTTGACCATGTTGACCACGCCACGCCGAGAGCACCAAGGCGGTGGACGAGGGCGAGGCCTAGGAAGGGACGATGGGGAGCCGGGAAGACGCGCGCAAGGAAGCCCGCGGAGAGGAGTACGAGGGTTCACTGGTTCGGCTGCGGTGTGAGCTGCCTGCCGCCGCAGGCCCGCCAGAAGTGAGAATAGTAGGGCGGTGAGGCCTCCGCAAGACATCCGACCACGGAGGCAGGAACATACGCGGCACGACCGGTGCTTTGCTTTGGCGGCCGGAGCAAGAAGACCAGAGGTTGAAAAGCACTACGGCCGTTGGATGGACATCGATGGTCACCGGAGCTAGAATCGTTTATATTGACTAAGTTGACAAAGCCCTCCGCTCCATCAACTTGGTAGGCCCACAAGTCAGCCTCCCACTATGCCGGGTTCCGGTGGTAGGGGAGTATTCATTTTTTGTGCGTAATAAGGAGGCACTTCCTTGCGTGCGAAGATAGTGGTGGGTCGACGACGTCACCGGGGCACGCGTTTTTTCACGAAATACGAGGCCCTTCCGTGGGTCCCGGATGTCGTGGAGGAATCATTATTTTACGCGTAATAAGGAGGCATTTCCTTGTGTGCGGCCGTGGACCCAGCTGTCAGCCTCTCCACGCACATTCTACTTCCGATGGTGTCGTTCGTTGAACACGTTGACCACGCCGCGCCGAGCGCATCCAAGATGGTGGACGACGGCGAGGCCCCGGACAACAACGAGCCGGAGATGGGAAGACGCGGGAGTAGAGTCGCAGACGGAGAGGTGTACGAGGGTTAAGCGGTTTTAGTGCAAAGGTGGTTCGGGTCGGTGGAGAAGAACAGAGATGTGGAGGGGTGGAGGATGGCTCGCCAACGGTGGAGTAGCGCTTCATAGTGAAGCGTGCATAAGCGAGCTGCTAGCAGCAGGAGGCGGAGGTGGTCCCGGCGGCGCTGGAGGAAGAAGACGAGATTGAAGATGGATGCGGTCGTTGGATGTAAATCCAATGGCTAACATGTCGTAATCATTAGTTGACTAAATTGACAACGACTTCATGCTGGCTTCACCTATTGGCCCACATTTCAGCCTCCAAAATGTGGCACGATTCAACCCATTTTTTCAGAATTTACAGTCTTTTTTTTTATGCGGTAGAATTTACAGTCAATTTGATCTTTTTTTTAATTACATTAGCTGGGCTGGGTGAACAAATTATGTAGCGTCCATGCGGCCCATTTATTTTATTTCCTAAAAAATTACAGGCCATTTGCACTTTCTCAAAATACACGATTTTGCTGGGCTGATTCTAATTATAATGTTGGGTTGGGCCAGCAATGTTATCAAAAAATAAAAAGGGGCTGAGCATTTTGTTATAAATATATCTAAATAATAAGTGATATTATTACATTCGTCCTTTTCCTGTTAGTTTGTAAGACGTGGTGATTTCTATTAATCGAAATCGGAGGGGAAACTCTCTTTTATCAAAAAAAAATTACATTCGTCCTTAAATCTTACCAAGCTTTTGTACAAAATCATTAGGATTTTCGTGCCAAAACAATCCAGAATTTTATTGTTAAGAAATTATTTTTATAAGTTAATAAGATGTGGGATATTGTTTTCTTACATATGTAAGTATCTGTTAAATATATGATGACAATAAAAATAATATATAATAACATATAAAATAATTTAAATATATATAATATAGTTATAAGGGAAACATAAGTTGGACCTGGCGTTCCTATTCTTATATAGAAAAATAGAACAGACCTCTGCGTTTTCTTAAAAAAAAAACATAAATTGGGCTGCCGATATTAAGGAAAAATAAAACCTCGGATGGGAGGTCCATAGGCCGGTCGATACATGACGGCCCTCAAGAAAATACAAACAGTCATATGGACCTCCCATCCGAGGTCGTGGGCTGCGCATGTCAAAAATGAAAGCCTAGACGGGGCAGCCCAAAACCACGTCCAACACTTGCCAAAACTTCGTCCCTCGTTTTCTCTGTGTTTCGCACACTCGACATTGTGTGGGCATTTTGTAGGATCAAAAGTATGTCTAGAGGGGGGTGATTAGACTACTTGACCAGATAAAAACTTATCCTTTTCTCAATTTTAGTCTTTGGCAGATTCTAGCTAACTTAGCACAAGTCAAGCAATCTTAACACAATTCAAGCAAGCATGCAAAGAGTATATGAGCAGCGAAAAATAAAGCATGCAACTTGCAAGAATGTAAAGGGAAGGGTTTGGAGGATTCAAACGCAATTGGAGACACGGATGTTTTTTTCGTGGTTCCAACAGGTGGTGCTATCGTACATCCACGTTGATGGAGACTTCAACCCACGAAGGGTAACGGTTGCGCGAGTCCACGGAGGGGTCCACCCACGAAGGGTCCATGAAGAAGCAACCTTGTCTATCCCACCATGGCCGTCGCCCATGAAGGACTTCCCTCACTAGCGATAGATCTTCACGAAGTAGACGATCTCCTTGTCCTTACAATCTCCTTGGTTCAACTCCACAATCTTGTCGGAGGCTCCCAAGTGACACCTAGCCAATCTAGGAGACACCACTCTCCAAGAAGTAACAAATGGTGTGTTGATGATGAACTACTTGCTCTTGTGCTTCAAATGATAGTCTCCCCAACACTCAACTCTCTCTCACAGGATTTGGATTTGGTGGAAAGAAGATTTGAGTGGAAAGCAACTTGGGGAAGGCTAGAGATCAAGATTCATATGGTAGGAATGGAATATCTTGGCCTCAACACATGAGTAGGTGGTTCTCTCTCTAAAATGTGTATTGGAAGTGTAGGTTCGTTTCGATGGCTCTCTCCACGAATGAAGAGGAGGTGGAGGGTATATATAGCCTCCACACAAAATCTAACCGTTACACACAACTTGCCAAACTCGGTGGGACCGAATTGATAAACTTGGTCAGACCGATTCAGCAAATCTAGTGACCGTTAGGATTTTTGGTGGGACCGACATGCAACTCGGTAGGACCGATATGGTTAGGGTTAGGGGATAACGTAATATCAGTGAGACCGATTACACAAACTCGGTGAGACTGATTTTGGTAATAAGCTAACCAGAGAGTTGGTCAGGTAAACTCGGTGGGACCGATTCGCTCATTTCGGTGGGACCGAAATGTTACAAAAGGGAAACAGAGAGTTTACATTGCAATCTTGGTGGGACCGATCGCTCATCTTGGTGGTACCGAAACGTTACAAAGGGAAACAGAGAGATTACAATCCCATCTCGGTGAGACCGAGATCCCTATGGGTGAGACCAATTTGCCTAGGGTTTGTGGCAGTGGCTATGACATCTGAACTCGGTGGCGCCGGATAGAAAGAATCGGTGGGGCCGAGTTTGACTTTTGGTTTAGGTCATATGTGGATGTGGGAAAGTAGTTGAGGGTTTTGGAGCATATCACTAAGCACTATGAAGCAAGAACCTCATTAAGCAACACCTCATCCCTCCTTGATAGTATTGGCTTTTCCTATAGACTCAATGTGATCTTGGATCACTAAAATATAAAATGTAGAGTCTTGAGCTTTGAGCTTGAGCCAATCCTTTTATCCTTAGTATTTTGAGGGGTCCACTTTTCTCATCCATGCCATGCCATTCATTGAGCTTTTCCTGAAATATTTATCTTGGAATAATGTTAGCTCAATGAGCTATATGTTGTTAGGAATTACCAAAACCACATAGGGATAGTTGCACTTTCAATCTCCCCCTTTTTGGTAATTGATGACAACATATAGATCAAAGCTTCGACAATTGATAATAAGAGTGAAAAACATTGTCGCTTTGAGAAGTATGTGATAAGCAAGAGCTCCCCCTAAATTTGTGCATAGTTTAAGGTTTGCTTTGGACTGCAAATGCACAAAGAGTTAGGCTCATGGGTTACTCTTCCATGTCACATACATCTTGGTGGAGTGCTCAAAATGATAACAATAGAATACATGCACGCATCACCAAGCAAAGTGAATGATCATATAGAGATAAAAGGATAATGTCATCCAACAAGCATTAATGTAGCATATGATCAAACACATGATCATCCAAGTATCACACGGACAGAAGGTATCTCAATCAAGCAAATAAAGTTCAACCACCAAAGCAAGAGAGAATAAAAAACAACGCTCTCTCTCGAAGCCTATGATCTATACATTTTTCTCCCCCTTTGGCAACAAGTTACCAAAAAGTTCATAGAAAACGCATAGCACTAAATCGTTTCTCAGGCTTGGTCTTCAGGTGGTGGTGTAGATAGAACTCCAAGGACGAAGGCATCGGTTGATGTAGATGGAGCTGGTGGAGTGGGTGCTGGAGCTGGTGGCACCAAGTCGTGAGTCAGTGCGAGATGAAGTGGCTCGTGTCTGCCATCTGCACTGCGGTGACCTCCGAGCTCTAGGCACTCGCAAATGCCTTAGTGGTTTTCTTGCCCTTCCTCTCCTACATATCATCCTGGAGTTGCTCAACAATAGATTGGATCTCAGTTACCTTCACATCCAAGTCATAGAACCTCTGCTCCATGATCCTCTCCAGGCTCTCCTGGTTTCAAGTCAGGGTGGGCGGTCCCTTCTCAATCCTCAGAGTGGATGCAATCAAGTAGCCAAGCTGATCCTGTTTGCTCTTCAAGAAGTCTTGAGATGCCTCTTCCATTGTTGGCATCTTGGCAGCCTTCTCGATCCTTGCCTTCTCCTTCTTAGCTTGTGCTTGCACGTAAGATGGTTCATCTTCATCCATAACCACTTGGTTGTCCTCAAAATCTGGATAGATAGGCATATGATCCTTGTCCAACAAGTATGTGCAGTGCCCATCTTGGAGTTAATCAGCTCCACGGATCTGTGGGGCATACCCACAACTTCTCTTTTGGTCAAGACTGTCCTCTTGATAGTTTCAACTATAAGACTCATGACCTTGAACTTTTGTGGCACATCAAATAAGTGTAGCAGATTTATTGCATGGCCTCTGATCATGTTGTGATCACCTGACTTGGGCAAGAGAGTGTGCCTGAGGATCCAGTTGATGGTTGGCAGTCTGATGAAGGTAATGTCTTGATCCAAACTTGTGTGTTTCAATAGCAAGATCTGGGATCTCCTTGTACATATGTGCCAGAGAGTTGTGATCCATCTTCTTCTTGGCATAGACATCCAAGTCATCCTCTTTCTCCTTAGGTGCATTGATCAGATTAGCCCATTCTTCAATTGATGATTGGTACCTAGTACCTTGGACATCCATATTATCCTCGCCATCTGGATAGAAGTGTCTTTGTGGAGTAGAATTGCATTATTAGCTCATCATTCCACTTTGTGAGCTTCGCCCAACAAAGTCCGCCACTCCACAAGCTAATCAAGCTGTCATACACACAGGATAGTGTTCTTCATTCTCCTTGATGTACTCCCAATTGACCCATCTCATGTCACACACTATTGGCTTCTTGTCCAGCAGCACTGTCTCATAGAAATCCTACTGTTCCTTTGTGTGGAACCTGTAGTCTACAGCAGTTCTCCTTCTGGTGGCATATCGATCTGACTCTCTCCATAACCTCAATCCCGAGTCCTTCCTGATCTTCATGTTCTCAGCTACTGGATGAGCATCATTATGATCTGGAATTTTAGGCTTCAATTTTCTCAAGACATGTGACTCATCATCTTCTTCTTGAAGAGCAGTTTAGAACCTTTGGGGCCTTGTTCTTCTCCTGGTACTCCTCTTGGGTGCAGTCTTGGGCTTGGAGACAACCTTGGGTGCTTCTTTGGGCTTTGATGAAGCAGCCCCTGACCTGATGGCATCACCCATAAGCTTCGAGCTTTAGGTTTGGTGCAACAACCTCTTCCTCTTCCTCTTCCATCATGGAAGGCTTTCCAACAACCCCGCCATGGTCTTCTTGACCCTTTCCTTCCTCTTCTTCCTTCTGCAGCAGCCTCTTTGGGTTCAGCTTCCAAAGATGCTTGAGTGGAGGCTCGGCTTTAGACATGGGAATCCTTTTGGCAGGTGCTTTGGTCTTCATACTGGGCTTAGTGGCAGCAGCTGTGCCATACTCCTTCTTGAGCACCTTCTTCTTGAAATGGCCTCATCCTCATCACCACATAGTTTTCATCCTCGAATCAAGTTCTCTTCTTTCGGTCCTGGTGGCTGCCTTGGGTAAGTTGCTGGGTGTGCTCCTGCTACCTCATCATAGCTGCTAGAGGGACTAGTGCCCTCACTCATGTGAACCTGCTCCTCTGACTTGTTCTGATTGTCACTTTGACCGCACATCTGCAAACACCGACAATGCACTCGTGAGTAGATATAGATGAGATAGAGTGGATGAGCATCACAAAATACAGAGGTTTTTGCAGAAGAATGAGTCAAAAACTTAGTTTTAGTTTTCCACAGAAAGCATTTTGGATCTACCGATTTGTAAACTCGGTGATACCGAAGCAGCTTTTGGAACCTAAACTAGTGAACTCGGTCATACCGAATCATAGTTTGGTGGCACCAAGACTGCTAGGGTTTCACAAAGTCCCGAACTCGGTCACACCGATTTGCAATTCTCGGTCGGACCAAGAATTACATGTGCAATGGCCTTAGCCGAATCGCTGGTACCGAGTTCTACAACTCGGTTGGTCCGAGATGGTTTCGGCGGAAACCTAACCCTAAATTTTCAATTCATCTCTAATCTACGGAGTGTTTTGACTAGATAAGATAGTTTCACTCGTGGCAAGATTCATGGCGAACACAATGTGCTAGGAATCAGATAGGGATAGCACAGTGATCGAGTTCATACCCTAGTTCAGCGATGAACTCGTTACAACGGCAACGGTGGGGATGATTCTCGTTGACGGCGGCGGAGACCAGCGGCAGGAGGCAGCTGGCAACGAGGAGGACGATCCGGAGACCCTGGATGCAGAGCGGGCTGAGCGCGGGCGAAAGAGTTCGGAGAAAATTTCCAAAATTTTGCTCGTGGGTATATATAGCCCGACCTTGTCGGTGTGACCGAGTGGAACAACTCGGTGGCACCGAGATGCATAACTGCAAGCAGTTACAACAACTCAGTGTGACCAAAAAGTTCAAATCGGTTGCACCGAGATTGAAAACCTAGATCGACTTAGCGATCTCGGTATGACCGAAATGGAGGAATTGGTCAGACCGAAACACACAAAGAAGTTTTGGAAGTTTAAGTCTATGACGAATCGGGGACTCCGAGTGCTCCTCACACAGAGTGGTTCGAATCTGACTTGATCAAATTTTGTGATGCAACATGAATAGAGTTTGAGAAGAGAAGAGCATAGATAGCTAGAGAAGGTTCTTAGGCATTCTTGTCCATCCACTTGGCAAAACAAAAAGAAACCAATCAATCAAAACAACAAGTGGATGTCCTTGAATGAGTAAAATATGTAACCAACATGCTCACACAATAAAATGGCAAATGAAATATGTGGCAAAGCATGCACAACCAATTATAGCATCTATCAAGCAATTGGCGATGACTAGGTCATCTATATATGAGTATATTGACTTAGGAGTCAAATGAGAACATTTGATCATAGGTCATACTCATCGTTTAAGCACAAGTGGGGTTACCACTTTTACATAATGCATTGATGTGTTCACACCATTAGAGTTGCTTTAGATCAATTCTTAGAGTAAAGCTCCCCCTAGATGTGAGATCCCCCCTTAGAGGGATGAACTAACCTTGGGTTTTGTCAATGATGACTTCATGTAGGTGTTGAAGATGCGGATGCTCAATGTTGATGTAGATCATTTGGAGCAATCCTTTGGAGTGAGTTGCACTTTCAATACCTACACGGGTTAGTCCCACAAGGAACAAACAAGGATATCCATAGACATAGAGTGATGCACACACAAGATGATGTCTATGAAAGCATTAGGTTACCTTGTCCCTTGTTTTACCAACGGGAGGGTTTGTGACTCTTTGAACTAGTGCAAGATGTGGAAGTTGATTGCACTAGTTATTGCCAAAATGATATGAGTGAAATATGTTGGCGGAGTCACCCTCAAGAACTCTCTAGTTCTTCTTCTTCGGGATCCACATCATCTTGATGGAAATCCTTGGAGTTGTAGTCGTACTTGACGAAGTAGAACTTGACGTAGTCTTGGGAACCCACTTGACCAAGGCCTTTGGAGCTTCTTCAAATGCATCAATCTCTTCTTGAAGCTTGTCCTTGCCTTTTTTCTTGTGGTCTTGTGGTGGAAGATCATCTTGGGCTTGTGTCCCCTTGAAGGAAGTAGGATCATACTTCTCTTGTTGAGGAACAAACTTCGTCTTTGGGTATTGATCTTCTTCCCACTCAACTCCATTTGCATTGAACTTTCGTTCAAAACCAACACCTTGATTCTTCCGGTGCCTTCCTTGCTTGCGCATAATTTCCTCAAATTGCTTACTCCCGCAAGGCTCTTGTAAACACCTTTCTATAATTCCCTTCAATAAGCTATTTTCTTGCTCAAGTGTAACTTGGCTAAGAGAATCATTAGTGGAATCAAGAGAACTACTAGAAGCAACAACATTGGATTTAGCATGATTATTGTTACTACTAGAGGAAGAATCCTTCTTGTTCTTGTTACTAGACTTGACTTGAGGCATGTAAGTAGATAAGAGTAAACGCTTGGCAATGTAAGAATAACTTTTCTTACGAAGATCATCATTGATTGCCTTTAATAACTCATGCTCTCTTGCTCAAGGTTGAGCTTTTCAAAGCGTAACTTCTCATGAGTCCTTAAAAGTTCTCGATGATCTTCTAAGATAGTTTCATGAGCTAACTTAAGAGTGTTTAGTTCTTTAGTTAGAAGCTCAATCTTCTCCTTATCATTGTCATTCGTTTTATCTTGATTAGCATGATTAATTGACGTTTCATCATAGTATTCATCACTAGAGTTGTCAACAAGTAAATCATCATCACCTAACAAGTCATCTTCATCACTATTGAAATCAACATACTCGGGGTGTGTTACCTTTGGACCTTTGGCCATGAAGCATCTTCCAATTCCTTCATTTGGTGAATCAAATATGTCGTAGGAGTTGGTTGACACAAGTGCTAGACCGGCAACACCTTCATCTTGAGTATATTCGGAGTCGGAGTGATAGCTTCTCTCGGAGTGATTGTCGGAGTCGGAGCCGGATACCCATTCACCAACATGAGCTTGATATCTTTGTTTTGTGTAGCTCCTTGATGACTTGTCCTTCCTTTCCGAATCCTTGCTTCTCCGGGATGTTCTTTGTTCATAACGATCATCTCTACTCCTTCTCTCTCTTGGTGGTGATTCTTCTCTTCTACTTCTCCTTTTAGGCGATTCTTCTCTTCTTTTGTAGGGTGCCGTACACTCATTGGAATAGTGTCCGGGTCTTCCACAATTGTAGCAATTACACTCTCGACTAGAAGATCTTTTGTCATTGTAGGACCTTGACTTGGAGCTTCTCTCTTTGCTTCTACTCTTGTAGAATTTGTTGAAGTTCTTCACCATTAAGCTCAATTCTTCATTGAAGGTTTGTTTCTCGCTTGATGATGTGGGGGCTTCACATGAGGCTCTGTAAGCACCACTTGATTTATTGTGAGGTTCCTCCTTATCCTTGAGTGACATCTCATGAGCAAGAATTCTTCTAATGATTTCCGTTGGCTTGAGATCTTTGTAATTGGGCATCATTTGGATCAATGTGCACACGGTATCATATTTTCCATCCAAGGCTCTTAGGATCTTCTTGATGATGAATTTGTCGGTCATCTCTTCACTTCCTAAGCCGGCGATCTCATTTGTGATAAGAGCAAGCCTAGAGTACATTTCTGCGACACCTTCACCATTCTTCATTTTCAACTTGTCAAGTTGACTTTGAAGCACATCCAACTTGGATTCCTTGATGGAGTCGGTACCTTCATGCATATCAATCAAAGTATCCCAAATTTCCTTTGCATTCTCAAGACGGCTGATTTTGTTGAATTCTTCGGGGCACAATCTGTTGAAGAGGATATCACAAGCTTGAGCGTTGTATTTCAGCATCTTTAACTCTTCCGCGGTAGCTTCATGGTTCGGTTCTCTCCCATCAAAGAATTCACCTTGCAAGCCAATACACACAATAGCCCAAACGGCGGGGTTATGTCCAAGAATATGCATTTTCATCTTATGCTTCCAACTAGCAAAATTTGTACCATCAAAGTAAGGACCTCTATGGTGATAATTTCCCTCACTAGATGCCATACTCTCCTAGGTTGTGAAACCAAGGCTATGACTACCAAAAGCTATGGAAATCAAAGCAAATGGAGACCAAAGCTCTGATACCACTTGTAGGATCGAAAGTATGTCTAGAGGGTGGGGGGGGGGTGATTAGACTACTTGACCAAATAAAAACTTATCATTTTCCCAATTTTAGTCTTTGGCAGATTTTAGCTAACTTAGCACAAGTCAAGCAATCTTAACACAATTCAAGCAAGCATGCAAAGAGTATATGAGCAGCGGAAAGTAAAGCATGCAACTTGCAAGAATGTAACGGGAAGGGTTTGGATGATTCAAACGCAATTGGAGACACGGATGTTTTTGTCGTGGTTCCGATAGGTGGTGCTATCGTACATCCACGTTGATGGAGACTTCAACCCACGAAGGGTAACGGTTGCGCGAGTCCACGGAGGGCTCCACCCACGAAGGGTCTACGAAGAAGCAATCTTGTCTATCCCACCATGGCCGTCGCCCACAAAGGACTCGCCTCACTAGCGGTAGATCTTCACGAAGTAGGCGATCTCCTTGCCCTTACAAACTCCTTGGTTCAACTCCACAATCTTGTCAGAGGCTCCTAGGTGACACCTAGCCAATCTAGGAGACACCACTCTCCAAGAAGTAACAAATGGTGTGTTGATGATGAACTCCTTGCTCTTGTGCTTCAAATGATAGTCTCCCCAACACTCAACTCTCTCTCACAGGATTTGGATTTGGTGGAAAGAAGATTTAAGTGGAAAGCAACTTGGGGAAGGCTAGAGATCAAGATTCATATGGTAGGAATGGAATATCTTGGCCTCAACACATGAGTAGGTGGTTCTCTCTCAGAAAATGTGTATTGGAAGTGCAGGTTCATTCTGATGGCTCTCTCCATGAATGAAGAGGAGGTGGAGGGGTATATATAGCCTCCACACAAAATCTAACCGTTACACATAACTTGCCAAACTCGGTGGGACCGAATTGATAAACTCGGTCAGACCGATTCAGCAAATCTAGTGGCCGTTAGGATTTTCGGTGGGACCGACATGCAACTCGGTAGGACCGATATGGTTAGGGTTAGGGCATAACGTAATCTCGGTGAGACTGATTACACAAACTCGGTGAGACCGGTTTTGGTAATAATCTAACCAGAGAGTTGATAACCCACAAGTATAGGGGATCGCAACAGCTTTTGAGGGTAGAGTATTCAACCCAAATTTATTGATTCGACACAAGGGGAGCCAAAGAGTTATCTTGAGTATTAGCAGTTGAGTTGTCAATTCAACCACACCAGGATAACTTAGTATCTGCAGCAAAGTGCTTAGTAGCAAAAGTGGTATGATAATAAAGGTAACGGTAGCAAAAGTAAAGATAAATGTTTTTGGGTTTTTGTAGTAGTTGTAACAGTAGCAACGGAAAAGTAAGTAAGCGAAGAACAATATATGAAAAGCTCGTAGGCAATGGATCAGTGATGGATAATTATGCGGATGCGATTCCTCATGCAATAGCTATAACATAGGGTGATATAGAACTAGCTCCAATTCATCAATGTAATGTAGGCATGTATTCGTAAATAGTCATACGTGCTTATGGAAAAGAACTTGTATGATGTCTTTTGTCCTACCCTCCGTGGCAGCGGGTCCTTCTGAAACTAAGGGATATTAAGGCCTCCTTTTAATAGAGAACCGAACAAAGCATTAGCACATAGTGAATACATGAACTCCTCAAACTACGGTCATCACCGAGAAGTATCCCGATTATTGTCACTTGGGGTTGTCGGATCATAACACATAATAGGTGACTATAGACTTGCAAGATAGGATCAAGAACACACATATATTCATGAAAACATAATAGGTTCAGATCTGAAATCATGGCTTTCGGGCCCTAGTGACAAGCATTAAGCATAGCAAAGTCATAGCAACATCAATCTCGTAACATAGTGGATACTAGGATCAAACCCTAACAAAACTAACTTGATTACATGGTAAATCTCATCCAACCCATCACCGTCCAGCAAGCCTAGGATGGAATTACTCACGACGGCGGTGAGCATCATGAAATTGGTGATGGAGGATGGTTGATGATGATGACGGCGACAAATCCCCTCTCCGGAGCCCCGAACGGACTCCAGATCAGCCCTCCCAGAGAGATTAGGGCTTGGCGGGCTCCGTGTCGTGAAACGTGATGAAACTTTCTCTGATTTTTTCTCCCGAGACGGAATATATGGAGTTGGAGTTGAGGTTGGAGGAGGTCCAGGGGCCCATGAGATAGGGGCGCGCCCTAGGGGGGCGCCCATCTCGTGGACAGTCATGGGCCCCTGGTGTATTTCTTTCGCCCAATAATTTTATAAATTCCAAAAGTGCCTCCGTGGATTTCGGGACATTCCGAGAACTTTTCTTTTCTACACATAAAACAACATCATGGTAGTTCTGCTGAAAACAGCGTTAGTCCGGGTTAGTTTCATTCAAATCATGCAAGTTAGAGTCCAAAACAAGGGCAAAAGTGTTTGGAAAAGTAGATACGTTGGAGACGTATCAACTCCCCCAAGCTTAAACCTTTGCTTGTCCTCAAGCAATTCAGTTGATAAACTGAAAGTGATAAAGAAAAACTTTTACAAACTCTATTTGCTCTTGTTGTTGTAAACATGAAAAGCCAGCATTCAAGTTTCAGCAAATATTATGAACAAACCATACTCACAATAACACATAGGTCTCACAATTACTCATATCAATAACATAATCAGCTAGCGAGCCATAATAATAAAACTCGGATGACAACACTTTCTGAAAATAATCATAACATGATATAACAAAATGGTATCTCGCTAGCCCTTTCTGAGACCGCAAAACATAAATGCAGAGCACCTTTAAAGATCAAGGACTGACTAAACATTGTAATTCATGGTAAAAGAGATCCAAAGAAGTCATACCCAATATAAACCAATAATAATGAATGCAAATGACAGTGTGCTCTCAATGGGTGCTTTTTAACAAGAAGGGTGATGACTCAACATAAAATTAAATAGATAGGCCCTTCGCAGAGGGAAGCAGGATTTGTAGAGGTGCGAGCTCGATTTTAAAATAGAGATTGAATAACATTTTGAGCGGCATACTTCACTGTCAACGCAACAACTATGAGATGGCTGTATCTTCCATACTACATGCATTATAGGTAGTTCCCAAACAAAATGGTAAAGGTTTATACTCCCCAACCACCAACAAGCATCAATCCATGGCTTGCTCGAAACAACGAGTGCCTCCAACATACAACAACCCTGGGGGAGTTTTGTTCAATTATTTTGATTTGCTTTGATCTTTTTGGATCATGGGACTGGGCATCCCTAAGCACGCCCTTTCTCGTGAATGAGAAGCGGAGTCCACTCCTCTTGAGAATAACCCACCTAGCATGGAAGATATAGGCAGCCCTAGTTGTAACATGAGCTGCTCGAGCATACAAAACATAATTTCATTTGAAGGTTTGGAGTTTGGCACATACAAATTTACTTGGAACGGCAGGTAAATACCGCATATAGGAAGGTATAGTGGACTCATATGGAACAACTTTGGGGTTTAAGGAGTTTGGATGCACAAGCAGTATTCCCGCTTAGTACAGGTGAAGGCTAGCAAAAGACTGGGAAGCGACCAACTGAGAGAGCGACAACAGTCATAAACATGCATCAAAATTAATTCACACCGAGTACAAGCATGAGTAGGATATAATCTACCATGAACATAAATATCATGAAGGCTATGTTGATTTGATTCAACTACATGTGTGAACATGTGCCAAGTCGAGTCACTCAATTCATTCAAAGGAGGATACCATCCCATCATACCACATCATAATCATTCTAATAACATGTTGGCACGCAAGGTAAACCATTATAACTCATAGCTAATCAGGCATGGCATGAGCAACTATAATCTCTAAATGTCATTGCAAATATGTTTACTTCATAATAGCTGACTCGGGAACGATGAACTCATCATATTTACAAAAACAAAAGAGGTCGAGTTCATACCAGCTTTTCTCATCCCAATAAGTCCATCATATATCGTGATTATTGCCTTTCACTCGCACGACTGAACGATGTGTATAATAATAAGAGTGCACGTGCATTGGACTAAGCTGGAATCTGCAAGCATTCAACTCAAGAGAGAAGACAAGTAATATGGGCTCTAAATTAAATAAACAATCATGCATATAAGAGCCACTAAGCATTTTCAATATGGTCTTCTCGACCCCCAAAGGAAAGAAAAGAAAATAAAACTATTTACATGGGAAAGCTCCCAACAAGTAAAAAGAAGAACTAGAAATCTTTTTGGGTTTTCATTTTAATTTCTACTAAAGGCATGGAAATTAAACTAACTAATTTTTTTGGTTTTTCTTAAGGTTTATCAAACACACAAGAAGAAAACTAGAAAAAGAAATTTAAATTAGCATGGATAATACAATGAAATAGTATGAGCACCGACGACTAGTGTGTGAACATGAATGTAAAGTCCGTGAGAAATACGTACTCCCCCAAGCTTAGGCTTTTGGCCTAAGTTGGTCTAGTACCAAGGACCGCCTGGCTGATATCCATAAGTGAAACTGGGGTTGTACAGAGATGCAGAGGCAACAGCCTCCTGAGCAGCAGCGTGTTGGCGAGCTGCCTCCATTCCCCTCTCATATTCAGTTGCTTCTTCCTGGTGACTACATATCTTCCTTTTGCACGATAATAAAAAAGTAGGGAGCAGGAAGAGTAACAGGACGACGCTAAATCTGTCATAGATTAGTCGATAATGGAGGAATTGTTCATTCCTCTCAAGAAAATGATGATTGAACATAGCTTCTTTATCCAAATAAACAGGAGGTAAAATCATATCCCCCTCTCGTGGGGCTATATCAAGATAATTAGCCACACGGGTTGCATAAATTCCTCCAAATAAATCTCCCTTTCTACTATTATTCTGCAACCTACGTGCAACTATTTCCCCCAAGTTATAACCTTTATAACCTGACACATCACTTTTGAGGACACAAAGATCAGGAGCACACATGTGACATACTTCGTCCTTACTATTAATGCATCTACCAATAAAGAGAGCAAAGTAATGTATAGCAGGAAAATGAATGCTCCCTATGGTAGCTTGTGCTACGTCCCTAGATTCTCCCACAGTAATACTAGCAAGAAAATCTCTAAATTCAGATTTGGGAGGATCATTAATATTACCCCATTGCGGGAGTTTGCAAGAAGTTGTGAAATCCTCTAAATCCATGGTATAAGATGTATCATAAGTATCAAACATGACACTAGGAGAATTACGCGCACAGTTATATTTAAACCTCCGCACAAAAGAATCAGTCAACTGATAGTATTGAGGACACTTATCTTGTAAGAAGTCCTCCAGCTCGGCATTACGCACATACGCGTCAAATTCCTCCTTGAAGCCTGCTTCGACCATAAAATCATTGGATGGCCACTCACAAGCCCGTACATTTGCGTCCCTCGGCAATTCAACATCTTGCTCACGTATAGGAACCTCCTTGGTACATTCTTCTAAGCATATTTCTTTTTCTGAAAATTTCTAAAATTTTAGTAACTTCAAAATAAAAGTGAATAAAACTAAACAAGATTGATAGAAACTACTCCTACAAGTGCCTAGAGCCTATATCATGCATTGGAATTGCTTGGGACCTCAAAAATTTATCATGCAAGCTCAAGAACATGGTCACCTATGCAGCAAAAATTTGCAATGAATAAAGCACTAGAACAAAAACTAATTCGACCAATGGAGGAGTCACATACCAAGCAACAATCTCCCAAAGCAGTTTTGTGAATGGAGCTTTGAGCAAGGAGATCGAAAATCGCAGCAAAATGAGCTAGAACTCGTGCTTGAGCTGGATGGGGATTTTTTTTGGTGGAATATGAAGTGTGTGGGTGCTGGCATAAGTGGAGGAGAGCTACCAGGGGCCCACGAGACAGGGGGGCACGCCCTACAGGGGGGCGCACCCTCCTCTCTCGTGGCCTGGTGCTTGCCCTTCCTGCAGTGTTTTCAGTGCCTAAAATCCTCAAATATTCCGAAAAAAAATCATACTAAGTTTGCAGGGCATTTGGAGCACTTTTATTTTCGGACTATTTTTTAATGCACGGATAATTCAGAAAATAGACGGATAATACTATTTTTGCTTTATTTATTCTAAATAACAGAAAGTAAAAAGAGGGTACAGAAGGTTGTGCCTTCTACTTTCATCCATCTCGTGATCATCAAAATGAACCCACTAACAAGGTTGATCAAGTCTTGTTAACAAACTCATTCCTAATAACACGGAACCGGAGAGATTTCGAATAACACTAAGTTACCTCAACGGGGATATGAAAATACCCAACAATAAGAATATCATACTTTTTCTTTACAGTAGGGAGAGGAAATTCAAAGCCTCAAAAAATGATAGTTGGAACTTTTTCAATATAATTGATGCTATGAACTTGAGATTGTTTCCTCGGAAAGTGTACCGTATGCTCATTACCATTAACATGAAAAGTGACATTGCCTTTTTTGCAATCAATAACAGCCCCTACAGTATTAAGAAAAGGTCTACCAAGGATAATAGACATACTATCGTCCTTGGGAATATCAAGAATAACAAAGTCCGTTAAGATAGTGACATTTGCAACCACAATAGGCACATCCTCACAAATACCGATAGGTATAGCAGTTGATTTATCAGCCATTTGCAAAGATATTTCAGTAGGTGTCAATTTATTCAATTCAAGTCTACGATATAAAGAGAGATGCATAACACTAACACCAGCTCCAAGATCACATAAAGCAGTTCTAACATAATTTCTTTTAATAGAGCATGGTATAGTTGGTACACCCGGATCTCCAAGTTTCTTTGGTATTCCACCCTTAAAAGTGTAATTAGCAAGCATGGTGGAAATTTCAGCTTCCGGTATCTTTCTTTTATTTGTGATGATATCCTTCATATACTTAGCATAAGGATTTACTTTAAGCATATCGCTTAAGCGCATACGTAAGAAAATAGGTCTAATCATTTCAAGAAAGCGCTCAAAATCCTCATCATCCTTTGACTTGGATGGTTTAGGAGGAAAGGGCATGGGTTTCGAACCCATGGTTCTCTTTCTTTACCGTGCTTCCTAGCAACAAAATCTCTCTTATCATAACGTTGATTCTTTGATTGTGGGTTATCAAGATCAACAGCAGGTTCAATCTCTACATCATTGTCTTTGCTAGGTTGAGCATCAACATGAACATTATCATTAACATTATCACTAGGTTCATGTTCATCACCGGATTGTGTTTCAGCATCAGAAATAGAAATATCATTGGGATTCTCAGGTGTGTCTACGGTAGGTTCACTAGAAGCATGCAAAGTTCTATCGCTTTTCTTCATCTTCTTTTTAGAAGAACTAGGTGCCTCTAAATTATTTCTGTGAGAATCTTGCTCGATTCTCTTAGGGTGGCCTTCAGGATACAAAGGTTCCTGAGTCATTCTACCAGTTCTAGTAGCCACTCTAACAGCAAATTCATTTTTATTATTCAATTCATCAAGCAAATCATTTTGAGCTTTAAGTACTTGCTCAGCTTGAGTAGCAACCATAGAAGCATATTTGCTAACGCGGTGAAGTTCATCTTTAACTCTAGCCAGATTATCACCTACACGTCCTATCTCGGAAGCATTATTCTTTAACTCTCTACCAACATAAGCATTAAAACTTTCTTGTCTAGCTATAAAGTCATCAAATTCATCTAAGCAAGGGATATGAAATTTAGTAGAGGGTATTTCAACTTTATCATATCTATAGAGAGAATTTACCTTTACTACCTGTGTCGGGTTATCAAGACAATGTGGTTCTTCAGGCGGTAAATTAAGACCATGTATTTCTTCAATAGGAGGTAAATTCTTAACATCTTCAGCTTTAATACCTTTTTATTTCATTGATTTCTTTGCCTCTTGCATATCTTCACGACTGAAAAATAAAACACCTCTCTTCTTCGGAGTGAGTTTAGGAATAGGCTCAAGAGTTGGCTCAATTGGTTCAGGAATTGGCTCGGGAAGAGTCCAATTATTTTCATTAGTCAACATATTATTCAATAATATTTCAGCTTCACGATCGTTCTTTCCTGAAAACACAACCAGCACAACTATCCAAGTAGTCCTTGGAAGCATCGGTTAGTCCATTATAAAAGATATCAAGTATTTCATTTTTCTTAAGAGGATGATCAGCAAAGCATTATAATCGGAGAAGCCTCCCCAAGCTTGTGGGAGACTCTCTTCTTTGATTTGCACAAAATTATATATTTCCATAAGGCAGCTTGTTTCTTATGAGCAGGGAAATATTAAGCAGAGAAGTAATAAATCATATCCCGGGACTACGACACAACCAGGAGCAAGAGAAATGTACCAAGTCTTAGCATCACCCTTTAATGAGAACGGAAATATCTTAAGGATATATAAATAACGAGACTTCTCATCATTAGTAAATAGGGTGGCTATATCATTCAACTTGGTAAGATGTGCCACAACAGTTTCAGATTCAAGGCCATAAAAAGGATCAGATTCAACTAAAGTAATAATATCAGGATCAACAGAGAATTCATAATCCTTATCAAGAATACGATAGGTGAAGTAGCAAAAGCAGGATCGGGTTTCATTCTAGCATTAAGAGACTGCTGCTTCCATTTAGCTAATAATTTCTTAAGATCATTTCTATCATTGCAAGCAAGAATTTCCATAGCATCTTTTTCATTCATAAAATAACCCTTAGGAACAACAGGTAATACATAATCATTGGGGAAACCTTCATCATCACTATCATCAATAATAGGTTCTTCAATATTTTCATTCCCCCTAACTCTAGCAAGTTGTTCATCTAGAAATTCACCTAATGGCAAAGTAGTATCATGCACAGAAGTAGTTTCATCATGCATAGCAGAAGTGGCATCATCAATAACATGCGACATATCAGAATTCATAGCAGTAGCAGGTTTAGGTGTCGCAAGCTTACTAATAACGGAAGGAGAATCTAGTGCGAGCTAGATGGCGTTCCTTACCTCCCTCGTAGTTGAGGGCAAAATCTTGGTTTTAGCGTCTTTCAAGTTCTTCATAGTGATCAACAGATATAAATCCCAAGTGACTCAGAGAATATAGCTATGCTCCCCGGCAACGGCGCCAGAAATTAGTCTTGATAACCCACAAGTATAGGGGATCGCAACAACTTCCAAGGGTAGAGTATTCAACCCAAATTTATTGATTCGACACAAGGGGAGCCCAAGAATATTCTTGAGTATTAGCCGTTGAGTTGTCAATTCAACCACACCTGGATAACTTAGTATCTGCAGGAAAGTGTTTAGTAGCAAAAGTGGTATGATAATAAAGGTAACGGTAGCAAAAGTAAAGATAAATGTTTTTGGGTTTTTGTAGTAGTTGTAACAGTAGCAACGAAAAAGTAAGTAAGCGAAGAACAATATATGAAAAGCTCGTAGGCAATGGATTAGTGATGAATAATTGTGCTGGATGCGATTCCTCATGCAATAGCTATAACATAGGGTGATATAGAACTAGCTCCAATTCATCAATGTAATGTAGGCATGTATTTCGTAAATAGTCATACGTGCTTATGGAAAAGAACTTGTATGACGTCTTTTGTCCTACCCTCCCGTGGCAGCGGGGTCCTTACGGAAACTAAGGGATATTAAGGCCTCCTTTCAATAGAGAACCGGAACAAAGCATTAGCACATAGTGAATACATGAACTCCTCAAACTACGGTCACCACCGAGAAGTATCCCGATTATTGTCACTTCGGGGTTGTCGGATCATAACACATAATAGGTGACTATAGACTTGTAAGATAGGATCAAGAACACACATATATTCATGAAAACATAATAGGTTCAGATCTGAAATCATGGCACTCGGGCCCTAGTGACAAGCATTAAGCATACCAAAGTCATAGCAACATCAATCTCAGAACATAGTGGATACTAGGGATCAAACCCTAACAAAACTAATTTGCTTACATGGTAAATCTCATCCAACCCATCACCGTCCAGCAAGCCTACGATGGAATTACTCACGCACGGCGGTGAGCATCATGAAATTGGTGATGGAGGATGGTTGATGATGATGACGATGACGAATCCCCCTCTCCGGAGCCCCGAACGGACTCCAGATCAGCCCTCCCAAGAGAGATTAGGGCTTGGCGGCGGCTCCGTGTTGTGAAACGCGATGAAACTTTCTCTCTGATTTTTTTCTCCCCAAGACGGAATATATGGAGTTGGAGTTGAGGTCGGAGGAGGTCCAGGGGGCCCACGAGATAGGGGGCGCGCCCTAGGGGGGGGGGCGCCCCCCTGTCTCGTGGATAGGCTGTGGGCCCCCTGGTGTATTTCTTTCGCCCAATAATTCTTATAAATTCCAAAAAGTGCCTCCGTGGATTTCCAGGACATTCCGAGAACTTTTCTTTTCTACACATAAAACAACATCATGGTAGTTCTGCCGAAAACAACGTCAGTCCGGGTTAGTTTCATTCAAATCATGCAAGTTAGAGTCCAAACAAGGGCAAAAGTGTTTGGAAAAGTAGATACGTTTGAGACGTATCAAGAGTTGGTCAGGTAAACTCGGTGGGACCGATTCACTCATTTCGGTTGGACCGAAATGTTACAAAAGGAAAACAGAGAGTTTACATTGCAATCTCGGTGGGACCGATCGCTCATCTCGGTGGTACCGAAACGTTACGAAGGGAAACAGAGAGATTACAATCCCATCTCGGTGAGACCGAGATCCCTATCGGTGAGACCGATTTGCCTAGGGTTTGTGGCAGTGGCTATGACATCTGAACTTGGTGGCGCCGGATAGAAAGAATCGGTGGGGCCGAGTTTGACTTTTGGTTTAGGTCATATGTGGATGTGGGAAAGTAGTTGAGGGTTTTGGAGCATATCACTAAGCACTATGAAGCAAGAACCTCATTAAGCAACACCTCATCCCTCCTTGATAGTATTGGCTTTTCCTATAGACTCAATGTGATCTTGGATCACTAAAATATAAAATGTAGAGTCTTGAGCTTTGAGCTTGAGCCAATCCTTTTATCCTTAGTATTTTGAGGGGTCCACTTTTCTCATCCATGCCATGCCATTCATTGAGCTTTTCCTGAAATATTTATCTTGGAATAATGTTAGCTCAATGAGCTATATGTTGTTAGGAATTACCAAAACCACCTAGGGATAGTTGCACTTTCACATTTTGACTGTGCATCATATGAAGATGTGCTATGCATGAATGTTGATCAGCATGATGTTAACTGGTTGGTAGTTCCATTTTCGACCATGAATAAAACTTCCAACATGATGTTAACCCTGTTTGAAAAGGCCGTGTTAATATAAATGCTCGCCTCTAAAAGTTGCAGATTTCTTATCTCGAAATCGAACTTGCGATTTCTTATCTGGCTGAAACTTGCGATTTCTTCTCGGGAATCACATTATCGCACTTTTATACTCCTATGAAACTACATTTTTTTAAGTGCTAAAAATAGATCTCTAGAATTCATAAAATACTTCATATGCTCAATACTGCAAATATGAAATTCAAAAGACATTCATATCTGAAAGTACTCTCAAAATACACAACACAAAACACAATTCACAACCTGCAAATACTAACAACCCTAAGCTCCTCCTGACAATTCACAACCTGCCCGACTATTGGGCTGGGGGGGCAGTCCCCTCCTATTCCTCGACGGCAGACAGCCGCCCCGTGAGACGATGTGAATGGCGAGGGAGACGATGGCGGGGAAGCGTCATCGGGCCAACTGCTTTTCTCCTCTTGCAGTTGGGTTCGGTCGGCGAAGACTCCGCCGGTTCGCTCTGGCAGGACACCCTCACAAACGACACCCTGTAGATGCTCGATCCTTCGGTCTCTGGTGGATGCTCCATTTGGGATCGATACTCCCACCACCGCTCCCTCACGATCAGATTCGGTGAATCTGTTTGCTCCATGGCCCAGAGGAGCAGCTCTATGTACTCTGGCGCGACTCCCTCCGGGAGTATCGCCGCCTTTTTGCTCTGTTGCAGATATTTGGCCATGGATGTCACCGTCGCCGTTAGTTGGTCCTTGTTGTCAAACCAAGACTGTATCTCCAACATCCTAGCTAGCTTCACAGGGTCGCCGTCTGCGATCCTCACGTATCGGTTGTACTCCTCCATCGATCTACTTCTCCACAACACCTTCATTCGCCGGCGGTGGTTTTTGAATGGAAGAGGAGAGGAGCAGTGCTGGTTTTGGATTAGAACGGAAGAGGAGCAACGCTGGTTTTGGACTGGAACAGGAGAGGAGGGGCGGTGGTTTTGAAATGGAAGAGGAGAGGAGCGGCGCTGGATTTAGATTGGAACAGGAGAGGAGCGGCGGTGGTTTAAGAGGATAAGAGCGGAAGAGCGGCGCTGGTCTTGGAAGTATTTTTGGTTGTTTTATGATTTTGGGTCAAAGTTTGACCACGCATCTTATTTGACAAGCAAAATGTGAATGCATGTCACCAAAAATTGTATCGTTTGGTTCGTATCTGAATGTACTTTCAAATTATATTATTTTTGCAACACATAACATATAATTTATGTGCGAAAATCATGGTCAATTATGACCTAGAATAAAAGGGAGACTTGTTAATGTGGGGTCGCTTTCTTAATTGAAGGGTAAATTGATTTTGATTTTGATCCGATCCTGTGTGGCCGCCCTCTCGTCCAATCCTAAATCGCTGCCGACGCTCCTCTCCCTCTTGTCCATTGGCAAAACCACTCCTCTTCCCTCCATCATCTCCATTCCAAAACCACCGCCTCGCCACTTCCTCTTCTCGATCTTCTCCATTGCAAAACCACCTCCTCTCCTCTCCATCATCTCCATTCCAAAACCACCGCCTCGCCTCTCCCTCTTCTCGATCTTCTCCATTGCAAAACCACCTCCTCTCCTCTCCATCATCTCCATTCCAAAACCACTGCCTCGCCTCTCCCTCTTCTCTATTGCAAGACCACCGCTCTCCTCCCATCTTCCAAAGCTAGCACCGACCACTCGGAAGGACATCTATGGAGAGGATGCAAGAATGAATCAGTAGATCGCGGTGGCGACTGTGCAAAGTTAGCCAGGTTGAAGGAGATCCTTACTTGGTTTGACAATGAGTGGGATATTTCGAGGACGGTGTGGGCCATGTGGCAATGTATGTGAAAGAGCGAGACGGCAACGATGAGGGCGGTGATGTACATGTACTTCTCGGCGGCAGTCACGCCGCAGTCCTCCGAGTTCATCGAGTATCTCCTCTGGGCGATGGAGCAGACAGATTCGCCCGAGGCGACAGTCAGGCGGAGGTGGTGGGCGTACAGGTCGAAGGTCGAGCACCCAGAGGATAACGAATCGATCGAGTATGGTGTGCCGTTTGTGAGGGTGCAGAGCAGCCGGAGCCACAGGAGTATTCGTTCTCCCACCGCAAGAGGAGGCCGGATGGCGCGACGTCGCTTCCCCGCCGTTCTCCACGGTTCCCTCGACGCTCGCCTCGTTTCAACGGTGGCGGTAGAGTTTAAGGTAAGCTTCGCACTAACCTAATCTTCCACCTGCTCATGCTTACAATCAGTGTGACAGCTAATGAAAATTATGCTTACAATCAGTCTCCGAGTACTACACCACTCACCCTAAAATAGCTCTGGACCTTTGGGTCAAAGTTGTGAGACAGTGTACAAATAAAGAAAAATAGATTGGTGTTTCTTTCAGAAAAGAGTACTCCCTAGAAAACTGCCAATATAAGCTACTAGTTTTGGTTAGAGGATTTGCTGCCGAGAAAGATCCGTCCACAGAGAGCGCCACACATGACACATCCCACTGGTGGTGGTGGATGCCAATGCGTGCATGCAGCATGGTTGGTGTCGGTAATTTTTACTTGGCACACCTCGCACTCTGCATATATGCCGGTTCCATACATACATTTGTGCAGTTCCACCAAAATGCAGCTGAATAACCCTGTTTGCACAGATAATGAAAAAGCGTTATTACATTATAGTGGCACTAGTTGATGAAACACACAAAATAAATAGAAGAAAATATTGCGATAGTATCATAGTATGCCATGTCATGAGGGCGAGATGGGCCCTGCGATGCCTCATACTGGCACGCCTCATATCGACATCGTCCCAAGTCTCCCAGATACACCTTACGCCGTTGATAAACATCATCAGTACAACGGTAGTACAAGGAGGCGCCTTGAGACATTCAAATCTCTATTTTTGTACAGATCAACTAAAATTAAGCACCCCAGTTTGCAGAAACGCTTAAACATTAACAATGGGACTAGTTGATGAAACATACATTAACAAAGAGAAGCACTTTCTTTATCTACATTGGAAATGAAATGATAGAGATGACACTCGCTCTATTTTAACTGTATTATTACTTCATTTTATCAGTGACACTAGGGTCGAGCAGGTGGCAAACGAGGTGTACCGTAAGCGCCGCAAGGATGGAGGCAGGGGTGCTTAGGCGGGATGTCAAGCTGGCTCTTTCGGTCACCAACATGGATGATTCAATTCATGGGACCTTTTGGTGCAGTTCACCTAAAATGAAGCAATGTCCCGTGAGCTAGCAGCTTCTTCTTCAATTTTTAAGAAAAGGGCTCTGCCCGGTTCCATTTCCATCGTAAAACGAAACCCATAGAGCTTCTTATTCATTAGTTGCAATAAAATTGAGCAACATCAAGGTTGGTTGTGAAGCTCCTGGAATGCTCAACTATAATTTGGATATCATTTGTGCAGTTCAACTAAGATCGAGCGTGAAATGTATATCTCTGTTTGCACAAAAAAGGTGGAAAGGAGGGTGACTAACAAGTGATGAAACATGCATCAAATGAAAAGAAGCATGTTCCTTATCTGAATGGCAATCCTACAAGGATAGTAGCAATTTCTAAAGCAGTGGCATTGCTAGATATTAGTGTGGGCATTAGGATTAACTATGACAACCGTTAAATACGACATTACTTTGGGCACGGGAGAGTAGGCGGACCAGGACAGTTGCATTTCTAACGAAATGAACCAACTTATCTTAATGGGAAATTTTAGCAGGACATGTAAAGAAGTGCCATTGATTCATATTACTGGAGGCATTACATTGAAAACAACATTGGTTTAACGTGTCCTTACTTTTAACAAAGGCGATCGCTACATTTTACCGTGGGCATTACATAAGAGTGGTCGGGCAACAAACATCGAACATGATATCTGGGTTGGTCCCATTTTTATTCGGTATAGCCACCTTATCTTGTGTGAGGCTAGCAAATCTAGTCTTGGACTTACTCGCTGACTTGTCCCCGATCCCCACTTTCTTTCCTTTTTCAACCAATAGATCAGGTTTATATTGAGTTTGTCTGCTTCCTTTATTTCCTATTAGACCTAGAGACCAGTTGGATAGTGGGTCTCTGCTACTTTTCGCCCCATTATTTCCTCTTCGACCAAGTCCTAGATTCAGTAACAAATCCTCCCCACCCCCACCCCTTTCTTCCTTGTTTGAACCAAGTAGTACTAGATTCGAGTGCATAAACTAGTTTTACCTCTTAAATGTAAAAAATAAGGTGGTTTTGAACAGCCGATCGATCCTATCTACGAGGGGCCCGAGAAATAGTAAAAGATACAAATGCAGCGACGCGGGAGCTCGGGAAGTAGAGCAAGGCCGGTTTGAAGGAAGTTATACGATGGTCGCGGGATGTCGCTAGGTGGGCGGCGGGAGGTGGATCTGCCCACACTACGACAAAGGAGGAAGAAGGGGTGGAGGCACTCCCTCACCAGCGGTGCTTGGGAGAGAACGACAAGGCAGGCTGATCGGGACGCACCAGCAGTGGGTAAGAGCCGTCGCCGAGGACGACCGCGTGAACGTTGCACCTTCTCACCTTCCCCGGCGGAGAGGATCCGGCTGGATCTGTGACCAGCGGTGAGCAGAGAGAGAGAGAGAGAGTGGCCACCGCTGTCGTGTTCAGATCTGGAGAGGCCGAGATAGTGTGAAGAGAGCAACACTAGCAAGCAAGCGCGGAGGCTCCTGCCTATATAGCGGAGTAGTACTAGTTTTCTTTTGTCTACCGGAGCCGGCTTGACCTCGTCAATGACTGTTGAGAAGTCTTCATGCACGTGGCCCGGAGGCGCAGTTGTCGTCATTTTGATCTGAAGCGCCGGATTATAACATATAACACGGAAAAATGCCACATGACAAGAAATCATAACCTCACTGCCCAAAGGAGACAACATGAATCCCGACAGACAAACTAGACAAGGAACAAAGCTCAAATTAAAGATAAACTCGTAGAAAAGGGGTCCGTCGATAGATGTCCTAATTAACATAGCCGGCTTGACCTAGATGGCAGCCGAGTAGTCTTCGTGCATGTGCCCCCAATGACTAGCCCAACTCATTTGTCGCTGTTTAACCATCGCAGTGATCCGAAGCACATCTTATATCTTATATCTTATATTTACTAATTGGAAGCACCATACGAGCCTCCACGTTAATCCTTAACAACTACTTACAATTAACCATTAGATCTTAAATTTACATCTAGGATTAAATGAGATATGATTCTCATGTTTAGCAGTACGTACGTTTGAAGGGAGATCTCATCCCAAGAGTCCATACGTGGTAAGATAGGAAGGAACCAATCTAAAAAAAAGATAGGAAGAAAGCGTGCAAACAAGAATCATCTACAAACTATTTTTTTTCTCGGATACATATACCAATGAAAAACAGAAACAACGTTGCTCACCTTTTTCGTGAATAAAAAATCACAGATTACGTTGGTGTCCTAGCTAGATAAAAATCAGCGCTTAATGCTTCAGCGTGTTGCGTACATCTAGGTGTAGGTACATGGACTGAAAAATTCATCCAGAAAACAGTACACGCACACAACCACAACGCATGTCTTCATGTACTATACCAATCCCGTCTATAAGTCACACTTAATTAAATATATACTCTCTAATTTGCATGTGACAAAGCATATACTTTTATGAAAATATAAAGAAATTTATATCGACAAAGGTTATAAATGTATATAAAAATATAATTAATGAATAGATCCTTGAGTTTATTTAAACATAATTTTTTGCTAACCCGTGCAAATGCATCGGAAACCCACACTGATTCAAAAGTCAGGGAATGAAGTACATTTATCTTTTGGGAGAAGGCATAAATTTCAACGTCGTTTAAAAATATGTGTGATATTTAGAGAATAAGAGCTGAATGCAACAACCCTTAATTAACAAAATTATAAATTAATAGTAGCCAAAATGGGAGATGCAAGTCCAAATAATTGTAATGTAACGGCACAGGTGTCGGCCGATTAATGCTATATATTATGGGCTAGCATACGGGTTAGCATTCATCGCTCAAGGAAAAACAATGTCGTTGCTTTTCCCGGCGGCGAAGTATGGAAGTCAGAAGGATCAGTTTTCAGAAGTGTACAAACTAAATTTAAATTCTTACAGGCGGGGATCCATTAATTTAGGGGCATTTTCAGCATCAATAGGGTGAGATTCTAGGAAATTACAGGCCAACTTAAAAATATTCAAGCAAATTTCCAAATGTTAATTTTATAATTTCTAAAATATGATGACTCCTAGAATGATACATTCCAAGTAAAATAATGATTCAATGAGAATTCCAGAAATAGAAAGAATTGTTGAAATGATAAAGAAGACTTCCACGAGTTTAAAAACAAACTTAATTTTTTTTAACAGTCTTCCAAACATTCAAGAGTACAAGGATAAGTTTAAACTGAGCTTGCCTGTAAAAGAAAACTTAACTGAGTTACGTCTCAAAGCAAGGTGTGCGGTTCACTTTCATGTTGAACTACTGGGAGAATGGTTATTGGTCATGCATGCTTTCGTTTTAGAACTTTAATCATATGGTTGCATGGGAAAGCATGGAATAACCCTGGAAATCTTGGTATGTATTTAATCATTGCTAAAGTAGGGAATATAATATTGATAGGCTATGAAAATTCAATAAAAGATATTGATAAATATTTTGCACAACTATTTTCTATAAGATTTAATGAAAATAATAGTTATGTATAATTTCTATATACAATATTATAAACTTCCAATAATTTCTAGCCCGTGCAGGAGCACGGGTTGACGACTAGTGACACCTAATTTTGCGAGATGACAAGAAACCTTTTTTTAGATTTTTCACCACAACTACAACCATGTACAACACAGCCTGCACAATATGTAGACGATAGCCAATCCAGGCGTGTCTGCTGAAGTCTGGTCACATGCATGGACGAACTGATCTTCCGTGTCTTGCAGGGATCGTCCAGGCACCAACGTAGTACAACACTTCTCTAGTACTATCGCTCGTCTCCTTCTATTAAGTAACCCGACTTGCGGGGCCGGGGAGTGTGCCTATGGTCGGTTCTAAATTGCGGTCCCACATGTGTGTGCAAACGCAATATGGCGCGTGTTCCATTCGGAGAGCAGCGTGCCAGACCGACCGACCGTCTGGGGTGCGACGCGAACGCGACGGGCATGCTGTATACTCCGTACATGTGTACCGCCGTTTTCTAGAGGCTTTGCTCCATGGCGCAATCCATGGATACAAAATTAGTATATTGTATACTATTTAAAATTCGAGGGCGGGGCTTTTCCTGCGCGGTAGGCGGCGGGGCAGTTCCGCCTAGTCGGTTCGACAGAGACGCGAGAAGACGAGGGAGTAGGCTGCTGCAAACGTAGGGCTGTGTGATTTGACGACGAGTTACTGCTGGACAGGTGGGGCCCCGTGATTTGACTTGCCATTATCATTTTAACTGCGGCGCTACGACCGGCGTGAGTCTCCCGATTCCTGACCACCTCCATACAGGAGCCTCTCCCAATGCTCCACCATGAGAGCCCACTTCTCCATTTTTTCCTTGCCTCTCTTTCCTCCACATATGCAAAAATGCCATGTAAAGCGCACTATTGTATTTACTTGCTCCTACAGGTGCTTAAGCTTGCCACATAGGCATAAAGTCTGATGTGGCAAGTTAATCAAGAAGAGAGAGACTAGTTTGGTGACCAAGGAAGAAATGGTGCTAAGCGAGTGTACCTAGGTGAAAAGACAATTTTGAGTCTATAGCTAATTAAATGAAGCAAACTTAGCAACACCATTTCATTGAAAGAGGTCACTCCTTGGCAAATGCAATAAATACTAGTACTCCCTGTGTCCCATAATATAAGAACGTTTTTGGCACTACACTAGTGTCAAAAACGTTCTTATATCATGGGACGGAGGGAGTACGAAGAAAGAGATAGAGAGAAGTAAAAATAAATAAATACACTTATAGCCAACCTTATAGCTAACCTTGTTGTAGTATGAGTGACTAAGTGATGACTATGTATGACATGCCAACATCAGATAGCCTAACGCACCGTGATCTCCAAGGGCGCGACCGCGTGAGCGATGTGACGGTCGTGGTAGGCACGACCATGATACGGGCTGCTGGCAGCCCTTGGATCTGAGATCAAACAGTCGCATGCTAAGTTGCTGAAAATTTGCAGAATAACCCTCCCGCGGCAACCGACAAATTTCCTCCCCCGGGCCGGAGTAGGTTTCTCGGTTTGCATGCGGGTTTAATGGAGGCGAGGAGGCGTGTTCAGCCGGGCGTGCAGTGGACGGTGCAGTACTATTCAATTTGACAACTACAACTAGTATATTATAAAAAACAAAGAAGAGTAGTAGAGATAGAGATAAGAATAGCGACTAGGGAGGAGCACCATCTACTTCTTCGTGGGCTACTCCTACGCTCCATTCGGCGGGTATTTGTTGACATTTGGGAGCGACTCGCGATCGCTAGCAGCGACGATCGAGGAGTCTGGATTAGGGGTATCCGGACAGCCGGACTGTGTACTACGTCCGGACTATTGAAGCGTGAAGATACAAGACTCAAGACTTCGGCCCGTGTCCGGATGGGACTTTCCTTGGCGTGGAAGGCAAGCTTGGCGATCCGGATATTATATTTCCTTCCCAGTAATCGACTCCATGTAAACCCTAGCCCTCTCCGGTGTCTATATAAACCGGAGAGGTTGGTCCTAGAAGCCCGATCACAATTACAATCATACCATCATAGGCTAGCTCTTAGGGTTTAGCCTCTAGGATCTCGTGGTAGATCTACTCTTGTACTACCCATATCATCAATATTAATCAAGCAGGAAGTAGGGTTTTACCTCCATCGAGAGGGACCGAACCTGGGTAAACATCTGTGTCCCTTGCTTCCTGTTACCATCAGCCTTGACGCACAGATTGGGACCCCCTACTCGGGATCCGCCGGTTTTGACACCGACATTGGTGCTTTCATTGAGAGGTCCTCTGTGTCGTCGCTATCAGGCTCGATGGCTCCCCCAATCGTCATCAACGATGCTGTCCAGGGCGAGACTTTCCTCCCCGGACAGATCTTCGTGTTCGGCGGCTTCAAGACCACGGGCCAACTCGCTTGGCCATCCGAGCAGATCGGCACCACGCCTCGCCACCGTGTCAGGTTGAAACCTGAACTACACGACGGACATTCGCGGAGACTTGATCTCGATGGATTTGGGCCTATGCGTGGGCACTGGCGATCCACGACGAGCATGGCCTAGACCGCCGTCGGACGAAGCTCGGGTATCGCCCGCATTATCTCCGGACCTAGATCCGGAGCAGGTCGCACTGCCTAAGGACGGAGGGATGGACCCCGCCCCCAGGTCGCACACTCATCGGCGGTGGAGCCGAACACGGGCCTTACCTCTGCGGTGGCCTGTGATTCCAACCCCAGTTCAGATCCGGACATTGGTTCCGATCAAGACGCTCCCGAGCCCGTCGGGCAGGATGGGCTCCGTAATGGAGTTCACGCTGCGGATATCTTCCAAAGACTCGCCCTTTGGTGACATGCTGGATTCATTAAAGTCTCTCTCTTCGTCAGGAGGCTCTTCGCCGAACTATGTCCGGCTTGAGTGGGAGGCGGGCGACGAAGGAATTTATTGCCCACCCACCACCCACTTCATTGCCACGGTCGATGACTTAATCGAGGTACTGAACTTCGACTCCTAAGACATCGACGGTATGGACGATGATGCAGGAGAAGAACATGAACCACCGCTCACTTGGCGGTGGACAGCCACCTCTCCTTATGATATATATATGGTGGACACTCCGAAGGAAACAAATGGTGATGAGGCAACGGAGGATAAAACCCCAGGGAAAAAAGCAAAGAATGGGCGTCACCGGCGCCACTCCAAACCCCGCCACACCAATGCCTGCCCAGAAGTCGAAAACAATCCGGACGGCGCCGAAGATGAATATAACCCCAGTCGGCTTGCCTTTCAGAAGGCCGAACTAGCCACTGCGGGATATTTGGAGAGGGATAACTATACGCCCCCCTGAAGGAAATATGCCCTAGAGGCAATAATAAAAGTTATTATTTATTTCCTTATATCATGATAAATGTTTATTATTCATGCTAGAATTGTATTAACCGGAAACATAATACATGTGTGAATATATAGACAAAACAGTATGTCACTAGTATGCCTCTACTAGACTAGCTTGTTAATCAAAGATGGTTATGTTTCCTAACCATGAACAAGGAGTTGTTATTTGATTAACAAGGTCACATCATTAGTTGAATGATCTGATTGACTTGACCCATTCCGTTAGCTTAACAGTTGATCGCTTAGTATGTTAATGCTTTCTTCATGACTCATACATGTTCCTATAACTATGAGATTATGCAACTCCTGTTTACGGAGGAACACTTTGGTACTACCAAACGTCACAACGAATCGGGTGATTATAAAGGAGTACTACAGGTGTCTCCAAAGGTACTTGTTGGGTTGGCGATTTCGAGATTAGGTTTTGTCACTCCGATTGTCGGAGAGGTATCTCGTGCCTTCTCGGTAATGCACATCACTTAAGCCTTGCAAGCATTACAACTAATGAGTTAGTTGTGAGATGATGTATTACGGAACGAGTAAAGAGACTTACCGTAACGAGATTGAACTAGGTATTGGATACCGACGATCGAATCTCGGGTAAGTAACATACCGATGACAAAGGAACAACGATGTCGTTGTGCGGTTTGACCGATAAAGATCTTCAGAGAATATGTAGGAACCAATATGGGCATCCAGGTTCCGCTATTGGTTATTGACCGAGAATGGTTCTATGTCATGTCTACATAGTTCTCGAACCCGTAGGGTCCGCACGCTTAACGCTTCGATGACAGTTCATAATGAGTTTATAAGTATTGATGCACCAAGGTTGTTCGAGTCCCGGATGTGATCACGGACATGACGAGGAGTCTCAAATGGTCGAGACATAAAGATTGATATATTGAAGCCTACATTTGGACATCGGAAGTGTTCCGGTGAAATCGGATTTTATCGAGTACCGGAGGTTACGGAACCCCCGGAGGTCAATGGGCCTTAATGGGCCATAGGAGAAGAGGAAGGGCAGCCAAGGCGGGCTGCGCGCCCCTCCCCTCTAGTCCGAATAGGACAAGGAAGGGGGGGGCGCCTCCCCTTCTCCCTCCTCCAATCCTAGTCCAACTAGGAAGGGGGGAGTCCTACTCCGGTGGGAGTAGGACTCCTCCTTGCGCGCCTCCTATAGGGCCGCCACCTCCCCTTGTCTCCTTTATATGGGGCAGGGGGCACCCCAAGACACACAAGTTGATCTACGGATCTTTCCTTAGCCGTGTGCGGTGCCCCTTCCACCATATTCCACTTCGGTCATATCGTCATGAGCTTAGGCGAAGCCCTGCGCCGGAGAAGTCATATCGTCATGAGCTTAGGCGAAGCTCTGCGTCGGTGGAGCATCAACATCGCCACCACGCCGTCGTCTTGTGAAACTCATCCCGACACTTTGCTGGATCGGAGTCCGGGATCGCCATCGAGCTGAACGTGTTTGAACACGGAGGTGCCGACGCTCGGTACTTGGATCGGTCGGATCGTGAAGACGCACGACTACATCAACCGCGTTGTTATAACGCTTCGCTTACGGTCACGAGGGTACGTGGACGGACACTCTCCCTCTCGTTGCTATGCCATCACGATGATCTTGCGTGATCGTGAGGAAATTTTTGAAATTACTACGTTCCCCAACAATGGCATCCGAGCCTGGTTTTATGCGTTGATGTCATATGCACGAGTAGAACACAAGTGAGTTGTGGGCGATACAAGTCATACTTCCTACCAGCATGTCATACTTTGGTTCAGCGGTATTGTGAGATGAAGCGGCCCGACCGACATTACAGCAGACGCTTACGCGAGACTGGTTTCACCGCCCGAGCACTCGTTGCTTAAAGGTGACCGGCGGTGTCTGTCTCTCTCACTTTAGTTGAACTGAGTGTGGCTACGCCCGTCCTTGAGAAGGTTAAAACGGAGTCTATTTGACGAAGTATCGTTGTGGTTTTGATGCGAGGTAAGAACGGTTCTTGCTCAGCCCGTAGCAGCCACGTAAAACTTGCAACAACAAAGTAGAGGACGCCTAACTTGTTTTTCAGGGCATGTTGTGATGTGATATGGTCAAGACGTGATGCTATTTTTTATTGTATGAGATGATCATGTTTTGTAACCGAAGTTATCGGCAATCGGCAGAGCCATATGGTTGTCGCTTATTGTATGAAATGCAACGCCATGTAATTGCTTTACTTTATCACTAAGCGTTAGCGATAGTCGAGAAGCAATAGTTGGCTAAACGACAACGATGCTACGATGGAGATCAAGGTGTCGCTACCGGTGACGATGGTGATCATGACGGTGCTTCGGAGATGGAGATCACAAGCACAAGATGATGATGGCCATATCATATCACTTATATTGATTGCATGTGATGTTTATCCTTTATGCATCTTATCTTGCTTTGATTGACGGTAGCATTATAAGATGATCTCTCACTAAAATTATCAAGTAGTGTTCTCCCCGAGTATGCACCGCTGCCAAAGTTCGTCGTGTCGAGACACCACGTGATGATCGGTGTGATAAGCTCTCACGTCCATCTACAACGGGTGCAAGCCAGTTTTGCACACGCAGAATACTCGAGTTATACTTGACGAGCCTAGCATATACTGATATGGCCTCGAACACGGAGACCGAAAGGTCGAACGTGAATCATATAGCGATATGATCAACATAAGATGTTCACCATTGAAAACTACTCCATCTCACGTGATGATCGGTTATGGTTTAGTTGATTTGGATCACGTGATCACTTAGATAACTAGAGAGATGTCTGTCTAAGTGGGAGTTCTTTAGTAATATGATTAATTGAACTTAAATTTATCATGAACTTAGTACCGATAGTATTTTGCTTGTCTATGTTTATGTAGATAGATGGCTCGTGCTGTTGTTCCGTTGAATTTTAATGCGTTCCTTGAGAAAGCAAAGTTGAAAGATGATGGTAGCAATTACACGGACTGGGTCCGTAACTCGAGGATAATCCTCATTGCTGCACGTAAAAGTTACGCCCCGAAGCACCGCTGGGTGACAGTGCTGCGCAGATGCCGAGCGTGGTTGTGAACGTCCGCAAAGCAGAGCTGATGACTACTCTATAGTTCATGTGCCATGCTTTACGGCTTAGAACCGGGTCTTCAACGACGTTTTGAACGTCATGGAGCATATGAGATGTTCCAGAGTTGAAGTTGATATTTCAACAGAATGCCCGGATTGAGAGATATGAAGTCTCCAATAAGTTCTATAGCTGCAAGATGGAGGAGAACAGTTACAAGTGAGCACATACTCAAAATGTCCGGGTATTACAATCACTTGAATCAACTGGGAGTTAATCTTCCGGATGATTGTGTCATTGATGTAATTCTTCAATCACCGCCACCAAGCTACAAAGGCTTCGTGATGAACTATAATATGCAAGGGTTAGTAAAGACTATGCTCGAGCTCTTCGCAATGCTAAAAGCTGCGGAGGTAGAAATCAAAAAGGAGCATCAAGTGTTGATGGTCAACAAGACCACTAGTTTCAAGAAGAAAGGCAAAGGGAAGAAGAAGGGAACTTCAAGAAGAACAGCAAACAAGTTGTTGATCAGAGAAGAAACCCAAGTCCGGACCTAAGCTGAAACTGAGTGCTTCTACCGCAAAGGCATCGTCACCGGAAGCGGAACTGCCCCAAGTATTTGGCGGATAAGAAGGATGGCAAAGTGAACAAAGGTATATGTGATATACTTGTTATTGATGTGTACCTTACTAGAGCTCGCAGAGTACCTGGTATTTGATACTGGTTCTGCTGCTAATATTTGCAACTCAAACAGAACTACGGATTGCTTAACACCGCAAAGGACGAGGTGACGATGCGTGGGAACGGTTCCAAAGTCGATGTGATCGCAATCGGCACGCTACCTCTACATCTACCTTCGGGATTAGTTTTAGACCTGAATAATTGTTATTTGGTGCGGCGTTGAGCATGAACATTATATCTGGATCTTGTTTAATGCGTAGACGGTTATTCATTTAAATCAGAGAATAATGGTTGTTCTATTTATATGAATAATATCTTTTATGGTCATGCACCCTTGAAGAGTGGTCTATTTTAATGAATCTCGATAGTAGTGATACACATATTCATAATGTTGAAACCAAAAGATGCAGAGTTGATAATGATAGTGCAACTTATTTGTGGCTCTGCCGCTTAGGTCATATCGGTGTAAAACGCATGAAGAAACTCCATGTCGATGGACTTTTGGAGTCACTTGATTATGAATCACTTGGCACTTGCGAACCGTGCCTCATGGGCAAGATGACTAAAACTCCGTTCTCGGTACTATGGAGAGAGCAACAGATTTATTGGAAATCATACATACGGATGTATGTGGTCCAATGAATGTTGAAGCTCGTGGCGGATATCGTTATTTTCTCACCTTCACAGATGATTTGAGCAGATATGGGTATATCTTCTTAATGAAACATAAGTCTGAAACATTTGAAAAGTTCAAAGAATTTCAGAGTGAAGTTGAAAATCATCGTAATAAGAAAATAAAGTTTCTACGATCTGATCGTGGAGGCGAATATTTGAGTTACGAGTTTGGTCTACATTTGAAACAAAGCGAATAGTTTCGCAACTCACGCCACCCGAACACCACAGCGCAATGGTGTGTCCGAACGTCGAATCGCACTTTACTGGATATGGTGCGATCTATGATGTCTCTTACAGATTTACCGCTATCATTTTGGGGTTATGCTCTTGAGACGGCGCGATTCACGTTAAATAGGACACCGTCAAAATCCGCTGAGACGACGCCTTATGAACTATGGTTTAGCAAGAAACCAAAGTTGTCGCTTTCGAAAGTTTGGGGTTGCGATGCTTATGTGAAGAAATTTCAACCCGATAAGCTTGAACCCAAATCGAGAAATGTGTCTTCATAGGATACCCAAAGGAGACAATTGGGTACACCTTCTATCACAGATCCGAAGGCAAGACATTCGTTGTTAAAATGGATCCTTTCTAGAGAAGGAGTTTCTCTCGAAAGAAGTGAGTGGGAGGAAAGTGGAACTTGATGAGGTAATAGTACCAGCTCCCTTATTGAAAGTAGTTAAATCACGTAAATCAGTTTACGTAACACCTACACCAGATTAGTGAGGAAGATAATGATGAAGATCATGAAACTTCAGATCAAGTTGTCACTCGAACTTCAGAGATCAACCAGAACAAAATCCGCACGAGTGGTACGGTAATCCTATTCGAAGTCATGTTACTTGACCATGGCGAACCTACGAACTATGAAGAAGCGATGGTGAGCCCAGATTCCGCAAAATGGCTGGAAGCCATGAAATCTGAGATGGGATCCATGTATGAGAACAAAGTATGGACTTTGGTTGACTTGCCCGATGATCGGCAAGCCATTGAAAATAAATGGATCTTTAAGAAGAAGACTGACGCCGATGGTAATGTAACTGTCTACAAAGCTCGACTTGTCGCGAAAGGTTTTCGACAAGTTCAAGGGTTGACTACGATGAGACTTTCTCACCCGTAGCGATGCTTAAGTCTGTCCGAATCATGTTAGCAATTGCCGCATTTTATGATTATGAAATTTGGCAAATGGATGTAAAAACCGCATTCTTGAATGGATTTCTAGAAGAAGAGTTGTATATGATGCAACCAGAAGGTTTTGTCGATCCAAAAGGTGCTAACAAAGTGTGCAAGCTCCAACGATCAATTTATGGTCCGTGCAAGCCTCTCGGAGTTGGAATAAACACTTTGATAGTGTGATCAAAGCATATGGGTTTGTACTGCACTTTTGGAGAAGCCTCAGATTTACAAGAAAGTGAGTGGGAGCTCTGTAGCATTTCTAATATTATATGTGGACGACATATTATTGATTGGAAATGATATAGAATTTCTGGATAGCATAAAAGGATACTTGAATAAAAGTTTTTCAATGAAAGACCTCGTGAAGCTGCTTATATATTGGGCATCAAGATCTATAGAGATAGATCAAGACGCTTGATTGACTTTCACAAAGCACATACCTTGATAAAGTTTTGAAAAAGTTCAAAATGGATCGTGCAAAGAAAGGTTTTTGCACGTGTTACAAGGTGTAAGATTGAGTCGACTCAATGCCCGACCACAGCAGAAGATAGAGAGAAAATGAAAGATGTTCCTATGCTTCAGCCATAGGCTCTATCATGTATGCAATGCTGTGTACCTGACTGACGATGCTTAGCTGTAAGCTTGGCAGAAGGTACCAAAGTAATCCAGAGTGGATCATCGACAGCGGTCAAGAACATCCTGAAATACCGAAAAGGACTAAGGATATGTTTCTCGATATGGAGGTGACAAAGAGCTAGTCGTAAATGGTTACGCCGATGCAAGTTTTGACATCGATCCGGACGATTCTAAATCGCAAACCGGATACGTATTTTTATTAAACGGGGAGCTGTCGGTTGGTGCAGTTCTAAACAAAGCGCCGTGGCGGGATCTACATGTGAAGCGGAGTACATAGCTGCTTCGAAGCAAATAATGAAGGAGTGCGGATGAAAGAGTTCATTTCCGATCTAGGTGTCATACCTAGTGCATCGGGACCGATGAAGATCTTCGTGACAATATCGTGCAATTGCCTTGGCAAAGGAATCCAGGTTTCACAAGAGGACCAAGCACATCAAGAGACGCCTCAATGCCATTCGGGACCAAGTCCAAGTGGGAGACATAGAGATTTGCAAAATACATACGGATCTGAATGTTGCGCACCGCTGACTAAGCCTCTTCCACGAGCAAAACATGATCAGCACCAAGACTCCATGGGTGTTAGGATCATTACTATGTAATCTAGATTATTGACTCTAGTGCAAGTGGGAGATCAAGGAAATATGCCCTAGAGGCAATAATAAAAGTTATTATTTATTTCCTTATATCATGATAAATGTTTATTATTCATGCTAGAATTGTATTAACCGGAAACATAATACATGTGTGAATATATAGACAAAACAAGATGTCACTAGTATGCCTCTATTAGACTAGCTTGTTAATCAAAGATGGTTATGTTTCCTAACCATGAACAAGGAGTTGTTATTTGATTAACAAGGTCACATCATTAGTTGAATGATCTGATTGACTTGACCCATTCCGTTAGCTTAACAGCTTGATCGCTTAGTATGTTAATGCTTTCTTCATGACTCATACATGTTCCTATAACTATGAGATTATGCAACTCTGTTTACGGAGGAACACTTTGGTACTACCAAACGTCACAACGAATCGGGTGATTATAAAGGAGTACTACAGGTGTCTCCAAAGGTACTTGTTGGGTTGGCGATTTCGAGATTAGGTTTTGTCACTCCGATTGTCGGAGAGGTATCTCGAGCCTTCTCGGTAATGCACATCACTTAAGCCTTGCAAGCATTACAACTAATGAGTTAGTTGTGAGATGATGTATTACGGAACGAGTAAAGAGACTTACCGTAACGAGATTGAACTAGGTATTGATACCGACGATCGAATCTCGGGTAAGTAACATACCGATGACAAAGGGAACAACGATGTCACAGCGGTTTGACCGATAAAGATCTTCGAGAATATGTAGGAACCAATATGGGCATCCAGGTTCCGCTATTGGTTATTGACCGAGAATGGTTCTATGTCATGTCTACATAGTTCTCGAACCCGTAGGGTCCGCACGCTTAACGCTTCGATGACAGTTCATAATGAGTTTATAAGTATTGATGCATCAAGGTTGTTCGAGTCCCGGATGTGATCACGGACATGACGAGGAGTCTCGAAATGGTCGAGACATAAAGATTGATATATTGAAGCCTACATTTGGACATCGGAAGTGTTCGGGTGAAATCGATTTATCGAGTACCGGAGGTTACCGAACCCCCGGAGGTCAATGGGCCTTAATGGGCCATAGGAGAAGAGGAAGGGCAGCCCAAGGTGGGCTGCGCGCCTCCCCTCTAGTCCGAATAGGACAAGGAAGGGGGGGCGCCTTCCCCTTCTCCTCCTCCAATCCTAGTCCAACTAGGAAGGGGGGAGTCCTACTCCCGGTGGGAGTAGGACTCCTCCTTGCGCGCCTCCTATAGGGCCGCCACCTCCCCTTGTCTCTTTATATCACGGGGCAGGGGGCACCCCAAGACACACAAGTTGATCTACGGATCTTTCCTTAGCCGTGCAGCGGTGCCCCTTCCACCATATTCCACTTGGTCATATCGTCATGAGCTTAGGCGAAGCCGCGCCGAGAAGTCATATCGTCATGAGCTTAGGCGAAGCTCTGCGTCGGTGGAGCATCAACATCGCCACCACGCCGTCGGTTGTTAAACTCATCCCCGACACTTTGCTGGATCGAGTCCGGGATCGCCATCGAGTGAACGATGTCTTTGAACACGGAGGTGCCGACGTTCGGTACTTGGATCGGTCGGATCGTGAAGACGCACGACTACATCAACCGCGTTGTTATAACGCTCGCTTACGGTCTCACGAGGGTACGTGGACGGACACTCTCCCCTCTCGTTGCTATGCCATCACGATGATCTTGCGTGATCGTAGGAAATTTTTTGAAATTACTACGTTCCCCAACACCCCCTCCAAGGACGAGGCAAGCCTCGAAATGACCAATTTGGTGTGCCTGATGATCCAGTGGAACAAGCACGCTTCGAGCGACGGCTCATGGCCACGGCAAGGAGCCTACAAAGGAAGCAGCAACAGCTCAAAGCTGACCAAGACTCGCTGGTGGACAGATGGACAAAGGTCCTGGCCACTGAAAGATATGGACCCGACCGGCCGGACAAAGGGCACACAGGGCACAGCCGGCCGCCCCAACCTAAGGAGGAGAACTCAAGGCACATGCCGCGACGTCAACATACCGCTACTGTCCAAAACAATACGAAGGACAAAAGAAAAAGCATCCTCAAGCCTCGGCGCAATTGTCATAAGCGTCAAAACAAGAAGGCTGGTGTTAATTCCAGAACTCCCATCCGTCACAGACAAAGAACAGCTCAGACCTATCCGGCCCGAGCCACACACTCGACCAGCCATGTGAAATCCATGGTACTCCTAGAAGGACGGCAAAGCATACCAATAGAGAATGCCGGATCCTCAAAACAAAGCGGCTAGTCGCGTGCCGGAAAAAATGAAGGGAGGCATCTGTTCAAGAGCCTCCCCATAGCATAAGAGTACGGCCGATCGCCCCCGACCGCATTAACCAAAGCAACTCAATTGCAGTACCTCCGGACATAGCAAACCGGGGGCCCCATAACACATAAAATTCCCGCAGGTGTGAAACCGTAAACAAACATCTCCTAAAAGATGCTAGGGGCAAAGGCCGAATTCTTCTGGCCCATCATTCTAAACGGTTGTCTTTGGATCACCAAACAATACTTCGCCAAAGAATAAATCTTCGGCACCTTCCCATCATGCGGTAATTCACCGTATGTTAACGGGACGAACCACGTTGACTAGATTCCACGTGGTCAATCACTCAGGCCAACACCATGTGATACAATCACACGGCCAAACCCCACCATCAGGGCGGAAACCATACAGCTGCCGGAGTAGCGAGTCGCGCATGCCTATCAAATTTTTGATATGACAGCCTACTATTCGGGCACCAATTGAGGAGTCCGCGCTACCCAACGGCATAATGGCTGGGTTTACCAGGGACCGATCTGGAGCCCTCGGACCAAACACACGAGGACGCTCGGCTACCCCTGAGTATTTGCCTTACAAACTTACTTTAACGCAGAACATGATTGGTGACGTGGAATCGGCCCGGACACACAAGGAGTCCTCCCCACTAGATGAAGGCAGCTCGGATTCACTCTTGATCCACTGACAACTCCCTCCAGTCCGGCCATCACAGGTTCCGCCGAAAAACACCTCTTTTCATAATCACATATCGTACTCGTATGCCTAGACATATCATTCTACTACAATGCGTAGACCTAAATAACACTTACCGGCCGTCACTTTTCATCGACACCTCGTGTTACGCCCGATTAGGCCAGGGGCTTCATAATACAGCAATAAAGTCCGACCACCTTCTCGATCGTCCGGCACCCCGAACTTATAGCACTATATGCATCAGCTCGAATCATGTCTTGGGTCATTGGTTGGGTTTTCCTGCTCCCTTGTTTTGGTACCTTACGCCCGCTATATCGCTAAGGTAGCGCAGGAGTACTACTGCGATTGTGTCCCGGATTTGCCGGACGAGCACCTCAGTAGAGAAAGCCGAAAACCGACTGTCATGATATAGCGAGAGCTGGCCAGTTGTTCGAGAGGTTGTAAAATCCTTAAAGATTTATTCCGCACAACGCCATTATAAATGCAGAGTGCGATGGATCGGTCTTCCGATCAGGCGCCAATAGAGCCCCTAGTTCGGTCTTCCGAACACTAGGGGCTGCGCCGACCATACTCGAATTCCTATGGCTAAGTGAGAGTAATAAAGCCTTATAGTCCGATTGCCTGGTTCGTGGAGAGAAACGCCTCCGCAAAAGGACCCAACTATGGGATAAAGAGCGTTCAGATATATCCCGAACACCCCCGTATTCTTTATACATGGGGCGAAGTTTACGACCGCCAACTCTCGTGATTCACATACAATAAACAGCCGCACAGGAAGAACATATGTTCTAACAAAACAAGCAATATATAATAAAAATGCCACTATCCCATATTACAATAAGCGGCATGAATGCCCTCAGGGAAATATAATGTCTTTGGCACATTTATCCGCATAAATATGGCTCCTTCAAGACACCTTCATAGTACGCTTTGGGCTTGCGATGCTCCTTACCCTCCGGGCGGTCCCTCACCATCGCCTTCTCCGCCAAGCTTCCCCAATGCACTTTTGCACGGGCGAATGCCATACGTGCACCCTCTATGCGAACCGATCGCTAATAGCATCAAGCCGAGGACAAGCGCCCACAATCCGCTTCACGAGCCCGGTAATCGCCGAATTAGCTCCGCCGCCACAGCCGGACAATCAAGCCTTCATGGCTAGTTCGCCACCTGGTGCAGTTCGACCAGCTGCTTCAGCTGATCGATAAAAGGCACCGGATAGTTCGGTGCAAAATACTGCGACCAGAAATCCCTCTCCGCAGACTTCTTTTTGTCGGATCGGTAGAATTGGGCGGCGTCTGATATGCTGCGAGGAAGATCCGCAAATGCCCCTGGAAAAATAAGAGTTCAGCTTGCCGCTTAGAATTCTCCCCACTTTCATGAACAAATGGCTAAGATTACAGAAGGCCTTACCAGCGGCACCTTTCCGGGCATCTTGAATGTCCCGTACAACACCTCGGGCTTCTTCTCGAGCATCTTCCGCAGCTTGGAGCGCTTGGGCGAGTTCAGATTCTTTCCCTATTAGACTGCGTCAAGCCCTCGCTTCAAGACAGCCTCATGGAGCTCCCGCCACCGCGACAACCCTGGCCTCGTGTTTTTCACGGCGTGCTGTTTACGGTAGCCTTCTCATTGAATCATCCACAACCTTTTTCAAGGCCTCATATTCGCACTCGCTCCTAGGGCACAAATACTTTTCAATAAGCACAATTACTTATTTGTGCCTAATGCAAGACAATGTTTTATCATACCTTGTTTCTCTTCTAATTGCTTCCTCACGCCGCCAAGTTCTTCCTCGCCCGCTCCAGCTCCGCTTCAGTTCGGACACCTCCAAGATTATGAGCGGCCGCCTTCTCCGCAGACGCTGTGTTCAAACAAAGAGGTACACATCGTTAACGCAAGTTCCCACGACAAATATGATTTGATCCCCGACCGCTCCCTCTCTTTCACGGACAAAGGTATCGAGGCTACTACTCATACTATGACGATTCCTCAAAGGTTTCTTAGGAAACATACCTCAAAGGCCTTTATAAGGCCAAGGCAGGACTCGTTCAGCCCGCTCTCGGCGGACTGAATCTTTTCAACCACCGCACCCGTAAGGGTCCGATGTTCATCGATGATAGACGCGTTCTTTAACGCTGTCGATAGACTGCCTGGCAGCTCTGCTCGAACAGAGGTTGCCGGCGGAATAGGCAGGCCGCCCAACGTTGAAAGTGGCTGCTCGCCTGATCTGGGGGCCTTAGAGGTCTCCCGGACCTGGTCCGGCTATTGGCCGAACCCAAGATCGCCCCCGCTGACGGCACACTCCGGGGCCATCGCTCCCGTGTGTCCGACTCTAGTGATATGCCCCCCTGGTCCGAGCCCCGTCGAGACGACCCCTCAGTGTCGCGCAGCGAATCCTCGGATGAGGACTGGCTGGCGCGAGACCTCGTCGGACTGTGCAAAACATAGCAGCAGTTAAAATTACTATACCCGAAAACAGTCCCGGACGCGTACGCGTGTTCGGATTTTGTACACTTACGACTTTTCCAGGGGCTGGGCCCTGGGATCCCACTCCGGGCTGCTATCGGCAGCCGTGGTGGATGCCTCTGGGAGGGAACCTCTTCTCCTCTTGGGCGGTTCAGCCCCCAGGGACGAGGGAGCTACGCGCTTCTTCCCATCTTCAGAGTAAGGCTCGTCATCCTCTGCTTCTTCCTCTTCATCTTCTGAAGAAGGAGCGTCGCTTGAGTCTTCGGAATTTGCGTCCGAAGCCTCGCGGTGACGGAGGCCACTCCGGGTCTTGTTGACCTTCTTGGAGGCCTCTTTCTTTGGCGCCTTGTAAGGCGCGGGGACCAGCATCTTCGTCAGAAGAGGTCCGGCCGGTTCCTCCGGCAACGAGGCCGGACAATGTATCCGCTTCACTTTCTTTATCCATCCTTGAGGTCATGATGAGACACGATTAGGATGTCTCCCTCACGACATGCCAACTGAAGCATGAATAGACAGAGCTTGACTGTGACTTACCGAGCTTGAAGAATGGGATGACTGATACCCTCGGTCCTCGGTGGGGCCCGGCCACGATTTGCCGGGCTTAAAGAGCACCTTCCAGATATCCTCGTGGGAGGAATCATAAATCTCCCGAAGGGTGTGGTGCTCGGCTGGGTCGAACTCCCACAGAGTACAAGCTCGGCGCTGACACGGGAGAACCAGGCGAACTAGCATCACCTGGACTACGTCCACAAGTTTGACGTCCCTATCGACCACACCTTGAAGGCGCGTCTGGAGCAGTGACAGCTCATCGGACGAGCACCAGTTCGGGCCCTTCTTGGGCCAGTACATGAGCCGCAGTGGAGCTTCAGATCTGAACTCTGGAGCCGCCGCCCACTTTTTGCCGCGTGGTTCGGTGATATAGAACCACTGCTGCTGTCTTGAAAGCGCCCTTCGGCCAAATGGCCTTGGGCATCTTGCTCACCATGGCGCCGCCGCACTCGGCGTGTTCGCCGCTCACCACCTTGGGCTTTACATTAAAAATCTTCAGCCACAAGTCAAGTGAGGTGAGATCCAAGAAAGCCTATTACCCACGATGAACGTCGAGATATTGAGGAAGGAGTTGGGGGAAAGATCATGAAAATCGATCCCGTAGTAATACATGATTCCGCGAACAAATGGGTGCAGAGGAAACCCGAGCCCGCGGACAAAATGGGGAAGGAACACGACTCTATCGTGAGGTTCCGGAGTGGGGACGACCTATCCCGCCGGAGGGATACGGTGGCCGATCTTCTGAGCCAGATACCCGGCGTCTCGGAGCTTCTTAATATCTTTCTCCCGGACAGTAGAGGCCATCCATCTGCCTCCTACTCCGGATCCGGACATCTTTGGAAAGCCTCTCTTTGGTGGAAAGGAAGAGTGCTTGGGCCTTAGGGCTCGAAAAGAGAGGAATGAGCAAGCGGAAGGAGAAAGGCGTGGGTAAAGAGAAAGAGGCCTTGTCTCTTTATAGGGGCGATAAGTGTTTTTTGCGCCTCCCCACTGGCTTGGTTGAGCCCGTTTGCCTCCCGCTCGCCGTGATTAGCGTGCGGTTGGATTACCCATGTTCGTATTGATGAGAATCCCGTGATAAGGGGACACGATCTTTGCTTTGACCAGACGTGTCAAGGAAAACGCCTCGCAATATGCACTGTGGCTGGCTATGGGAAGACGGTTCGAATAATGACCCGACCGTAATGACACGTCGTGTTGCTTGAAAAGTTGTCAGCAAATTGCATTTGCGAAACATCATTCTCTCTACGGTGGCATACGAAGATCATCTTGTGGATCCGGACACGGTTTGAAGTGTTTGATAATTTCCTTGGAGTATTCGGAGGAGGAACCCGCCCTGCAATGCCGAAGACAAGATCGCTACGGACTCATCGTCATTGAAGCTTGGTTCAGGGCTCTTGAGGAGTCTGGATTAGGGTATCCGACAGCCGGATCGTGTACTATGTCCGGACTATTGAAGCGTGAAGATACAAGACTCAAGACTTCGGCCCGTGTTCGGATGGGACTTTCCTTGGCGTGGAAGGCAAGCTTGGCGATCCGGATATTATATTTCCTTCCTTGTAACCGACTCCATGTAAACCCTAGCCCTCTCCGGTGTCTATATAAACCGGAGAGGTTGGTCCTTAGAAGCCCGATCACAATTACAATCATACCATCATAGGCTAGCTCTTAGGGTTTAGCCTCTACAATCTCGTGGTAGATCTACTCTTGTACTACCCATATCATCAATATTAATCAAGCATGAAGTAGGGTTTTACCTCCATCAAGAGGGCCCGAACCTGGGTAAACATCTGTGTCCCTTGCTTCCTGTTACCATCAGCCTTGACGCACAGATTGGGACCCCCTACCCGAGATCCGCCGGTTTTGACACCGACAACGACTTCACCGACGACGACTTATTCCCCGACCTCGGCAACCTCTTCCTCAACGACATGGGCGACAACCTCAACGCCAATGGTGCTGCTCCCGTTGCACCGTATGTGTTTCTGTCCTTCCTGTTCAAAATCGTGGTAGAATTCATGTTTCTACTCTGTGTCCTAGACTCGATCTGTTCATCTACTATGCTAGTCCGCATGATTAGTTTAATCTCTATTATAGCTGTCATGATTTATTTTGTAGTAAATCTCGTAGCAACTTGCTCATATATTCAACTGGCGGAACGTCCCCTACAGCCACTCCCGTTTCATGGACGGCCTGGTCGATGCCACCAAGGAGCCCTTCGTCTACTGCTATGAGTGCCCGGTGCCGTTTTGGGGCTCGCCGGCGGACATCGTGCATCACCTAACGCAGCGCGGCGGCGATCACCATCGCCCTTGGCGAAGAACATCAAGTACGAGACATGCTACCTGCTCACCGTGCCGAGTCGCTGGAGGATCAGCGCCGCCGCTTTCGGAGGAGGACGGCAGCGTCTTCCTCTTGATCGTGGCCACCGGCAAGGCTCAGCAGCCGCCGCCACATCTCTCGTAGTGTGCATCAGGGCGATGCACCGACGCCGACATCGACACGAGGCCGATGTACGGGTGCGTGCTCACTATTACTACCCCTGAGGTCTCGTGGGCGGCGGCACCGCTACGCTCAAGCTGACTTGGACTCGCCGAGGGACCTTCCCGCCGATGTGGACATGGAAGACGATGGTATTATTTGACCCCAACAATGTGCATGGGGACTCCAAGGAGGTTCATCCGACATCTGCATTACTAAGTTAAATGTTGATCATTAGTCTTCGCCAATGTAATCCATTGTCTAAGCATGTGGAGACTTCCATGCATGATCTTGCTCTATTGGAGTATCGCGATGAATAAAAGTGTATCCATTTATGGTTTAGTCTAGAATCTTCCATGTATGAATTTTTACCACAAGATCGGTGAAAGACTTATGATGAACCATTTCTGCAAAGCACAATAAGTGTTATTTCTTCACAAGTTTTGGATGCAAAGTTGAGCAGCTTGAATGCTTTTGTTTGCAAAAGATAGTTTTTATCTATTTCACCCGGATGTTTCTGAGCTCTAGAGATGAAATAATATCCGAAGAAACCTATCGATCTGTTGGCAGCCCTTGATCTGAGATCAAACGGTCGATGCTAAGTTGCTGAAAATTTGCGTAATAACCTCCGTGATAGGATATTCACCCATAGGTCTAGAATCACGCCATGCAACCGTTCGATCTTAGATCCAAGGGCTCTCGGAAGCCCTTATCATGGGAGAATGGAAAGCCACTACCCTGCTGTTCGCACGCTGGTAGTTCGCTCCTACTCGTCCCCGCACGTCCTTCAATACTATGGTGGTTCGCTCCTAGTCATCCCGTCCATTCACATTACGGCAGTTCCACTAATACTAACCCTCCTCCCAAATCCATGGCGTCCCAAATCTCCACGATCGGCGGTGAGTACAAGGTTAGAACCATCACCGGCGATGAGTTCGACGTCATCTACACCCGTTCTTCCGCGACGGTGAAAGGATGCCTTTCTCGCTTCAGACGCATGTTTGAAAACTCAGATGATGAGTGGGTCGCTGGGCTAGATGTTGAGTACACCCACAGTCCTGGGACGAGAGAAGGATCTAAAGGACGAAGAGAGGAAGAAGCTCGCCGTGATCCAGGTTTGCGTGCATGACTTATGCTTGGTCTACCACATATGCCATGCCAATGTTGAATGCCTGGATTTTAAGGACTTCCTCGAGAGCAACCTAGTCAAATTGCATTGAGACTTTGGTAATGACAAAGAAGTCCTGGTCGGATAGGCCTCGTTGTAGGCAACCCTTCAACCTCCGTAAGAATCGGTGGTGTCCTCTCGTCACCTTCACGTTGACCTGGCAGAGCCATGGTTCATCCTTCAGACGTAAACCGAAGAAACCTCCATACACGTTTCGTCGTTATGCATGGTAGCGGAATGTACTAGATATAGACCACATCCACTACGCTGCAATGGATGGCTACCTTTGTTTCAATATCTACAAGGGTTGGATGAAGAGCAAGAGCCAAGTGTGCGGTTCAAGCAAAGAAGTATCGGCCAAGAGGAAGAGGGACAAGGACAAAGTCGAGGACATGGACGGGGACTCTGAGTAAGGTGGTAGTGTCGTTGCTCATGGTGGTTCTAATGCAGTGTCTACCGGAATAGTTGGAAAGTTTAATTTCAGGTGTGCTTAATTTAATTTGAGGGGTGTGTTGTGTTGAGCCCCCAGGAGAACTATGTTATGTTTCTTCTTGTTACTTTAACTCTTCAGTACGTACATACTAGTATTTCTTACAGTTCATCTTTTAGTTGGTATAGTACTACCACTCGTTTCTTCACATTATATACGTATAATATATATGGCCAACATCATATAGCCAGCAGTTTAGTTGTCAAAGAATTTCAGGGTGCTTAGTTTTTTCAAAGAATTCCAGGGTACTTAGTTTTGTCAAAGAATTCCAGGGTGCTTAGTTTTATTTGAGGGGTGGGTTGTGCACTTGTGCTGGACACCATTATTGTGACAAGCCTTTTTAATAGTACTATATGCACAATTTGGCGACGAGCGCTCTCTATATGTACCGCCTTTTTTTTAATTTCAAGTTTTGCTCCATGGCGCAATCCATCGATACTACTACTGTACAAACGTTGAGTATATACATTTTTTAAAAGGCTAGAGGGCGGGGCAGTCTAGCTCATTCGGTTTCACGAGAGGCAAGGGCCTTTGTGATTTGACGGCTCATTACTGCTGGAAGGCGGGCCTTGTGATTTGACTGCTCAGATAAATGCGCCGATTTAATTCGAGGAGGAGCAAAGAACCGTGCGGTATACTCAAGTTTTCCACTGGAGTAGTACTGCGACGGAGGAGCACGAAACACGGCAGCCCAGTGCCATATGGCGATAAAAAATTATCTAATTTGCTAATCATCTCATTGTTAGCATTGTTCTATTCATTCCCTCAAAAAAAAGCATTGTTCTATTCATGCCTCGCAGAGAACGTGACACGCGCGGTGAAACACCCGAAGCAAAAGATGAAACACAGGAGCAAAAGAAGAAGGAAGATTATCACCCCAAATGATCTAATTCCCCGCGGAGTCGTAACTGCTTGTTCATCGCCTCCACGACCTCCATCTCCTTGCGCGTCTCCTCCGCCATCTTCTTCATTCTGTCCATGACGCGGGATTTCTCGACATGAGCCTTCATCATCTGTTCCACGGCCGCATTATGTACCTTGACATCAGCCGGTGCTCGCGCGGAGCTTCGCCAACTCCTCCTCTCATTCCATGACGAGGGCCTGCAGCATCTTCATCGAGGAACTACTATTCTCATGCAGCTTCTTCCAGCCGGCGTTCTTCTCCTTCAACAGGTCGATCTCGTGGCGAGCTTCGCCTTGTCCTCCTGAAGTCGCAGGATTTCGCGGTCGCCTTCTTCTCCGAGGCAATGCTCTTCTTCAAGCAGCATCACCAAGCCGACGGTCAACTCCCCTGCTTATTGAGCTCGGCGGGCATGTCGTCGAGGCTCTCCTTCACAACTCCATCAATCCTTGGATGAACTCCTTCTGCTTATTGAGGTGCTTATTGGGCTGATCGGGCATGCCGTCGACGGATAACGACTCCAGCTCCGCCGGCTCGGCATGTTTGCCTCCACGGCTAGGGCGCTCCTGGGAGCCATCGCTGCCGTGAGAGATCTTTCGAGGTCTCTGCATGGTGGCGAGCCCTTTTTTTTGCAGCCTTGGTTGCCGCTCCTTGTTACGAGTAGTTCTCAACCTAGAGCTCAGCTCACCGCCATGGCAATGACAGACGAAGAAGAAGCACTTATGAGGAGGAAAGGTAGAGTAATTTTCGTTAGGTAGTTCCCTTTTATAACCTAAGTACTAGCACTAGTACTAATACCTGCATAGTGGGAACACGTTCAGGTTTGGTACGTACTAGTAGGTATGAGCAGGCTTTGAATGTGATGGGAACAAGGTAAAGATTAATTGATGGTTTTGGTTTGAGGCCAAACGGCTCCCGATGAGTTTAGCGGAACATAAATTTCAAGTACTACACTGCTCAAATGCGTAAATATTATGTTATGTCAAAATTGGCACAAAATATGAAGGAGACCAATGGAAGTACTACTAGCAACCCATGATTTAACTACTCGCATGCGCGCAGTGGAGTAATAATGTCTTTCTTCCGCCCTCACGTCCACTCAATTTGCATGCGCTGTATTAATTGACCATCAATGAAGTGAATGACTTTACACGCGTCAAATTATCACATGGGGTGGATCTTGGTACAAAACTGCGTCCGCCCATGTACCCGCATGTACGTGCGAGGGAATGAGTGTGTGTGCGTGGCGTGCGTGCACATATTCGCTTCGTGCATGTACCGCCAGTATGGCTCAGGGAGGACGAGTACATTCTTCTGGAACCAGCAGCACGTCACTGTGATCAATCCACGCAAGGAGGTCGCGACAATGCCTCCACATGTGCCACGTGGCTTCATGAACTATAAGAGAGACACTGTGTAGCGTGCCATTGGTATTCTAATTTACGTGTTTTGCACATACTCGAAGTACTAGTAAGGTACACGTGCATTGCACGCATCAGATTTTGCAACCAAATTATGAATAAATACCACACTATAGCATGTAAGCTCTGAGTCATATATGCCTGATGTAGCCCTTCGTTTAATTCTTATAGTTCATCTCATTCAAAATCAATTAGTTTTTATAAAAAAGCTAAGAACGCGGGAATAGGAAAAACATGGGATTATAGTGGAATGTCGTCTTGAATCCTACAGGATTGTACGAGTGTTTGATTGTGCATAGAAAAAACGCAGAATTCTTTCAAAGAGGTTTGAGTGGATGGGATGTTTCCTATGAAATCTAGTGCAAATGAATCATATGGAAAAATTCCTATGGTTTACAATCCTACGAATCAAACAACCAAGATAGGAAAAATTCCTAATGATTAGAATCCTCCAAAATTCCTTTGAGAATCCTTTGAATCAAAGAAGCCCTTAATCTATTTTATGATTCATGGAATTGTGCATTGTAAAGCATAAAGTAAAAACAAATAATGGCAATTCAACTAGAAAAAAGTTTGGGCAGTTATGATACGGAAGATTCTAGAACAAAAGAGAACCCTTTGTTGTTTTGAGGTTTGTGCATTATGCTTAAGTTCAACCATGGAGTCTGCTAGATTGTACATGTGGAAAAATCCGTGGGGGCTAGAAGATGGTGCGAGGGGCGAGTGGAGGGAGACTATGAAGGAATGCACAAGTGCGAGATCGATATTTAGAGAGAGGCGAGAACGCTTGTTGTTATGCCAGTGATGGCGGAGCCATGAAAAATAAATGAGCTAGGGGGACAAGCATTGCTAATCCTTTACGAGGAGGGTCAATTCATGAACTTAAACCATTTTTAGCAGCAATTGTCTAATGATCACATTCATATTAGCCTCGATATATAGTGATGTTAGGGGGGGGGGGGCAGGGCCCTTATCGCCTCTGATTCGCCACTGTGCACGCTGCGTCGAGAGATGAAGCGGAAGGCATGGATGATGAGAGGGGAACGTTGGATATATAATTAATGTGGGTGTATTAGCTATATATGTTAATCCTATATAGAGAGGTATAGATTGATCGATGTGGACGTGGGAAAGAGGGTGAGACCTCACTGGATATATCGATTGATCGGTTTGTGTGGAAAACTATGAAAGACCTAGCTATATACACACATACATAGAGGAACATTGATCGTTGCGCATGCACGCGTGAGAGATAAAGAATGCCCGATATGATGGAGAGGGGGATGTGTGTGGGTGTGTGCCCTCATGGGAGACCGACCTAAAGAAAAAGATTGCATTTGTGCGATGGATAATGCCGACTGGTAGTGTGTGTGCATGCATGCACGAGAGAAAGTTAGTGGTACAATTATAAAGAGAAGACGACTGTGTGGGTGTAAAAGACTAGGTGAGGTCATAATCAATGTAAACTTGAATTCAAATATTTGAATAAGAGATCCTGATGTTTGAAACCCATGCATCCATGAATATAACAGAGATCTGCGCGGTGTGGTTTGGAAACGAGCATGTTGTAAAGTATACACATTGAACAAGGTGAGACTGATTTGAATTTGAGATACCGATGGCAGACATCATTTGGCCACGTCGCGTCCGTGCATGGACACACTATTCTAATTGGAGATGATGGGCGGCTTTCGCATCACATATCTATATCTATACCCCTATATTTTATATATTTTTTATATTATGTGCGGGTAACTTTAACATTGAAAGATGGTCATTGGATGAGGCGAATCCGATGGTCCAAAGAAGGCAAATTTGAGCACTACTGGCCATTGGGTATCATCTAGATTCCACCAGATTTCGCCATATGTATAATCTAGAAGACTCCATGGTTGAACTTAAGCATAATGCACAAACATGAAAACACAAGCACTTCTTATCAGTTCTAGAATCTTCCGTATCAGAATTGCCCAAATGTTTTTCTACATTATTTGCCATTATTTGTTTTACTTTATGTCTTACAACGCACAATTCCATGAATCTTAAAATAGATTAGCTTTCTTATAAAAACTAGATCATTTTGAATGAAATGAACTATAAGAATTAAACGAACATCTACATCATGCATATATGACTCAAAGCTTACATGCTATAATGTGGTATTTATTCATAATTTGGTTGCCAAATCTCATGCGTGCAATGCACGTGTACCTTACTCTAGTCTAAATGGTGTTGTGTCTGTTGAGGTGCAAATTCTCTTTTTTTTGGGTAAACGTTAAGCTTGTTATGCCGAAAATTCAAGCTAGCATCTCTGTCTATCGTGCTGCGAATCTCCCGCCTCTTCAACCCGCGCCTTGTTAGCCCGAAATATTTAAGATATATCTTTTTCTTGTTGTGCTCCGACAACTCCCTCCATCTCAACCCGCGCCTTGCTATTCCGAAATTACAACGCGAAAACTCCCACCTCCTGTGAAATCCCGACACGTGAAATGCCCGTGGTACCCTCGAACCGAAAGAACCGCCTCAAATCGGTGGGGGTACTTTCATAACTTACCCCACATTTCGGACAAGCGCGTCCCTAAGCCATGGTTCCCCACTGCCATCCCATCCGCCCACGCATTCGTACACCAAGGCCGCGAAAACCCGCAACGAAACCCCACACCCTGCTCCGTCCGCTACCCAGCCAGAGCCTCTTCCCCGACGACGTCGTCCACATCAACACCTCGACGTCCCTCATCCACCGTACCGGATGAGGATCCGTCGTCGATCTCGTATTCCCACCGGTTCAGCCACCCCATCCTCCACCTCTAAGGAGCTGCCCTGATGTTCCCCTCGTTTTTCGCGCCACCTCCATCCCCACACCGCCGTCTTCACCTGCACCACCGGAAGAGCATCATCATCACCGTTTCCTTAGATGAACCTGCGGCCTAATCGGCGCCACCAAAGAGGTTGTACACTAATCGCCGCATTTTCTTCTTGATTCGATCTCATGGTGCTGCCGGCGCTCGGTCCCGAGCCGACACGGCGCGGCTCCATCCACGGCGGCGTCGTCGGCCACTTCCTCCATGGCATCGCTCCCTCGGCGGCGACGTCCACATTAGTAGGAGCTGCTGCTGCTTTAGCTCTCGCTCGCGCTGCTGCTCTGCTCTTGCTCTCGGTCCCCTGCCTGGTCTGCTCTTGCTCTCGGTCCCCTGCCTGGTCTGCTCTTGCTATTGCTCTTTCTCGCGCTGTTGCTCTCGCTCTTGCTCTTGCTTGCGATGCTACTCCGATTTAGCTACACTTCAGTTGACTGAATCGACTTTTGGGTCGATCGATTTCAGGGGGGGAGGGGGGGCTCACGGGGTGAAGGAAGAACCAGCCGCAGCGGGGAGGGGGGCTCGCCGGAGAGGTACCCCACTATCTATCTTAGGGTTCAGGATGGGGGCGGTGGTCACCGGCGGTGGCGGGGCGGTGGCGTGGGGATCGCCGGAGAAAAATCTCGGCATGGGGGGGGGGCTAGAGGATGGCGGGCGGGCGGACGGCGGTGGGGAGTGTTTTGGCGGCGAGGCGGCGACCGCCCGGCATGGCGGCGGGGGCTGCTGTTTGGTCGGTGGTGGCTGGCGGCTCAGGGGGGTGGAGGTTGAAGATGAACCGCAGGCCCTTGATTTCGTATCCAACGGCTGCAAAATCGACTGACCAGAGATGAAAAAGTCAGTCGACCGACGTGTAGCCTCACCTTGCTAGTGCGTTCAATTTCGACAACAAAATTCAGTTTCGACAGTTAAGTTCAGTTTCTACAGTTAAGTTCAGTTTTGACAGTTAAATTCAGTTTTGACAGTTAAATTCAGAGATGAGCGGCTGATGTATTTTACATCTAGCACTTTGTGGTTATGTATTTTACGTCATGTATTGAAGATGCTATTAGAATTCCACTCAGTTAACGTTGTTCGTTGTCTCTCTTGTTCGCTTCACCTCGGCGTCGTACAACTCACGGAGCTGCTCCAACAGCGAAACCCTCCATCACAGCGGAGCAGTACCTCGAGCTCCATCTCCAGACGCCTAAGATCTTCCCCTCCTCCGACAGCCAAGTCAGCGGAGCATCCTCACCGCCAACCCAATCATCTTGAGATCGACATGGCTTCGCCAAAGAGGTTGTACACTTGTTGCATCTCTTTTTACTCTACATGTTATATATATTGTCCATCGAGCACTCGTAGTAACGGAAATCGATTATTTTATCCTACTATATGACAAGCGGTGAGGTACCAGGCAATTTAGCTATCCGTGATGGACTCTCTTGAACGCCCTCATTATTTATCTCTGTGCGTTTGAGCTGTGCATTTGTTGATGGGCCTGGGAGTTGAGCTAGTATGGCAGTGGCCTGGGTCCAAAGTAATAGAAGTAGCACAAAAACATTTTTTTAGTGTAGGATTTTCCTTGCTCAAGCCTGCCTACTAGAATCGCTAGTGCTTGAAAGGAAAAGTGAATGAAAAACATAGGATTTGGAAAGTTTCCTACGGTACTACTTTTCATGAATTTGGTGCAAAGGAATGGAGCAAAGGAAAACTGTAGGCTTTGTTCCTTTAGTGTCTCCTTGAAAGAAAAACCGTAAGAATTCTAATTTCCACTTCTCCTCCTTTTCATATTCCTATTCATCAAGCACAAGACTAAGAGATAGTAGCATAATAGCATTATAACCTTACATTTTCTTGTGGTTTGACTTAATCTCACCATGCTTTTTGCATCCTGTGATCTTCCAATTGTTGTGAATCAAACACCCAGTTGGCAGAAATCCTGTGTTTTAAATTCTTTGTTTTGCACGTGCATTCCTATCCTATTCTGTCTATTTCCTATCCTGCATTGTTAGAATCCTCAAATTCAAACAAGCCCTTACTCAATTACTTCATTACAGATATGTGTCAAAGAAAACCTTGTGTGGTTTGTCCTGCTCCTGCTGGCTTTGTGTTCCACCCAGCTCAGCTGCTCCAATGTGGAAGGGTTCACCACAGCAGGATCCGCTCTCGATCTGTCTTTCGCTGCCTCAGATCTTCTTCCCGCCGCCGCAGCCACGACAACTGCATTACCATCATCAATCGAAAGCAGATGACCTTGAGGACTACGGGTCCGCAAGAGAGGTCGCACTCTTCCGTGTCTGCTTACGTTGCACGTCACTTAATATGATGACATGCTACATTATCGTCGTGTTCACCTATTAGACTCCGAGTCAGGTCCAAACTAATGCTGAAACTTGAGTTTTTAAATGGTTGTGGGGTACATATTGGGGCAGCAATCAGTACTATCTATCTACTATCTGGTTAATCTCCGGTGTCTACTATCAGTTTCATGTTGGGTGCAAACAAACATTAAAGGAGCCATTATCTGTATTTTTTAACTAAAGCTATTATCTGCCTGCTATCATTGGTTTTGGTCTATCCACAGTTTGCTACCATCACTCAGGATTTGTGCATGCACTCCTTACATAATCTCACTATGTTTTATTCCTATGCATGCCGCTTATTGTACACAATGGAACTGATCATGTAGAGCAAAAGAGACGAGCCTTGCGTGGCAATAAAATTTCATGCGATGTCGTTCCATGGTGGGCGCAAAGGCATCCCCCCTCCACCCATTTCGGATCGTAATCAAGAGGAAGATAACTGTTCGAGGGGATTGGAAGAGAAGACCACTCCTATTTACCCCATGAGGTCTTCGCTCTAACTTGGCATCTTGATGTTGGTAATATCATGCATATGGTGCCTTGCATTGCTTACTGTATACATTAAAGATGTCATCTGCTTAGTTTAGACATGCTTTGTGTCAATGCCATCTGTTTAGTTTCTTTATCATATATGTGAATCTTGAAATGCCATCTTGTTTATCCAGGCATCATATATGTGAATTTTGCAATGCCACCCTAGTTAGCCAGTCATCTTATATGTGAATTATATCATGCCATCATTTTTTTATTACGTGTTAAATTTGTCAACAATTTTAGTACACTCAATTACTCTTCCTGTGCATCAGCCATTCAGCACGGTCATGGAAAAATCTGGAGTGGAAACAAGGTCTTGAGCGCACAATGCTATCGACGAAGCGCATGTCTTGTTGGTTACCGATAGCTCCTCGAGGAGGATTGAGAGACCGATGACCAGTCATATTCCCCGAGGTGCATGCCCTAACTTGGCAGGGTTATGTTGCTCATATCGTGCGTATGGTATCTTGCATTGCTATGTCATTTGCTTAGTTTAGACATGCTTTGTGTGAATGCCACCTGTTTAGTGTCTAATTACCATATATGTGAATTATGCAATGCCATCTTGTTGCAAGACATTATATATGTGAATTATGCAATGTTATCTTGTTGCAAGGCATTATGTATGTGAATTATGCAATGCCATGTTGTTTAGGCAAGCGTCATATATGTGAATTATATCATGCCGTCCTTTTTTGTATTTCTCATTGCTTTTGTCGACAATGTTTGTATATTCAACTGCTCTTCTGTGCATCAGCCATTTGAATTGGTGATGGAGAAATGGAGTGAAAACAAGGTCTTGAGCAGACAATGCTACTCTTGAAGAAGATATCTTGCTGGTTATAGATAGCTCTTGAGAGGAGGATTCAGAGGCAGATGACCAGTCCTATTATCCCCCTGAGGTGTATGCTCAAACTTGGTAGGGTTATATTACTCATATAATGCATATGTTGTATTGCAATGCTTAGTTTTTACATCATATACACAATATTGAATGCCATCTCCTTAGTTGACACATCATATATGCGATTGCCCTCCGCTCACTTCCTTAGTATATAAATCATATATTTGAATTATGTCATGCCATGATGTTTACATAGACAGCATATATCTGAATTATGGCATGCCAACCCATTTTCTAAAGACATAATATAGTTATATCATCTCATCCTGTTTACATAGTCATCATATTTTAAATTATGTCATTCTATCCGTGAATTATATCATGCCATCATGTTTCCATCGACGACATGTTTGTGATTTATGGCATGCCAACCACTTTAATAGACACATCGTATAGTTATATCATGTCATCCTGTTTACATAGTCATCATATTTTGAAGTATGTCATTCTATCCTGTTTAGTTAGCCATCATACATGTGAAATTGTGTCATGCTATCCTGTTTAATTAGCCATCATATATGTGAAATTATGTCCTGCTATTCATTTGCTTAGACAACATAAATGTGAATTATTTCATGCCCTGTTTTCTTCCCTACTATCCATTGCACTGTCTATCTTACAATGTTTATACATTCAATTACTTTTCTTGTTTATCAGCCATTTCAATTGGAGGAGTGATGGCAGATCGTGGGAGTAAAACACGGTCTTGAGAAAAGATCGTGCTACTGTCGATGCAGATAGAACCACGGTTGTACTTGCCCAAGAACCAGCCCCACCACACATAACCCACACTCATGCAGATTGTACCCCTACCCAGTTGGACAGAGAACCAGCTACACCCCTTCTAACCCCAACCCCAGCAGATAGACACCCAGTTCCCGTTGACACAACACCGTCTCCACCATAGAGCACCCAAACACGAGCAGTTAGTAAGGCAACTGCAGTGCCCAAATCACGAGGACCACCACTCCGAACCCAAGTCAACGCTTAAAGCGAGAAGAAGAATTGTTCTCGAGGTCAGGTTCCGTAGCTATGGTTCATACTACTTTGCTCTTGCATCCTTGTATTCTTGATACCAACTAATTTCAAATTTGAAGGATGCAATTGAAACTCCAATGGCGCAATGTATGTTTTAAACCTGTTTCTTCAACGTGTTTGGCTGTTTGCTGTTGTAACTTGCTCTATATTGATTTCAGTTTCAATTGAATAAACAGTTATGTCCTCATGCCATGCACATTACAAGTGTTGTTATTGCTGTGTAGTTTCCCACACTTATATTCTGTCTATGCTGCTTTGTCTTAAATAGATATGATTCGAACTGTATCTATCTTGATTTGGCAACATAAACAAGAATGATATAGACCATACAGTGACCATACTACATAGATATATGTTTGTTTCATGCTGTTATCCTTTCCAACTTAATACTGAACTGGTTTACCAAAATGAGTTTCAAATACTACATTGTAAACCTGAGACTGCCTGAGATGTGTTTGTTTGTTTCTCTTTTGGAACGCGGATAAAATATTGGAGAAGAGTGCCCTGTTATGCAATGGTAAAGGAAGTAATGCAGATAAGGTTCAAGATAGTGAGACATCCCTGTTGGTCTCCAAGAAAGCTGATAAAAACTATATTGAAGACACTGAGACAACCCCAAAGTCCTGTGTTGATGTAGTGTTCGAGTTACTGGCTACCACTGCTGGAACCAGCTCTTCGAACTCGTTGCCTGAATAAGTTCGGCTTCTTGAGTCTCAACTTCAAGTTGAAAGACATCGATCGAGATGTTATGCGACGAAGTCAAGGACCGAGGAAGTCCTGCAGAATTCAGATGCACACTTTACGGTGCAATGACAAGTTACCTGGAGGACTTAAGCGCCAAACAAGAGAAAGTTAATAAGCTTGCTAAGCATCTTGCCAACATTATGGGTACCCAGGATATTGTTTCTTGAGCTCTTTTGAAGTGGTTTCAGTTCTGGACTTGTTTTGCTACGGCGTTTGTATGCTGTTGTGTTCCCTATATTTGCTTGGTGGCGAACTTTGATGCCCGATGGATGTAATATGTAATAGCCGTGATAGCCTAGTGTAAGTTGCTTTCTTATTTATTTCCTTGTTGTCTTGTTTATTTGTTTGCTTGTAGTCATTGCAGTTCTTTTTCTGCGGTTTGCTAGTGGCTGTAATAACCTATTTTTTAAAACTAGGCCACAATAACCATGGGCTAATATTTCTGTGTAGTGACCTTTGGGCCACCTACGGGTCAGAGAAGCGATGGACCTTCTACGGGCCGTAGAAACAGTGGGCCTTCTACGGGCCGTAGAAACAATGGGCCTTCTACGGGCCGTAGAAACAATGGGCCTTCTACGGGCCGTAGAAACAATGGGCCTTCTACGGGCCGTATGATCGATTGGCCAAACATGGGCCAAACAGACCGCATTATGGCCGTAAACGGGCTAGAGTTGGAATCGTCCGTTCATGGGCCGACCATAACGGGCCATCGTTAATAGGCCGTATTTGATGACGCTATGAAAACGACCCAACGTCTTAACGGACCACAAATGGGCCGACTGTAACCACGAGCTGAATTTGGCCCACAAGCAGAAAATGACAGTAAGGCCGTAAGTAAACGAATGCTGGAAATGAGCCCAAGAGTAAATGGGCTCTGAGAAGGCCAAAAGATAACATGGGCTGGAAATGGCCCAATGGAATAACGGGCCGTTAATGGGTATAAAGTGATCACTGTTCATTACGGGCCAGTTTCACCACGGGCCGTTAATGGGTGTAAAGTGATACACTGTTCATTACGGGCCAGTCTCACCACGGGCCGTTAATAAGCCAAGAGTTACATAGGGCCTCATATGGGCCGAAAGACGTCATGGGCCATACATGGGCCAGAAGTGAAAACGGGCTGGAATCATATTGGATGGCCTAGATGACGCTACTGGGCCTAATTTGGATAGGGCATAACGGGCCTTGGGTTAGCGGGCTGTAAATGGGCTATATGCGAACATGCCGTTAACAGGCTTTCCATGGGCCGGCCCGCCACCTTTTGACCAAGTCAAACGGGCCGGCCTTTTCACAAGAATGGGCCTCTGTTGGGCCGTGCCACGTGTCCATGTATCATAGGTGCCTTCTGTCCAATGAGTGGATGACATCTGTCCCTGCGATGAGCCGACACGTGTTTCCTCCAGCCAATGATGATTTTACACGTGGAAAATCCCCAATGGTCAGGGCTGTTAACGGGTTATCGGATCCAAAACCCGACCCGATAGCTTAACGGTGTTCCGTTACGGTGGATGCCACGTGTCGGTCACCCTTGACAAAAGCACTTCTGTGACGCGCGATTTATCGTCATGGAAGTGGACACTTCCGTGATGATAATTTTGGTAATGTCATGGAACACTTCTACGACAAAGACGGTATGACTATCTTGATTCGTCATAAAATCGTCATGGATGTACATGCATGACAAAAAAACGCGACCTACTGTGACAAACACGTATCATCACGGAAGTGTATTTTTTTGTAGTGAAGGCACTAAGCTCAAAGGATTCTCGGAACAACAGAGAGAATTTCGGGGTATCTTGTAGTAACAAGATCAACTGGGAAACATTGTATGAATGGCGAGTATTCATGGTTATCCATAGGGGTTTATCGATGGAAGGGAATTGCAAAAGCGATGGCACAAAGTATCGAAGGGACATTGGAGAGTAACTCCGGAATTTTCTAGTGCATCAGGCGACCACCTGTATCGAGTGGCTCTCCGGGAGGAAGTAGTTACGAGAACCTAGAGTTAGATTTAGTAAAATCATTTAACCCGAATAGAAGAGAGATCAGAGTCCCAGAGTATAGACGAGGAGTAAAAGATCCTAATAGCACCCAATGGCGACGTGGGCCCGTAAGACACACAGTCATGTTAGTAAAAGTTTTGTAATGTCTAGACTCGACTTCGGCCAAGGAGTGTGGAAGGGGGATTCCTATAGGCAGTCGGCTCTGATACCAACTTGTGACGCCCCCGATTCAATCGTACACTAATCATACACGCAAACATGTATGATCAAGATCAGGGACTCACGAGAAGATATCACAACACAACTCTAAAATAAAATAAGTCATACAAGCATCATAATACAAGCCAGGGGCCTCGAGGGCTCGAATATAAGTGCTCGATCATAGACGAGTCGGCGGAAGCAACAATATCTGAGTACAGACATAAATTAAACAAGGTGCCATAAGATGGCTAGCACAAACTGGGATACAGATCGAAAGAGGCGCATGCCTCCTACCTGGGATCCTCCTAACTACTCACAGTCGTAAATCGCCGTGGGCTGCACATAGTAGTAGGCACCTCCGGTGTAGTAGGAGTCGTCGTCGGCAGTGGCGTCTGGCTCCTGGGCTCCAGCATCTGGTTGCGACAACCAGGAAGAAAGGAAAGGGGGAAAAGAGGGAGAAAAACAACCGTGAGTACTCATCCAAAGTACTCGCAAGCAAGGAGCTAGACTACATATGCATGGGTATATGTGTAAAGGGCCATATCAGTGGACTAAACTGCAGAACTCTAGGCGGTTAAGCCTAACAAAGAGAGACGAGGCTCTGATACCAATTGAAAGATCGAGGATGTCGCCTAGAGGGGGGGGGGGTGAATAGGCGCTTTAAAATAATTATGGTTAAGGCTTGAACAAATGCGGAATAAACCTAGCGGCTAATTTTTCAAGCACAAAACCTAAAACAACTAGGCTCACCTATGTGCACCAACAACTTATGCTAAGCAAGATAAGCAACTATGTGATAGCAAGATATATGACAAAGAACAATATGGCTATCACAAAGTAAAGTGCATAAGTAAAGGGCTCGGGAAAGAGATAACCGAGGCACGCAGAGACGAAGATGTATCCGAAGTTCACACCCTTGCGGATGCTAATCTCCGTTTGGAGCGGTGTGGAGGCACAATGCTCCCCAAGAAGCCACTAGGGCCACCGTAATCTCCTCACGCCCTCGCACAATGCAAGATGCCGTGATTCCACTAAGGGACCCTTGAGGGCGGTCACCGAACCCGTACAAATGGCGACCCTTGGGGGCGGTCACTGAACCCGTACACTTTGGCAACCCTTGGGGGCGGTCACCGGTACCCGTTTGCTCGGGGCGATCTCCACAACCTAATTGGAGACCCCGACGCTTGCTCGGAGCTTTACACCACAATGATCGAGCTTCGAATAACACCAACCGTCTAGGGCGCCAAGGCACCCAAGAGGAACAAGCTCTAAGGTGTCCAAACACCCAAGAGTAACAAGCTCAAGGGTACCAAGCACCCAAGAGTAATAAGCTTCTCAACTTGTAACTTCCACGTATCACGTGGAGAACTCAAACCGATGCACCAAATGCAATGGCAAGGGCACACAGAGTGCCCAAGTCCTTCTGTCTCAAATCCCACCGAAGCAACTAATGCTAGGGAGGAAGATGAGAGGAAGAACAAGAAGGAGAACACCAAGAACTCCAAGATCTAGATCCAAGGGGTTCCCCTCACATAGAGGAGAAAGTGATTGGTGGAAATGTGGATCTAGATCTCCTCTCTCTTTTCCCTCAAAAACTAGCAAGAATCCATGGAGGGATTGAGAGTTAGCAAGCTCGAAGAAGGTCAACAATGGGGGAAGAACACGAGCTCAAGGGATGAAGTTCAATGGGGAAGAAGACCCCCTTTTATAGGTGGGGAAAAATCGAACCGTTATACTCACAGCCCGCACAGAGCGGTACTACCGCTCCAAGGAGCGGTACTACCGCTAGGGCGGTAGTACCCCTTCGAAACACAACAGTGAGGAGGCAAAAAGGCCAGAAGAACCGTTGGAGCGGTAGTACCGCTTGACCTCACGGTACTACCGCTAGGGGTAGCGGTACTACTTCTAAGGGTAGCGGTACTTCTGCTTGCGAGCGGTACTAAAAAATTATATTCGGGCCTACCACCGCAGGACTTGGGACGAGTTTTTTGTCCGGAGCGGTACTACCGCTGTAGGAGCGGCGATAGTACTGCTCTGGAGCGGTAGTAAAAAATTACATCCGCTCCAATTCGCGGTAGTACCGCTGCATCCTTTTCACAACACCAAAACTGCCACAACTTTTGCAAACGAACTCCGAATTCGATGAAACCAAGTTTGTTGGAAAGCTAGCGACAAGGGTTAACACAATCTTGAAAGAAATATCAATAAGAAGCAACTTAGAAAAGGCCCATAAGAAAATGATGAGAACCCTTCCTCGGATAAGACCGGTAAAACCTCCAACACCGAAAACATCATAGAAGACGCATGCGAACTCCGTTTTCGATGAACTCAAGCTTGTCATCAAGATGACCATAAGCTGTAAGACTCACAAAGAGAACCAAACAAGAACCAAGAAACAAGATGCAAGGATGCAATGGTTTGAGCTCTCTACTAACGATACAATTAAGCTACCAACTTGAGAGCCCCCCTTGATAGTACGGCAAACGATATTATAACCCGGTCTCCCGACTACCACCATGAGACCGGTAAAATAGAAAACGTATCAAGGGAAAACCTTTGCCTTGCACATGGCCCACTTGAGCTAGATGATGACGATCTTGACTCCCTCAAGTTGGACCACCTTTTTTGATTGCGTTGGCTCGATGAAGACTAGATGATTGCTCCCCCATAGTCCACTATGGGTGAGCCACTCTTCGGCTCATCTTCACACGTCCATTGTCACCATAATGGGCGGCAAGTTTCAAGCACTTGATCTCTTCGTGATGCATCACTTGAACTTGCACACCGCATCCCAACCCCACAAAGAACTCTCACGAAGACCATGGGTTAGTACACAGAGCGTAATTGACAATGCTTACCATACCATGGGATCACTTGATCCCTCTCGGTACATCTTCTACGCTTTGTGAGTTGATCAACTTGATTCACTCTTGACTTAGTCTTGATCAACCTTGAATCTTTCCAACTCTCTTCATTTGGATGATGTCTTGAAGGTAAACATGAATGATCATACAATCTTCTTCTGCAAAACATGCTTGCAATAAGCTCAACACTCACATGACCAATCTTTGGATAATTCCTTAATAGCACCTTGGTCAACTCATAAACTCCTTGAAACCAACACATGGACTTCAAGAAAAGCCTATGGACAAAACCTTCAAATATAACTCAAGGCAACCATTAGTCCATAGAGATTGTCATCAATTACCAAAACCAAACATGGGGCACGGCATGTTCTTCAAGAAAACAATTTAATATCTGCTGCAGGTTTAATGTCAGAAAAATCAGTTTTTTTTAATAAAATAACATGCCGGACTAAGAATACCTATTTCTTTTATTAGTAGGTATAGAAAAATCAGTTTTTTTTATAGAATAACATGCCGGACTAAGAATACTTATTTCTTTTATTAGTAGGTAGGTATAGATATAGATTATTAAAGATCAATTTTTTTTATTTTGGCCGGCTGCTGTGTAGACGTGTCCCCAAAACAAATCTCAAATCTCAAACAAATAAAACAGCCTAGTTGAAGTTGGCGCAGAAAACCAACCAGGTCCATCGCGTTCAATCTGGCCTGCCAAACGGGGCACACGATTCTCCAGAGCCACTCTTCGTCTATCGAACGCTGCAGCGAAGCACACCTACGAGCGCTCATCATAAAGCAACGGCCGTTGCTGCGGTCGATCGAAACTGCCGAACCTCCAACCGAAATTCTGCCTCCCGCCCAAACGAACCTCTTCCCCCTTCAACCAAGAAACGCCGCCCCGTTCTTGATTCTTGATCCCACCCTCGGCCGCGCGCGGCGATGGAGCTCTTCAAGGACGCGCGGTCCGTGCGGCTCAGGAGCCACCTGGGCACGTACCTCTGCGCGCTCGACGGCGGGGCCGTCTCCCACGGCTACCGCCGCAACTCCCGCGGCACGGTCTGGGCCGTGGAGCTCGCCGGCGACGACTACGTGCGCCTCCAGGGTCACCGGGGCCTCTACCTCGGCGCCACCGAGCTCCCCGCCGACGTCTTCGGCCGCGGCCGCGGCACCCGGGCCTGCTGCGGGGTCGTCCTGGGTTCGCCGTCCTGCCCCAACGACAACGCCTTCCTCTGGTCGCCGCTGCGCGAGGGCGAGCTCCTCGCGCTGTCCGGGCCCTACGGCCGCCTCCTCCGCGCCAGGTTCGGGCACACGGCGCAGGACAACGCCGTCACCGTCGACCTGGACGCCGACCCGGAGGAGAGCTCCTGGGTCGTCGAGGTCGTCCCGGCCGCGGAGGTGGCGCTGCTGCTGCCGCCGTCGCCACGCCCCTGCCGCGCCCAGTCCTGCAACGCCCGCTTGGAGGCGGACATGTCGGAGTCGGACACGGCGTCCAGCGTCCTCGCCAGGGTGCGCTCCGCCAAGGTACTCGAAAAGAAGCCTGATCGATTCTATCTTCTTGCTTGCTCCTTTCTCCTGTTCTTGCGCAATCCGAAGCAAATTTGTTGATTCCTTCAAGAAAGAATCATCTTCTTGAGTTTCCACGGTGGATTCATGCTTATTTGCAAGCCGATTCCTACTTTCTTGAACGCTTCGTCCTGAATTCTTGTCGGGGAAAGAAGGGACTTTCTTTGATCCGTCGATTTTGCTCGTGATCGCGCAGGACATGGCGAGTTCACTTGCTACGGTCGAGGAGGAGCCCCTGTCGATGCCGGCGCCGCGGCTGATCTTCTACAACACCGCCAGGGACGACGGCGGCGTGGACGAGTTCGACGAGGGGACGTGGAAGTACTTCTCGTTCAAGGAGCAGAGCCTGGCGGCGCTGCGCCGCAGGCTGGGGGAGGAGACCCGGCGGCAGGACTTCGTCGTCTGCCGCAGGAGCGGCCCGGGGCTGTTCCCCGTCGTCCTGGACCTCCCTCCCGGCAACAGCCAGATGGAGTTCGTCCTCGTCCCGGCGTCCTCTCCTGCAGGTAACAATGGGGTCTTTTCTTCTCTGTTTCCTGCTCTGGTTCAGCTTAACATTTTGTTCTGAACTTCTGAACATTTTGTTCTTCGGTGCGTATAACTGAAACCTGTGAAGCAATTTTAGTTACGGTTTTGTTCTTCTGTGTTTGCAGTGGCAGACGGTGTTGTTTAGGATGGATGTGGCCCAGCCTCGGCTATAGGAAAAGACGGAGAGAACTTCAGTTCGGTACGGCGATATGCATTTTGCGGTGTATATAGTATATTCATTGGTACTGTGTGTAAAAGAACAAACTTGCTTCTACTGTGAAAATTCAGACACCTAGGATGGGGCCTTACCCGTTTTTGTTTTGTTCTGTAGTTCTAGAAAATGATATGGAGTTGGCTTTAATATAAATGGTAGATGGACATAATTACAAAAATGATATGGAGTACATAGTACCTCTATACCATAATATAAGACGCTTAATAGACTAAACTAGGCTAAAAAACGTCTTATATTTTGTTACGGAGGATGTACCTTTTGTGGGAGAAGGTCGATGTTGTAATCTTTGGTGATCAATCTTTTGGATTTCAGCAATCAAAGTAATATTGGAGCGTCTTCTTGCAGAGTTGGTGATACTGTGATGAACGTTATGGCTCTCCCCTCTCCTCTCTCTCCCCTCGCGACGCCTCCCTCCCCCTCCTCCCCTCCGGCGGCGGCCTCGTCTCGTGCGGCCTCCACCTCCTCGTCCCTGCTGTCTCCTCCTTGTTTCCCCTCGGTGGCGCGCCCCGCCCCCTCCTCCATCCCGGCCCCCTCGCCTCGCTCCGTCCTCCTCGCTCCTTCTCGGGCCAACAGGTTCTGGGCTCTCGACTCGGATGATTCGGGGTCGGATTCTGATGCTCTTCCTCCTTCTCCTCGTCCGGTCCCTGCGGGCGGTCTCTCCGTCGTTTCGGCCCCGGGCCGTCGTCGGAAGTTCGCCCCTGGCGGGCGCGGTCGGCTTGCCGGTGTTGTGGTGGAGGAGGATGTCTGGCGCCGTGTTTCCCGTGGACGCCGCCGTGCTGCGGCCTGGTCTCCGGTTCCGGGGCCTCTGGGCTCTGGTGGGGGTGGGGGGGGGTGGCTGCGGCTTCCTCTCCGTCCTCCCCTCCGGTGGTCCTCCCCGCCTGTTCGTTCTATGGGGGTTCGGCTCTGGCTTCGCTGTCGGCGGCGGCGCCGGCGCCTGACCTAGATTCTGAGATGGGGTTGGTGGGGGATTCTGTGTCTGGGCCACGGGCCCTTGTGCCGCTTGATGGGCCTGGTGGGCTTGGATCGGTACCTGCCCTGGCCTACGTGACCGTTCCCCCCCCCTCCCTGGACTCTGGGCCGCGGATGGCCCAGGCCCAGCCCCCCTCCCCCCTCGGCCCTCCCTGTCGGCCCGAGCTTGGCTCGGTCCGGGTATATATGGATCCAGAAGGGGTCGGTTCCCCCATTTCTAGGGTTTCCTGCCTCCTCTTCCGATCTGCGTCGTCGCCGCCTCCCCATTCGCTTCTTCTCCCGATCTGCTCCTCCTCCCCCCCTTTCCCGTTCGTTTGCGGCGGTGGTCGCGATGGATCGTTCGCGCATGTCCTCAAGCAAGGCCGTCTCCGGCCAGAAGCGGGGGTGTGACGGATCTGGCGAGGCGGCGCCCATCTGGAGTATGAAGTTGCGCTGCGCGCTATGCTCCAGGCGTCGCTCGCTCCGGAAGCAGGGTTGGCGGCGGCGGCGGCCGGCTCGTCCCCGCGCGCCTCTGGTTCTAGGCCGGCGGATCCCTCGCTGCCCCTGCATGGCGCTCCTCCGGCTGTTGCTGATCCTTGGGAGCTGGCGACCGCGGGTAGTCAGGCTGGCTCTTCTGGTCCGGTTCCGCCGCCTCCTCCGCATGGTGCGGCTTCCCTGGGTGGTGGGTCGGTGCAGGCTCCGGCGGTGGCTGGTGGGGGTCCGTCGCGTTTCGTCCCGCGTGGTGCGTCGGGGCGCCGGTCCGCCGTCCTGTTGGCGCTGCTGCTGGGCGGGGCATCGGATATGGGCCCGGCGCGGCTGGTGATGGTATTCTTCCCCCTCCCCCTCGTGGTCCTGGTCGCGTTCCTCCTCAATTTCAGGTCGCCAGTCCTCTCTCACCTGCTTCGCGTGTCACCGTCCTCGTCATTTTCTGTCCCGATGCCAAAACCCCCAATTTTGCCTCATCTGTAGGGAAGATGGTCATCTCACTGTTGATTGTCAGAACCGTTCCAAGCCTCCAGCCTTTGTCCACTATGGTCTTGGCCTTCCTGGGTGCTCCTTCTTTGCCTTAGATAGGGAGGTTCCTGCTGTTGCTCCTATTCCAGCGCTCTCCAACGTCGACATCATCTCTGTCTAGTCCAAACGCATAACTTCCCAGGTTCTTCTTGATGAGCTCCGGTTGTGGGATGAGGGAGGATGGGATTGGCAAATCCGCCAGCTTTCAGACTTCGAGTTTGCTGCGACTTTCCCCTCCAAGGAAAGCCTCCACATGATTTCCTCCTGTACTAGCTTCACGTTGCCTCTGAACCAATTGGTTGTCTCGGTCAAGGCTGCATCTAATGGCTCCAAGGCTATCTCCTCCCTGTCTGATGTATGAGTACTAGTTGATGATGTCCCTCCTGTGTTGCGTTCCACGGCGTTTCTGATGGCTTTTGGGGTGCTTATCGGCAAACCTATTGAGGTTGATCAAGAGTCTTTGGCTATCCTCGGGTCGGTCCGTCTGCGGGTGTGGTGTGTGGATCCCCTCTGTATCCGTGGCTCCATCGATGTCTTCCCCTCGGTTGGTGGCTTCTGGCTCAGGGTCCGGGTGGAGGGTGACTCGGGTCCGGTGTCGCCCCTGCCTCCTCCCCCGCCCCCGGCTTCCGGCAATGATGACAAGAGCAAGGATGGTGACGGCTGCCCGGACGATTCTATGCATGGCAATGATCAGCGCTTTACCCATTCGGAGTGGGACGGGATCTCTCCAGAATACCAGGACCTGTTGAAGGAGAATGCTCCGGTCGGCCGGGGGGCTAATGATTCGTTGCCGGACTCGGTTGGAGGGGTTGCTGCTTCTGGTGGGGCAGTGGGAACACCATTTTCGACGGTGTGCTCTAACCTTCCAGCCTGTCCTGCCTCTCCATCCCTCTCAGGCATTGAAGACTTGGCCCCGGCTGGCCCCTTAGCCTCCAAGAAGAAGAAGCAGTCGTCGGTCAAGAAATACTCTGCTAAAAGCAGGGCGTCTGGTGATTCAAGGCAGTCTACGGCTAGGTTCTGCCACAGGCTGGATACTGACTTGGGTACGGCCTCGGGCCCGTCTTCTGCTGCGGTATCTCCCTGCCGTGCTCGTCCTGCACCGTTGCGTTCGCCGGCATCCACGGCTCGCAAGAGCGATCGCGTCTCCAACAGCGGCGAGCGGGTGGCTGATCGGGCCGCTCGGCGCGCTGCGGCTCGGGATCTTCCTCCTTCAGGTTCGCGTCCATGCCCCACCTCCTCTAACCCCGATGTTCATTCTCCTGTTCGTTTAGTGCTTCCGTCTCAATCTGATGAGCATTTGCTTAGTATTTTAGATGATGTGGGTATTTGCTTTGACGCTAGTTTGGGTTCTCCCTCTTCATTGCTTGGCGTTATTAGGGCTAATGAAATAGCTCAGGCTGACATCACTAAAGCCAAGGAGGCTGGGCTAGGATCGATTGCCCCACTGGTTGTGGCTGGTGGGGATGAGGGGGGATCTGACAGGAATCAGGCTCCCCCGGCTGCTTCTAAACGTGGGGCTGGGAAACGTGCTAAATCCTGCAAGGCTTCGAGCAGGTCGAGCCTTAGAATTAAAAACCTCTCTTTTAGATGAAGGCTCTATTCTGGAATAGTAGGGGTTTCGGCGCTAAGGGGCGCATGGACCAGCTAAAAGACTTGGTTCGTTATGAAAATGTTGATTTCATTGGTCTTGTCGAGACTCTCAAACCCTCCTTCTCCCCAAATGAAATCTCGACCGTTGCTGGGACAGATAGATTCGATTGGAACTTTGTGGCCCCTGTTGGTCATTTGGGTGGTATTCTTCTTGGCACTAAGAAAGATGTTTTTGATTTTGTCGCTTTTGACCATGGCATTTTTTGGGCTAGCACGGTGGTTTCTCATCGAATCCTTAACTCTTTACTAGAAATCATGGTGGTATATGGTCCGGCTGATCATTCTATGTCATATATTTTTCTGGACGAACTTCACAATAAAATTGAATCCCGTGAGCTGCCACTATTGGTTGGGGGAGACTTCAACTTGATGCGCTACCCTTCAGATAAGAGCTCCTCTAACTTCTCGTGGCCGCTGGCCGACGTGTTCAATGTTTTCATCTGAGACACGGCGATCCGTGAAATCCCTAGGGTTGGGGCCCGTTACACCTGGACGAATCGCCAAACTTCTCCCATTCGTTCTGTCCTTGATCGGGTTTTCTTGTGTCCTAGTTGGGATTCATTGTTTCCCCGTCTCATTCTCAGAGCCCTGGCTATAGTGGGCTCGGATCACTCCCCTCTGATTCTTGATGATGGTACTCGTTCGGTAGCCTTCCCAAGGTTTCAGTTTGATGCCTCTTAGCTCCATGTGGAAGGTTTCACTGACTTGATTGTGTAAAAGATTTCGTCTTTCCTGTCTTCTAACCGCCGATCTTTTGGTCTGATGGACGACTGGCATCAATGCTCCTATTTTCTTCGTAGATTCCTTCGGGGTTGGTCTAAAAATCACTTGGCTGAGTCAAGGCGTGACAAAGTTAGGTTGGCTACTCAAATTGAGGTGCTTGATGCTCGTGCGGACAACTTAGGCATCTCCTCGACCGAGTGGCCGACCCTTTACGGTCTTGAAGAGGCACTTTTGGGTATTCATCGTCAGGAGGAAGTGTATTGGAAGCAAAGAGGCACTATTAATTGGACTTTAAAGGGTGACTCGCCCACGGCCTACTTCTTTGCCATTGCGAACGGTAGACGTCGGAGATGTCTGATCGATTGCCTCCTTATCGAGGGCGTCAGGGTCTCTGATCAATCTGTGATTATGCGTCACGTGGTCCATTTCTTCTCTACTCTCTTATCTGCTAAACCCGAGCTGGTTTTTAGGTTGGCGCCTACCTTTTGGTCTCCCCTCGAATAGGTTTCGAGCGATGAAAACGAGGGATTGATGATTCCCCCTTCTGAAGAGGAGATTTTCGATGCGATCCGATCTGCCAATTCTAACGCGTCTTCCGGGCCTGACGGTTTCTCCATTCCTTTCTTTAGGCAGTTCTGGCCTCAGTTAAAAGGCCTCATTCAGGCAATTACACAAGGTTTTTGGCTAGGAACTATTGACATCTCTAGATTGAATTACGCAATGCTCACTCTCATCCCTAAGGTCAAAGGTGCTGACTTGATCACCCAGTTTAGGCCCATTGCTTTAATTAACAACTTCGCGAAGATCCCGGCTAAGGGCCTGGCTACTAGGCTGTCTCCGATCACCCATCGCGTTATTAGTCCTTTCCAATCGGAGTTCATAAAAGGGAGATTTATTCTGGATGGTATTCTTTGCTTGCTTGTGCTAGCTATGGACAGGGGTGCATGGAAGCTTGCTATCCATGTGCCAGAGCCATGAGTTGGGTGCGAGATCTTATGGGTTTCACCTCTAGCCTACCCCAACTTGCTTGGGACTAAAGGCTTTGTTGTTGTTGTTGGTGTTCTTTGCTTGCATGAGATTGTCCATGACCTGCGGACCAAGGGCACTAAGGCAGTGGTTCTTAAACTTGACTTCGAAAAGGCTTATGACTCGGTGAACTGGAATTTTCTTCCCCAAGTTCTTCTTGCTAAAGGCTTCGAGGGGGCGGTGGTTCACCGTCTTATGCAGCTCGTTTCGGCCGGGCACACGGCTGTGGCGGTTAATGGACAGATTAGTAATTTCTTTGCTAACGATAGGGGCCTTAGACAAGGAGATCCGGCGTCCCCCTTCTCTTTAACTTCGTCGTGGATGCTCTTTCTCATATCCTTTCTCGAGCAGCTAGTGCTGGTCACATTGCACCTGTTAGCTCTCACTTGATCCCCAATGGCATCACTCACCTTCAATACGCGGATGACACCATTATTATGGTTGAACTTAATGGGGGCATCCTCACGAACCTGAAATTCCTCCTCCTATGCTTCGAAGAGCTATCGGGTCTTAAAATTAACTTTTCAAAGAGCGAAGTAATTGTGACTGGGGTACCTGACTCTGAAGCTCAGAGAGTGGCGCATCTTCTGAACTGCTCCCTTGGTTCTTATCCTTTCAAATACGTGGGCCTCCCAATCTCCCCTCTCAAGCTATTGGCAAAAGACTTTGCCCCGACAGTGACTAAAGTAGGAAATAGAGTCCTGCCATGGAGAGGCCGTTATAATTCCTAGGCGGGCAAGGTCGCCCTCACTAATGTGTGCCTCTCCTCCCTTCCGATGTTTCTAATGGGCTTTTATCTCCTGTCCGGAGGGACTCACACTGGTTTTGACAAGCATAGGTGTGCTTTTTTACTGGAACTCCTCTGACAATAAGGGCAAATATAGGATGGTTAAGTGGGATCTGATTTGTAGGCCTAAGAACATGGGGGGGCCTAGGCATCATTAACACGATGGTCATGAACAAGTGCCTCATGATAAAATGATGGTGGAAAATTATGTTCCTCGAGGAGCGCCCCACCTAGCTTTCTTTCCTCAAAGCTAAGTACTTCCCCTCCTCGAGCCCCATGTTCACCTCTTCCTCTGGTGGTTCTCAGTTTTGGCGTCAGCTTGTTAAAGTTCGCCCGATTTTCCGGTCCCTTGTTAAGTTTGTAGTTCGGAATGGTAAATCCACTCGCTTTTGGTTAGATTGGTGGGTTGGGGATACCACTCTCGCGGTGGCCTACCCGACCCTGTTCTCGTATTGCGCTGCTCCCGAGATCTCTATCTCTGAGCTCTCGGCTCACAATTGGGACCTTGACTTCCGGTGAACTATTTCTCCTGTGGAGTTGGATGATTGGCAACGTCTTACTGCCTTCTTCCCCTTGCTCTTGGAGGAAGATGACTCGGTTGTCTGGCCTCACTCTGCTTCGGGGCATTTCTCAGTTAAATCCGCGTACGCCAAACTTATCTCGGGTGCCCGTACAGTGAAATTCAAGGATATTTGGTCGGCACATATTCCTCCTAAGATAAATTTTTTCTTGTGGCAAGCTTTCCGTCGTAAACTCCCTGCGGCTGATCAAATTAGGAAGAGGAATGGGCCGGGCTCTGATAGATGCACGCTATGTGGGGCTCTTGAAAACACCGAGCACATATTTTTCAACTGTTCTTTGGCTAAATTCCTTTGGAGTTGTATTAGACTTTGGCTTCATGTTAATTGGAATCCATCTTCTTTCAAGGACTTGCGGCGCTGTGTCAATACTTTATCAGGCCGGTCTAAGAGGGTATTCTGGGTTGGTTGGGCAGCGATCTGTTGGTCGCTGTGGATTACTAGAAACAAGTTCACTATCGAACATATTTTCCCGGCTAACCCTGTGAATTGCTTATTTAAAGCCAATGTCTTTTTGCAGCAGTGGAGATCATTGACTAAGGAAGTGGACTTAGATGCTTTCGATGACATGTTATCTAAGATGAGATCTACGGCTTCTTCCCTGCTGCGGCGATCTAGGAGGATGGCTTAAATCCGGTTCTTTTGGACTCTTGGCTGGCCTGCGTGCCATGTTTGGCTGGTTGCCATGTACTCACACTTCTTAAACTTTGCTCTGCTTTTGTGATGTTTGGTTGGCTGTGTTGTGACTCTGCCTGGTGGCTTTATCTATAAAGTTGGGCGTATGCCTTTTCTCTAAAAAGCTGGTGATATTGTGCATTGTTCTCTTATCAGTGATTCAGTATCATGCGTGTGTGTTGATTGATTTCTGGTTATGTACATTGACAGTGCATATCCAATGCTGATGTGGCTCACGCTGACTTTGATATGGTTGGGATTTTCAGTGAATAGTATAGAACTACCACTCTTCGGCTTAGGGTTTCAAAAACCTACCACACTTTTGTTTGTCGCAGATACCTACCACGTCAGTGATTTGCTGGTTAAAAAAACCCAATTGACCACTCGTCAGCCAAATCGGTTGAATGAATCATGTGTTATTGTCTCCCAATGACTGCACTCAAAGGTCATATGCCCCCGAGCGTCCACCTGTTACAGTAAGACCACATACGGACCCATGTTTTAGCCCTGAAATAACCTAGAAAAGGTTTTAAAAATTGCTCTTTTAAAAATGCAATTGCTCCGACAAATCCAAAATTTCCCAAAATAATACACACACCCTGACCCAGATATGTTCCTTAATTTGTGGTGAGTTCCGGCCAACTAGTTCGAGAACAAATTTGTTATACTAGTAGGTGGAGGACAATTGAAGGCTACAACAAAGAAAACAATGATGAATTGTTTTCCTTGGTCACAAAAGCAACATTTTTGCGTCTGTTAATTATGTTGAGTCGTGTCTCCCACAGATGGCTACCAAACCTCAAGGGCTTCCCAATCTCCAATAGTTCGTTGATTTCCTTCTGGCACATGTAGAGTCATGAACTAGCATTTCATTAACGTGGATAGAGAATGTTCGGAGCGAATAAAATAAAATGGTTTCTAAAGAGCTTAGCTTGGAGTGAGATGTGTTTGGAAACTAAAATTACAAATATGAGATAATATTATAAAATAAAGTTGATACAATAGCTTACCCACCGGACATGGAGTTTGTGAGCACGAGCTCACATGAACCCTTTGTAATAGTGAGATACGAGCTCGTGCTCACAAGAGCACTTACGCTTACCTACCAACGTACTAGCAACATACAACAGGGAAAGCTTGGAGCACTAAAGTTCAAATAGTTGTACGTCCATAAAATAACTTTGGCAAACTCGCGACTTCTTCACATATGTACATAAGCAATAACCAAAAGATCGAGCGTGGATAACACACCACATTAAACAACACAAGAATAGTTTTTTTTAGAGAAAAGGCATAGAGTCCATCAAATTAATGAAGCCATCAACCTGCTAGGATACAAATGAGCTGATTACAAAGGACAAAACTTGACTAAAAACTGAAAGATCACAGGCAGATCACACTCGAGACCAGGAGCTACAAGTAGCAAAGCAACAAACGCCATCACCTACACTAAGAAAACATAGTTAAGCTGCCATAGCGCCTAAAGCAGCTAGAGCTGCAGAGCAGAGGCCAACCAGAGACACTAGTGCACGCAGACGAGATAGGATGAACCGCATGGAGAGAAACTTGGCATTGCGTCGACCCAAAGAGGCCAATGTTGGAGAGGAGAACATAGTATCCCCTTCGTCCATGTCGTGTCACTACATGAGGACGCGGAACACCGGCCAACAACCCATGAGGTAATCATACAGGAGCCACTGAAGGATTGCGGACCAGCCAACTCGCCTCCCACACCATTGGCGACCTAGAGAGAAGCGCACCACCACCGCCACCAATCACCACAACTGCAACCGCGCCATCCCTAGTCGATTCCCTAGGACGACACCTCCAAAGAGGAACGCGCTATTCGAACACCGCCGTCGCCCAACCCAAAAGGCCAAGGCTTTCACCTGGGAGCGTGGGAAGTTTGTATCCATGGTGTAGACCAAATAGCATTTCCTATTTATTTTTTGGTACTCGGCATGCATTCTACACACAGAGAGATTGACGCCACATGAAGATCCTTACCAATCAAACTCTTGGATTTCAACAATCAAACTAATATTGGATTTCCATCTTGTAGTGGTGGTGATATTTGTTATTTATATATATTGCTCTCAGAACAGTGACTCAACATAATGTGCCTATGTTTCTTCGCTTCAAGTTATTTAGTTTAATTGTTCTATATGTTATACTCCCTATTGAGTTTTTCGGAAAAACACATCAAGTTTTGCACTACTAGGAAAAGGGCTATAGATAGGACTGATTCTAATGGCGCACCAGGTAAGTAGTGCGCCACTACTATATACTAATGGCGCACCGGTTGCTCGTGCGCCATTAGTGTGGAAGACACTAATGGCGCACCGTGCTCACGGTGCGCCACTACTATTGATTTTTTTTCCCATTTTTCCATACAAACTAATGGCGCAGGGATGGCAAAGTGCGCCATTACTAGTTAGAACTAGTAATGGCGCACGACCAAGACAGTGCGCCATTAGTATATAACTTTTTTTACTTTTTTGCAAAACTACTAATGACGCACTATGCCAAAGTGCGCCATTAGTAGTTTAAACTACTAATCGCGCACTGTGCCACGGTGCGCCATTAGTATAATTTTTTTTTACTTTTTTGCAAAACTACTAATGGCACATGTCTCTGTGGTGCGCCATTAGTATGTTGGGTTAATAATGGCGCATGGCTTAGTGGTGCGCCATTAGTAACCTGGGACCAGCTAGATATTTTTGGACAACCACACCTACACACTCACTTTCCCCACTTCATTCCCCCACCTCCTTCTCTAAGCTTGTCGGCTGCCTCCTCCTCCTCACCTCATTTGCACCATAGATTCATCAAAATTAAGTGGTGAAATTACCTTTTTTGATAGGTAAGTAAGGGAAAGCTATCTTCGTGTTGTAGATATACTTTTTTCTCCCTAGCTCGCTCCAACAACGTGCACATGCACTTTTTGGCCTAGCTAGATCTATGTATGTTTGTGGTGTTGCTTGTGTTTGTGGTGTTGCATATATGTTTGTGTTTGCAGGTACGGTATTTGAAATGCGATAGTTGCCAATATTTTGCGGAATGTTGATTCATTTCCGTTTAGCGAGAACTTTGGCACTATGCATTCTTTTAGTCCTATTTTAGGGAAGGTCATGCCAATTTTTTCTTGGTTCTAAAATATCGTTTTGCTCTACCCTTGAGCGACCATGGTCCGCACGATGACCGAAGGCATCGTGAATAGGTTTTTGAGCTCCTTGAAGGCGAGATGCTTCAAAAGAGCGAGACGGAGATAAGATGTCCGTGTCGAAGATGCAAGCTAAAGAGCCTTATTGCGGACCCGGATTCCGGGCAGGTGTGGGACCACCTGCTCTTGCGTGGTTTCATGGATGGCGGTGGCAAGGTGATGAAGATGACTATGAAGTCGTCCATGGGGGCCGGGCAAGAAATGAGGAAGGGCAACAAGACAACCACCACGGCGAGGGCGGGCGAGAAGACGAAGAATCTCCAGGACATGATCACGACGGTGATGATGTACACAATCATCATGTAGAAGATGTCGTACATGATGATGAGGAAGATCAAGGCGAAGGGCATGATCATGAAGATGAAGATGACGGAGCAGACGACGATGGAGGCTGGGTGCAGGACCCTCATATTCAAGAGCTGCTTCGCAAGCAGACGGATAACGCAAGAGCTGCCGCCGAGAGAAAGCCAAGCTGGATCAAGCCCGGAGATAGACGGTTACTCCATTGTATGAAGGATGCAGGCCGAGGATACCCGCTGAAAGTAACTCTCATGGCTCGGAGATGAAGGTAAAACACAAAATGACCGCGCGATGCTTCGACGAGAACATGTCATTCAGCACTAACGTCTTCCCAAGGGGAACAAGTGCCCGACCAGTTCGAGGAGGCGAAGAAAATCGTGTGTCCTTTGGATTTACCGCACGTGAAATACCATGTGTGCATGAACAATTGCATCATTTATCGGGACGAGCACGCGGAGTCTACCATATGTCCGGTGTGCGGCGTCACTCGATACAAGAAGAGGACGAAAGCTCCTCGAAAATCGGTGTGGTACTTTCCGATCACTCCTCGTCTGCAGCGGTATTTCGCGGACCCTAAGGTAGCAAAGCTCTTGTGTTGGCACGCGGATAGGGAGGAGAAGAAGCGGGAAGATGACGGAAATGATCCAGAGATAAATAAAAAAGACAAGATGCTAAGTCACCCTAAGGATGCGAGCCAGTGGCAAGCGTTGAACTTTGAATACCCAGAATTTGGGAAGGATCCAAGGAACATCGTCTTTGGGCGCGAGCACCGATGGAGTCAATCCGTTTGGCAGCCGAGAAGCACACATAGCACCTGGCCTATGTTTGTGTGGATGTACAACCTTCCCCCTAGTTGTGCATGAAGAGGAAGTACATTCACATGAGTATGCTAATTGAAGGGCGAAACAACCAGGAACGACATCAATCAGATCCGGGCTCTTGAAGGAGGAGCTAGACACGATGTGGAAAACGCCAGCCAATATGTGGGACGCCGCAGAGAAAGAATATTTCCCTATGAGAGCCGCACCGCTCACGACGGTGCACGACTATCTCGGTTATGGATATCTCATGGGGCAGGTAGTCCACGGATTTTCGGATGCGTAAGGTGCATGGACGACACAACGATCGCCAGACTAGATAGAGATCCGGGTCTTGAAAACCGTGTTCATGGGACATCGAAGGTGGCTTCGCGACGATGACCCGTGGAGGAAACGCAAGGATCTGTTCGATGGTGAAACCGAACTCAAAACGCCTGTACGAGGAGCGGCGAGGAAATAGACAAGCTGTTGAAAAATTGGAAAGACTGCCCACCGCGGAAAAAAAAGGCGCCAGAGGAAAAAAGCGAAGGCGCCAGAGTCGCTCTGAAGGTATGGAAAACGAGGTCTGTTTTACGGGACTTGCCGTCTTGGAAGATCCACCGTGTGCCTCACAGCCTTGATGTCATGCATATCACGAAGAACGTGCGAGAGTCCGCTTGGTACCTGCTCAACATGCCGAGAGGACCAAAGATGGGCGAAAGCAAGGGCAGACTTGAAATCAATGGGCATCGGCGGGAGCTTCACGCTTATGATGATGATGATGAGGCAAAGCAGGACACAGAAAGTCGTCGCAAAGGCAAAAAGGCCAAGAAGACCGGAAATGACTACCCTCCCGCGTGCTTCACTCTAAGTCAGGAGGAGATCGAGCAGTTTTTCACCTGCCTCCTAGGAGTAAAACTTCCTTCTGGTTACGCTGGGAAGATAAGCGGATACCTAGACCCAGTGAAGCGAAATTCAGCAGGATGAAGTCTCACGGTATCACGTCGATGACGCAGATACTTCCGGTTGCAATCCATTGGGATCATGGACGCGCACGTCCGTGAAACGCTATTTGGCCTATGCAACTTTTTCGACGCCATCTCGGAAGTCGATTGGCATGAGGCAACTCGAAGGCTACAGGAAGAGATCGTGGTGATACTATGCGAGCTTGAGATGTACTTCCGCCCGCATTCTTTGACGTTATGGTGCATCTGCTGGTCCATATCGTGGAGGATATCATCCAACTCGGCCGACGTTCCTGCACAACATGATGCCGCTCGAAAGGATGAATGGTGTCATCAAAGGATACGTTCGGAACATGTCACGCGTCGAGGGAAGTATAGCCGGGGCTTTTCGATCAAGAGTGCATCTCCCATCGCACGAATTATCTAGGCATCGAGAAACCCGTTGGTCTGCCCGTCAACAGGCACCTCGGCAGGCTCGCTGGATGTGGTCACCGTGAGGGTCGCCGCGAAATGCATGTCGACTACGAGGGTCGACTCGCCGACTTTGAAAGAGCAAACCTAGTCGCACTACAACACATAGACGTGGTCGATCCTTGGGTGGTAGAGCACAAAACCTTTATTGAGAAGACGTACAATGACCGAGGCCAACAGAGGACGGACGGAGATATACTCAAAGAGCACAACTCATGTTTCACGCGTTGGTTCAAGCGAAGCTTCATCGTACCCTTTACATGAAGATTCTTCCGCGGAAGAACAACTCATATTCGCCTTTGTCACGTATGCCGAGCACAACGATGACCTATGAGGCGCACGATATCAACGGCTACACATTCTACACCGAGGACAAGGACATGAAGATCGATGGTTATCGAACTCCGGGTAACGATGGAATCCTACACCGGTAAGGACAAGGACAGATACTACGGAAGGATCAAGGAGATCTGGGAGCTGAGCTCTGTTGGAGAGAAGGTGCCGATGTTCCGTGTATGATGGGCCAAGAGCGTCCTAAAGAAGACCGATATTTCACCACCATGGTTATACCGAAGCCAAATCCAAGACCATGGGCGCAAAGCGTCACCGCTGAAAAATGAGCCATGGGTACTGGCTTCCCAAGTGGACCAATGCTTCTTCATTACCGACCCGCCAAAGCCCGGTCGTGTTGTCGTGAGGAGAGGCAAAAGGAAGATCATCGGAATGGATGGAGTAGCCAATGAGCAAGACTTGACAAGCACGGCGACCAAGATCGAACATGACGACGACGATGAAGTAGCAGCACACACCACAAGAAGAAGCAGGACCACCCTACCTAAAGGACGTCCGTTCCACAGAAGAACTCCATTTGCGAAAAAGAAGGGCAAGAAGATTGTGAACACATAGCTAGCTAAGATCGATTGTATTTAAATCGTAGTCTTCATTTCTTGATTGTATTTCATGGGCACTTTTTGATATCATGAATATTTTTAAATTTCATGGGCACTTTTTGAATTCATGAGGACACTTGATCTCGATCCCCCTCCATCTCGATCTCGATTCCCCCTCCATCTCGACCTCGATCCCCGCACCCTCCCCCGCTCCACCGCCATCGCCGATGATATTTTCAAGTAAGAAATTTGAACATATTTTTTAAAAAATTATTACTGTTTTTATAAAAAAATATTACTGTTATGATTTAAACAAGTTTGAACATATTTAAACACAAATAAATATAAAAACAGCATTTAAAATGCATAAAGAAATATTGGGGAGCACAGGAATCAAACCCAGGACCTCTGGTGTGTGTGTGTGCTGCGTCTTGACCGGTCGGGCTAGTGGGTGGGTTCATTGTAGATAGGGTTAGGTTGTAGATATGGTTAGTGGGCTAGATTAAAACAAAATTCTAATTTCGCACCCTGGGTGGTGCGCCATTAGAATAGTCATATTTATGGCGCCTGATCGACGGTGCGCCATTAGAACCCTCCCCCTAGCTATCCTCCCTCCCTCTCGCCAGATCCCCTTCGACCCTCTCTCCTTCGCCACCAGATCCACCCGCGTGCTGCCCCGACCCACGCCGCCGCCGCCCCCGCGCCTCCGTCTTCGTCGCCGCCCCCAGTCAGCCCCTGCCCTGCCCCCCATCGTCGTCGCTCCCAATCCACCCTCCCTCGCCTTCACCGCACCCACCCACCCCTGCCTCGCCTTCCCAGCCTCGAGCTCCACCGTGCGAGGCGACAGGCAAGGCGGCGAGCAGAATCTGCTTCAACACGGGCGGCGAGCAGCGGAACCAGGCGCGACGACGCCGACCCTCCACCCCCTCCACCTCTTCTTCCTCGGTGCCGCTGTCTTCCTCTACTTGCCACCTCTGTTGCTACTAAGCTGTCAGTGGGCCTCCTTGCGCCTCCCGGTGAGCTCCGCCTCCTCTCCCTCTTCCTTCTCGCGTGCCAAGAAATGCATAGCAATTATTTGCTTCACTTAGTTATTTGATGCTCTGTTTCTGTGTGGCTGAGATGTTCACATGAAACCACACATAGACCACTCTATACTTTACTTTGCTGGACAACCTTTCTTTATAGAGCCATTTAGCCTATGGTCATTGATTATGAAATTACAACCTGCGGTATTGGTTGGAATGTGTAACTACAATTTACTGGGAAATGTTTGCAGTTAAGTTATGTGGTTGGAAAGATCATGTGTCATTTTTTCTCGAGTAACACCTCTAGGGGGCAGGGGTTCTTGCATTTCATATAGAAGAGAGTCTCCCGGTTAATGCGTCATTATTTTTGAAGAATCAGGAAAGTGTTAGAGCAGTTAACTAAGGTGATTATGGACCGCATGAGAAACTTGGAAGCTAAAAACATTGCGAACCTCACCATAAGGATGATTATATCTTCCATGCCTGAATAGCTCTGCCTAAATAATAAATAGATAAAGGTAAAACTAAACCATGCTCAGCGATGAGATGATGTCAACTGACATCCAAAGCAAACTTGTTCATCATTACAAAAGCAAACTTGTTCAACATAACAAAAGCAAACTTGTTCAACATAACAAAAGCAAACTTGTTCAACCACATAACTACAAACCGAGACACGTGAGTAGGGTCATCCCAATACCACAAACAACTCAATATCCCCAGTAGTAGGGGTCATCCCAATGATCCTCCGCCTCTTGCCAGAGCTCGAAACCTTCTTTAGTGATTTCAATTTTCTTCCATGCCTCATAGGTGACGTACGCATCTTTCGCGGTGTACTCGATGAGCTTGTTTGGCAGTGGGCTGTCCCCCCATAGTAGGTGGTCCGAATTCCTGTCGATCTTCTGCTTCATTTTTGAGTAGGATGGGTGGATGAGGCTGGCTGCAAACTCAGCCAAAGACTGCCACTTCTTTCCATTGTTTGGAACTCTCCATTTGCGCTGCAAGTCGACGTACTTGTCGGGGTTGATCTCCAAACCAGACGACTTCAGCTTCTCCTTGTCGCCTCCAATGTAGAAGCCAACAAAGGTGTACAGCTTCTTCTCCTGCAGGAGCGGGCGGAGTTCCTTGGGCCTGCATCAAAATAATCTTTAGCATTCAAATTCATCTACTTCAAAAACTTGAAACTACAGAATTAAAATGGGTTCAGTTGAAGCAAAATTCAGTTAAAATAGCATCTTGATTCGACCAAAATTCAGTTAAAACAAGATGATCACAACAACTACTAAATGATCACAACAACTACAAGACAACATTCTCGTATGATCAAAACAGCAAGCATAACATCTCAATGATGTATTTTTTTGCAATCTTTTGCATTACAAGACAACATTCATAACAACTACTAAATGATCACAAAAACTTGTAGACAACATTCGTATGATCACCAAAAACTACTTGAACTGGATGTTTTTACCATTTGGTTGCCGCGGTGATGTGGTATACCAGGACGAGATCCTCCATGCATAACTGCAGAACTGCAACAATCTGCGGAGGTTTGTCTTCCCTGGTATACTCGACATCAACGCCGATATTCCGAGAAAGCATGCCGCCGAGCCTCCTCCTCATCTTGCGGATCATCTTGTCGGCTTCATCTGGATTGCTGGTGCATACGACATCCAGCGGCTCCTTCAGGTGGATATCAACCTTGAGCGTCACGGTGTAGTCCCGCTTCTGCCCAGGGACCGGAACGTCGTCGTCGACCACCAGCGGCTCCTTGCCAGACGCCTCACCACGGTGATGCTTGGCAGACGGAGGGGAGTTGCTCCACGATGCCTCCGCCATTCTCTTGGCAGACGGAGGGGAGTTGCTCCACGATTCCTCCGCCATTGCCCTCCTGGCCAGCGATGGTGGAGGCAGAGGGGAGTTGCTTGATCTTTGGAGGCAGAGGGAGGTAGAGGGAGGAAGATGGAGCGGCAATGGAATGAGGAGGGAGGCAGAGGGAGGAAGATGGAGCGGCAATGGAATAGGTGGGGAGTTACCTGGACGTGGGAAGAAAACCCCGTCTGCGTCGTGGGGAGTTGCCAGTGGAGGGGAGACGTGGGGAGTTGCCTCGAAAACTCAAACGTCCTGCCCTTTGGAGGGGAGACGTGGGCCCTCGAAAACTCTGGAGGGGAGACGTGGGCCCTCCTATTTATGAAACGTCCAGGAGGGGAGACGTGGTAAAATTCAGTTATAATGTGTTTAACTAGTAAAATTCAGTTAACAACAACATCAGTAAAATTCAGTTAATTAATCAAGAAGAGAAGAGAGAAAGTAGAGAGCAAGAGGAGTACTTGCATTAATCAAACGCTTTTACTTTATACTTGCATGCATTCTTTGCTTGTTTATATTCATTCTTGTAAACTGAACATGCTCATCTATCTATCTATCTACCCGCTTAAGTATGTATGTATGCATTGTATTTTATTTCCTTTGGAAAGTAAAGTTTATTTCTGGCTGGCTGGCATGATGGCTCATGGATCCTCATTTGCAGCTACAGCTTGAGCTCAATCTGATCTCATCTGAAATGAATCTATAAATACAGAGTGTAGTTAGTTACTGAGTAGCGAGAAATAGTTCTTTGGATGCGATTACTTGCATGGGCCTGGTTGATGAAGAAAAACTTTATATATATTCATACCGACGTTGACTATAAATCATACTTATTGGACATGTTTTATGTGTTGATCCATCAATTGATCACATTGAGAAAGACCATCGTGTCTCCAACCATTTTGCAAAGGTCATGTCTCCGACCATCGTGTCGTGATGAATTTGCAGGTACCCTGAGAGGCCCTTGAGCTTGTCGGAATGTTGATTAACTTCCGTTCCGGCAAATTCGGGTACTCCATATGTCCTATTTTCAGCAAAGGTCATGCTGAAATTTTTCATGAATTTTAGCATGACTTTGCTAAAAATAGGACATATGGGGTACTTGCGACTAATGCATGGGCCGGGGTATCTTAGTACTTAGTTAAGTAGGATCAACTGCCCCGCCATTCTTGCTGCATTAAACCATAGGTGGCAATAGAGCCAATTGATTAGGCCCAACTTAGAATTCTCCTTAGCATCGATAAACCCTAGATGATAAACCCAACATAGGTGACAATAGAGCCAAGTGATTAGGCCCAACCTAGGGTGCCTCGGCATCGATAAACCCTAAATGATGAAAACTTAATTTGGCTGCCCCGGATGCCTCGGTGTCGATGAGAACCTAAATGATGTACGCTTAGGCTTTTAGGGTGCCTCGGCGTCGACAAACCCTAAATGATGAAAGCTTAGGCTTTTAGGGTGCCTCAGTGTCGACAAACCCTAAATGATGAGACCATGATCTTGTTCCTTGACAATAACCAACTTTTTGACCAAACTTTTTTCCTATTTAGAGCGAAATATGGCCCACAACGATGAGGCCGGTGGTTCAGGCGGCAAGCAATTCTGGGAGCTGTCCCAGGAGATGGAGGAATAACCTCACCGCTATGAGGACGCCGCGGAAGACACCGATCCTGATTACACAACCCCTAGTGGCATCGGGGATGACACCACTGATGGTGCCGCCGAGGATGCCACCACTGATGATGGCGGCGCACACACAGATGGCAGCCAATCGAAGAAGCAAAGGAAGGACCGGCGTCCGAATGTGCTCCACACCGTCAAGGAGGAATTCACACAAGTGGACTCCGACGGGAATCCAACGGATCCCAAACATATAGTCAAGGGGTACTCGGTTCAGCTCGGGTGCATTCTCCGGAGCACCGTCTCGATCAACACCGAGAACCTTAGGCATAAGGACCGAGGGAATTTGCGCAACCTCCTCTTCGCGAAGCTGCACGAACGATACAAGTTCCCCGCCGAATTTGAAAACACACGCCTCTCAGGGAATAAAGTGAACAGTGCCGCCCTCACGAAGATGAGCACGACCCTATCTACTTGGAGAAGCGCGGTGAAGAAAATGATTGATAAAGGTGATAGTTATGAGAAGATCAAGGCGAAATATCCTTTGATGAGCGAAGATGAGTACAAGGAGTTCAAGATCAAGTGCTCGACCAGTGCAACCTCCGAATCAAGTCAGTGGGGGAAAGAAATGCGGAGTTGAACTTAGGGAACACAAACTCGGTCTGGCGTTTCAGAGTGGCGGAGCCTATATGGGACAAGGAGGACGCGGGCGTGCCGAGCAAGGCCTACCGCCCGCTTCGAGAAATACAACGGTAACAAGCAGATCGGGAACTATGTGGGGCCCGGTACAAGGAGGACCCGATAACAAAGGAGCTTACCACGGATCCAAGACCAGGCGTTTGATCTTGTTCTGGTAAGGAATACACCCCCGCGTAATTAGCTCCATATGGTTGCACTCTAACTAATCCCCAATATTTCTAAATGGTTCACGTTCCTTTCGCAGGAAACTGAAAGCAGTAGCGCGGGGTCGTCTCAGAGCTCCCCTTTCGACAGCCCTTTAAATAGGGCGTTGAACATAATGAAAAGCAAGGATAAGCTCACTAAGCCGACGTCAGCTGGTTGTGTCGCCGGCAAAGGCTTGTCCACAAAATGGGGTCATACTATACGCTGGTGTGCGGAAGGAGAAAAAGGCCAGCTCGGAAAGCCGGGCGCGAGGTTGAAGCACTCAAGGCACAAGTGGCGCGGATTCGGAGCTTGTCCAAGAGCAAGTGGAACAACAATCGGGAACGAAGCTCAACGCCATGGTGCCTACGTTGATTCATGGGCTGACGACGTGGATTGCGGGCGGCCAACAGGGGCCTCCCCCAGTTCCCAGCTTCACGGCCAGCAACTTGCACAGCGCGCATGCGGCGCCATTGGTGTCTCCGGCGGAGGCGGTATTCGTGTCTCCGCGCCGCACGTACATTGAGCTTAATGCACCGGGTGTACGCCGCCGACACTCGCCAAAGAAGCTCCCCTCCGTCGATTACCGCCCGCCGCTGGCGGTGCCTCGACATTAGCCGAGCTCGACGGCATCACGGTAACTAGGCCTCTCGGGCGATGACTTCATCTCCTTGCCTTTGACTGGGCATCCTTGACGCCCTGTACATGTTTTCGCAGGGCACCGCCGACGTTCCTTGCACTCTTCTGCACTTTGTGGGCGCCGAGTTGGTCGATGTCGCCAAGGGCAGAATCGTTCAACCGGGCAACCGCATGTTCCACGGTAATCCGATGCCACCCACGGTGTATAGGGTTGAAGTGGTTGGTGCTGCCGAGCTGCGACGAGTTGTTACCTCGGTTCGACCGGCCGGGGCGCGAACTAGATGAGATGACCGCGGCGCTGCGTAAACTGGCGCTGCTTTGGCCAAGAGCCGATTCGTTTGGGGGCGAGGGACACCACCCCACGCATAAGACCGCCGATCGTGCGGCGCCAAGCCATGGCAAGAACGCCGCAACGCTACGGACCTGCGGACATCCCTATGTCGGACATCCCTATGGCACAGATCCGGAGAGCCCTATGGCACGAGATCCGGACGATGACGACAACGACGACGGTACATTTACCAAAGTCGATAAGTACTTTGTCGAACATGGGTACGCCGACGAAGTTCTCACGGGCCTCTTTCTCAAGAACCCAACCAAGACGACCGCAATCTAGCTGGTACGGCGGAGAAATCCAATTGCAATAGGCGCGTGCCCGAGTTCAGTTCTCGGAGACGCCCAGCCCCGCCTTCACCGAGCCTCGATAGCTGAGCTGCGAAATATTATCAGCCCCAACACGCCAAGAAAGCGGGTCGTGAGCAGAACTCGGTCCCATTACAGGAGATCAAGAAGAAGAGACGGAAACGAAAAGACTAACAAGGGCGCGGTGCGAGCCAGCCGCACCGAATTCGATCCGTGCTCGGGACGGGCCACCTTCACCTAAGGATATCTCGAGGAGGGTGCATGTGGAGGGTAGGGCGATGCTACCGCCAAATATGCTGAATGCTGCAACCGGTGCTATGCGGAGTCTGCACGACAGTGTTCTTTCTTTGGAGAAGCGGCGTCTGAGAGAGAATGATGTGGCATACCCGGTTTTTGTGGCCAAGGTGCCAGAGGGCAAGGGCTTTGCGGATGGCGACATCGGGGGTACGATCGTCCTGCGGTTTGATGACATCTTTGCTATGTTTAACTTTCATCCGCTGCACTACACCTTCGTTCGGCTGTTTTCGCTGAGTATAGAGATGCGGATCATTAGAGACAAGACCCCGGACATCGTGATAGTCGACCCCTTCTACATGCGTGCCAAGCACTTGAACAACGTTGGGGACCGCCAAGTTGCGAGTTCACACGTCGAAGGTGTCATTCTGGCAAACCCAGACAAGGATAACTTCCTTGTGGCTTACTTTCCCGAGTAAGCCATCCCTTAACCGCCCCGTAACATATGATTTCTTAGATTTTGATCGTTCTTTTTTTTCTAACATTCCGTGTTCTGTGCAGTGACACACATTGCACACTCATCCTCTTAAGCCCGAAATATTCCATGGCCACGATTTCAACCCAACCGTAACTCCAAGATAGACTACACAAATGTCAAGAAAGTTCTTGATGATGTTCTCCCTGCCACGCCAAATCTGGAGGCACCTTCACGGGGCAGTTCCTAAGCACGGCAAGCACATGTTCTCACACAATACGAAGTTCTGCTTGTGTCAAGCAGCCGCCTGGCGATCAGAAGGATGCCTACTACGCCCTCCATCACATGCGGGCGATCGTAAGGGACCATCATCAACTTCTTCTACCAGATAATCTCAAAGATTGGGCGCGAGCTTGTCGGCAGTCCAGACGCGGACTCGGATAAGAATTCTTTCGATCCGATCGGAGTTTGCGGACATCATCCATCAAGATGTCCTACATACCTCGGGGCAGTTCTTCGTCGATATAAACCGTCCAACAAATGAGATAGATGAAACGCTACAAATGCAGGTGACAACGATCGCGATTTCATGACCATCACGACAGACGGCGGCTTCATCCACGCTCCGTCCGATGACTCGAGTCGAAAGTAGTGATGTGTAGTTCTGAAACATTGATTAGCTCATGTTGTAATTAAACTTTAATGAATTCGTATGTCTCTTTGGTTTGGACAGTCGTTCAACTTAGATGTAATCGATGCTATTTATTAGTAGGACCATGAATCGTGCTATTAATGTCTTGCTTTTCTCTTTCGATCCTTTTGTTGCATACTTACATATTGCTTATGTATTGTCTGTTGTTTGGCTTGTGCATAGAGATGTCGTCGTATGTCGTGTACAAGGGTAAGGTTCCGGAGTCTACGACGACTGGAGGAGTGTCGGAGACAGGTTCACCATTTCAGCGGTAACAATTACAAAGGGTACACCACTAGGGCGGAGGCCGAATCTAGATATGCCCGCTATCTAGCGGGAGAGAGGAGGGAGCGTTGGAGGAACCGGATGAGGACCAGTTTGATCGCGATGATGCTCATCGTGATGACCACAACTCTCTTTTATGTGATGGTAGTTTAGATGATCGATATCGACTTGTAATGTGAAGACAAACTCGATACTCGCGGTCTTGAGACTTGTAATGTTTTATCTTTGTTCGGTCTTTTGAATTCGGAGACTAATATGATGAATTGTATTCGGAGACTAATCTTCTATTGTATTCGATGAATCTGATGTTGCTGTGTGCTGCTGTCTATATTCTGTCCAATAATATATTTTGTAACCTGTGCAAAAATCAGAAAAGCAAAAAACCAAATATTCATACTAATGGCGATCATAGCGAGTCGCCATTAGTATGCCAAAGGATACTAATGGCGATCAAGGCGAGTGCGCCATTAATGTGACAAAGCACATGGTTACATATGGCCCTCGGGAGGCATACTAATGGCGCATGGAGTTACATACTAATGGCGCACTGCCAGGTGCGCCATTAGTATACCAGATACTAATGGCGCACCAGTGGTGCGCCATTAGTAAACCAGATACTAATGGCGCACCAGTGGTGCGCCATTAGTAAAAGATTCTAATGGCGTGCTACTAATGGCGCACCGGTAGTGCGCCATTAGTAGGCAAGACCGGTGCGCCATTAGTAGGCCTTTTCCTAGTAGTGTTGTTATTAAAGAGAGTGAATAATCCATGGGAAATTCACATCATGAGAAAGTCAAACTAACACATGTCCAGCAATGAACAAGTGCACTCACACCGGAAACCACATTATTCCTAAAGAAGACTCCTTGTATTAGCCCCACCTTGCGATATCTATAATCTTCCTGGCCTCCCAGTCACACCATGTAAAGGCATCATATCATCATCGCTTCCATTAGTCACCCGCAACAACAACTGAATGCTAGTCTTGACATGAACCTGAGTCATCCCCCAAGCTTGTGCTATAGACAATGGTTGAATACATGCATGTATTTTGAGTATCTTGCTACCCCTGCTCCAACTACATCACTAGAGGCATCTAAGAGGACAAAGCGCCATCCCCTCGATCCGTCTGACTCTAGTAAGGACCCATTATTATTAATCTTGAGCATGTCTCCCACAGGTGGGTGTCAAACCTCGAGGCTTTAGTTTGTGGGCCTGGCTTCACTGTCTAAATGGATTGCCTTTTGGCACATGTTAAATCAGGAGCCACATTCTTGAACAATCAAAATATAAACATCAATGGTATTCCACCTCACATTTTAATAAAACATAGAGAGAATATCTGGAGCAAAAAAAAGTAAAGGTGTTCATTTCATAGAAAAAAGTTACATGCCATTTCACAAAAATGGTTCGAAAGAGGATGGCTCATAGTAGGATGTGTAGGGAATAAAAATTATAGACGGGTGAAGATATTTTAAATTAAACTCAAGTAAGTACTTACCTACCAACATAGGACACGATATAATTTTTGAAATCAGGAGCACTGGAGTCCAAATAATGATACAACCATAAAACATCATTCTCAAACTTGTGGCTTCTTCATGTACATGAAAGTATATAATTAATAACCAAAACATGGAGCACGCCTAGCACACGACACTAGTGGCACAAGAACAATGTGTGTGTGTGTGTGGGGGGGGGGGTGGCTATGGAGAGGGAAAAGCATGCGCATGAAGCTAAATGGTACCAATGTTTCGGTATTGAGAGAGCCCAACTAGGAATATGAAGCGTTGGGTGAGGGAGTCCTGGATTAAGGGGTCCTCGGGCGTCTGGACTATGGTACGTGGGCCGGACTGATGGGCAGTGAAGATACAAGACCGAAGACTCCCTCCCGTGTCTGGATGGGACTCTCCTTGGCGTGGAAGGCAAGCTTGGTGCCCTGATATGAAGATTCCTTTCTCTGTAACCGACTTTGTACAACCCTAGTCCCCTCCAATGTCTATATAAATCGGGGGGCTTAGTCCGTAGAGGGCAATCATAATCATAGTCATACAGGCTAGACTCTTAGGGTTTAGCCATTACGATCTCGAGGTAGATCAACTCTTGTAATACTCATATTCATCAAGATAAATCAAGCAGGAAGTACGGTATTACCTCCATAGAGAGGGCCTGAACCTGGGTAAACCCCGTGTCCCCCGTCTCCTGTTACCATCAACCTTAGACGCACAGTTCGGGACCCCCTACCCGAGATCCGCCGGTTTTGACACCGACATTGGTGCTTTCATTGAGAGTTCCGCTGCATCATCTTCAAGAGGTTCGATGGCCCCGTCAATCATCTACAATAATGCTATCCAGGGGGAAGTCTTCCCCCCGATCTTCAAGGGATTCGTGCCCATGGCAGCCGCTCCCTGCCATCACGATGAACATGACTTAAATCTGTCATTGGACCACATCCAGAAGGTAGCGCCTGTAACTGCTCTGGCCCTAGATCCGGAGCAGATCGCGCCATCCGAGAACGAGAAGCTCAACCCCGCCACGGAAGCCGCAGACTCAGCGGTGTTGGAGCCGCACACAGACCCAACCTCGGGTGGAATCTGCGCCATCGGAACCTCGGAATCGTTTCCGGCTACAGGTTTCGAACCACTTGCGTCCGCACACGTCAAGCATGATCGGACATCTATCGTCGAATTCAGCACAACAGACATCTTCGGGCACTCACCTTTAGGCAATTTGATAAACTCATTAAAAACACTCTCCTTAGCGGAGGACTCACGGGCGAATTATATCCGGTTCGAACTGGAAGCTGATGACGGAGAATTTCGCTTCCCACCCACCGCCCACTTCATAGCCACTATCGAAGACTTAACCGACATGCTCGACCACGGCTCCGAAGACATCGACGGTATGGACGACGATGCCGAAGAGGAGCAAGGCCAAAACCCGCCGTCTACTGGGCGCTGGACGGCCACTTCTTCGTACGGCGTGTACATGGTGAATACACCTAAAGAGAACAATGGCGATGATGAGAAGGACCTAGTCGAGGATAAACCTCCTGAGATACAGCCAGAACACCGACGTTAGCGGCGCCGCTCTAAATCACGCCGTGGAAAAGATATCGATACCGGCATGAGAGAAAACAATACTCTAGATGATGCCGAAGACAAGGAATACCCCGTTGAGCCAACCTCCGAATAGGACGAACGGGAGGACGGGCAAGTTAGCCCTGATGAACAAGCCGTAAATGAAGACTCGAAGGAAAGTAATTATCTTCCACTCTCCGAGGATGAGGTGAGCCTCGGCAACGAGGACTTCATCATGCCTGAGGAACCTCTCAGCAGGAGCGCTTTAAGCACCGGCTAATAGCCACTGCGAGGAGCCTGAAAAAGAACCAGCAGCAGCTTCAAGCTGATCAAGACCTGCTCAACGCCAGATAGACTAATGTTTTGGCAGCCGAGGAATACGGCCTCGATCGCCCAACCAAAAGTTACCCGAAGCGCAAATTATTACCCCAATTCGATGACGAGGCGTTGGAGCCCGTACCATCAGCGCGTAATGCGGCTGACCAGCCACCACGTGGCTGGGATAAAGCGGCACCTCAAGCCGAACACCAGCCCATCCTACCTCACCATAAGGGTAGAGATAAAACAGCTCGGGGCTATACATATGACCTGCGGCAGGACCTAAAGAATAGAACATGTCAGACCAGATCGATCTACAGATCGCGGGGGCGTGCCCTGACGCGTGACGATGGCCCTTTGATCAGACGTGACAAACATAACCACACCCGGGCCGAAAATCGCAAACAGACGACATCCAAACTATGTTGCGACTTGGCCTGATATAGAGACGCCGCACACCCCCTCTGCTTCACTGACGAAGTAATGGAGCACGAATTCCCAGAAGGGTTTAAACCCGTAAATATCGAATCATATGATGGAACAACAGATCCTGCGGTATGGATTGAGGATTTTCTTCTCCATATTCATATGGCCCACGGTGATGACCTTAACGCCATCAAATAGCTACCGCTAAAACTCAAAGGGCCAGCTCGGCACTGGTTAAACAGTCTGCCTGAAAACTCTATTGGCAGCTGGGAGGACTTGGAAGACGCCTTCCGCGACAACTTCCAAGGTACATATGTACAACCTCGAGATGCTGATGACTTAAGTCACATAGTTCAACAGCCCGAGGAGTCAGCCAGGAAATTCTGGACTAGGTTCCTAACCAAAAAGAACCAGATCGTCGACTATCCGGAAGCCGAAGCCCTAGCGGCCTTTAAGCATAGCATCCGCGACGAATGGCTCACCTGTCACCTCAACCAAGAAAAGCCGAAGTCCATGGCATCCCTCACGGCACTCACGACCCATTTTTATGCGGGCGAGGATAGTTGGCTAGCCCGCGGCAACAACACTGCAAGCGAAGCTGGCACCTCTGAGACCAAAAACATCAATGGAAAGTTGAGGGAGGCCTGGATTAGGGGGTATCCGGACAGCCGGACTACATACAACATCCGGACTATTGAAGCGTGAAGATAAAAGACTCAAGACTTCAACCCGTGTCCGGATGGGACTATCCTTGGCGTGGAAGGCAAGCTTGGCGATCCGAATATTGTATTTCCTTCCTTGTAACCGACTCCATGTAAACCCTAGCCCTCTCCGGTGTCTATATAAACCGGAGAGGTTGGTCCTTAGAAGGCCGATCACAATTACAATCATACCATCATAGGCTAGCTTCTAGGGTTTAGCCTCTACGATCTCGTGGTAGATCTACTCTTGTACTACCCATATCTTCAATATTAATCAAGTAGGAAGTAGGGTTTTACCTCCATCGAGAGGGCCCGAACCTGGGTAAACATTGTGTCCCTTGCTTCCTATTACCATCAGCCTAAGACGCATAGATCGGCCGGTTTTGACACCGACATTGGTGCTTTCATTGAGAGTTCCTCTGTGTCGTCGCTACGGGGCTCGATGGCTCCTTCAACCATCGTCAACAACACGGTCCTGGGCGAGACCTTTCTCCCCGGACAGATCTTCGTGTTCGGCGGCTTCGCCCTGCGGGCCAATTCGCTTGGTCATCTGGAGCAGATCAATAGCTACGCCCCTGGCCACCAGATCAGGATCAGAAACCTGAACTACACGGCGGACATCCGCGGAGACTGGAACTTCGTCGGATTCGGGCCTATGCCAGGAGCACCGGACAGTCGCGACGAGCACGGCTTAGACCTGCTATCGGACAAAGCTCGGGGTATCACCCCGCAGAGCCTCGACCTAAATCCGAGCAGTGCGTTGTTTAAGGACGGAGGGCTGTACCCCGCCCCGCAGGTCGCACACTCATCGACGGTGGAGCCGAACACGGGCCTTACCTCTGTGGTGGCATGTGATTCCGGACCCCCTGATTCGTATCCGGATGTTGGTTCCGGTCCGTGCACTCCCGAGCCAGTCGAGCCAGGTTGGGCCCCGGTAACGGAGTTCACCGTTGCGGATATATTCCAGCACTCGCCCTTTGGCGACATGCTTAACTCGTTAAAAACTCTCTCTTTGACAGAAAATTCTAGGCCAAACTATGTCCGGCTCGAGTGGGAAGCAGGCGATGAAGAAATTCGTTGCCCACCCACCACCCACTTCATACACTACAAGAAATATGTCAACTAGTGACCTTTTGTCAATGACCCTGGAAGAATTGGTCATAGATCTATGACCATTTCAGACCAATTGGTCAAAAGCTGTTCGGGTGCTCAACCCTAAACCATTGCGACCATTTTGGTCGAAGGTCGAATTTCCTTACACTAAATGGTCACAAAGCAAACAAAGGCTAGTCTCTGCCTTATTTCTAGTTGTTAATGACCAATATAGATGGTCATAGCCTTGTAGATTGTGGTGGGTTGTGATGACTAGGCGCCATCTCATCAGTTTTGCCTATGTGTCATGTCCATGTGGCAGTTTTTGCCCTAGGTTGTGAAGCAACCTATATTTCTGTTATTCCAAAAATTCCCAAAAAATTCTCATAAATGTTTTGGATCATATCTTCATCAAATATGTCAAAAACATTCCTTGCCTAGTTCAAAAATAATTCGAACATATTCGTTTTCCTATTCTGTTCAGAGTAGCACTTTGTGAAGGAAGTACCACTTTGGCATGTCCAAATGGTATCCATTTTCTACAGTGCTTTCCTATGCCCAAATAACCATCCTCCACCAAATGCCAGCTCAATCCATTCGTTATTTTGAGCCCAGCTTCAACATTCGTATTTATGTCCAGTGTGGTACTTTGTAAAGCAAGTACCACCTAGGCTCCTCCTTTTGAGGTGAAAATTTGTGAAGACGGTCTTCTTAGTAACGATCGTCCTCACCAAAACTCACGCCCATTAGCCATGTGCATTTCCGCACTGCAAATCAAACACTTGGCTGCTTATTCTTGTTTGAGCATCGATCGGTGTCCTCGTGAGAATCTTATGTTGTGATTTTCTTCCGGCACCTACTGGGAGTGCCCAACCCACTAGACATGCCTAGGCCACCTGAACACATGGCAACGCCACGGTCACGTGGTGACCACGCCAAGGGCATGCTTGACGCCAAGACTAGAGTTGGGGCCCTCGGCCACCGCCCAAACCTCGATGTCTCGCCATCAAACCATGTATTTCTGATTAAATAGATACTTATTTACCTAGAAATGATTTTTGGAAAAAATAAAGAGCAACTATGAGGCAGCTGCAGTTCAAATTTGACCTGCTTCCAACCTGAATCCATTTACAATTTGTCTTTTTCACCAAAGGTAGATCAAAACTTTTTTCACCCAACCATTTTGTCAATTGTGCATTATATATGTCCTAGTATTTTATAAAATTGATTTGGTCCATTTTTGCAACAATTATTTGGTAGTTCCTTCACAAAAAAACCTCCTTTTGGGCACTCGGAAAATGAAAAATGAATTTTCCGTGCAAAGAAAATGAAAACTTCCTTAGGCAACATTGTTTGGAATTCCAAGATGTACCCTTGTGCACAATATGAGATCATTTGAACAAACTATGCCATGAATGTGGCCATAAGATTGATCATTTGGCTTGAAAGCCATGAATCTTCACGCATGATAGCTCATTTCTGAGAACACTTTTTAAAATAATTATCGTATTACAAGTTTATTATTTTTCCTGGAAACTTGGTCACATATAATGACACAATGCGAACGTTTTCAAATTTTTTGATTTTTTTTTGAATTTTTTATGCCTGTTTCAAAATGCGGTCAATATGGCGGGCTTGACCGTTCCTAGGTAGTGGTTGAATGTTGGAATTTTTTTGTTGTTTCTATGATTAAATAGATACTTATGTACCTACAAATGATTTTTGGCAAAAATAAAGAGCAAACTATGAGGCAGCTACAGTTCAAATTTGACCCGTTTCCAGCTGAATCGACGATAATTTGTCTTTTTCACCAGAGGTGGATCAAAACTTTTCTCACCCAACCATTTTGTCAATTGTGCATTGTATATGGCTTAGTATTTTATAAAATTGATTTGGTCCATTTTTGCAACAATTATTTGGTAGGTCCTTCGCAAAAAAACCTCCTTCTGGGCACTCGGAAAATGAAAAATGAATTTTCCGTGCAAAGAAAATGAAAACTTCCTTAGGCAACATTGTTTGGAATTCCAATATGTACCCTTGTGCACAATATGAGATCATTTGAACAAACTATGCCATGAATGTTGCCATAAGATTGATCATTTGGCTTGAAAGCCATTGATCTCCACACGTGATAGCTCGCTTCGAGAACACTTTTAAAAATAATTTCAGACACAAGGTTGTTATTTTTCCTAGGAACTTGGCCACATATAATGACACAATGCGAAGGTTTTCCAATTTTTGATTTTTTTGAATTTTTGATGCCCGTTTCAAAATGCGGTCAAAACGGTGGGCTTGACCGTTCCTAGCTAGTGGTTGAATTTTGGAATACTTTTGGTGTTTCTATGATAAAATAGATACTTATGTGCCTAGAAATTATTTTTGGAAAAATAAATAGCAAACTATGAGGCAGCTGCAGTTCAAATTTGACCCGCTCCAACCGAATCCATGATAATTTGTCTTTTTCACCAGAGGTGGATCAAAACTTTTTACACCCAACCACTTTGTCAATTGTGCATTAAATATGTCCTAGTATTTTATAAAATTGATTTGGTCCAATTTTGCAACAATTATTTGGGAGGTCCTTCACAAAAAAACCTCCTTTCGGGCACTCGAAAAATGGAAAATGGTTTTTTGTCCAATTTTTTTTGAAAACTTCCTTAGGCAACATTGTTTGCCATTCCAATATGCACCCTTGTGCATAATATGAGATCATTTGAACAAACTATGCCATGAATGTGGCCATAAGATTGATCATTTGGCTTAAAAGCAATTGATCTCCACACGTGATAGCTTGTTTCTGAGAACACTTTCTTAAAATAATTGATGTATTACAAGTTTGTTATTTTTCCTAGGAACTTGGCCACATATATGACACAATGCGAAGGTTTCCCAAATTTTTGATTTTTTTTGAATTTTTTATGCCCGTTTCAAAATGCGGTCAAAACGGCGGGAATGACCGTTCCTAGCTAGTGGTTGAATCTTGGAATTTTTTTGGTGTTTCTCTGATTAAATAGGTAATTATGTACCTAGAAATGATTTTTGAAAAAAATAGCAAACTATGAGGCAGCTGCAGTTCAAATTTGACCGCTTCCAAGTGAATCATGGAAATTTGTCTTTTTCACGAGAGGTGCATCAAAACTTTTTAGACACAACCATTTGGTCAATTGTGCATGAAATATGGCCTAGTATTTTAGAAAAATAATTTGGTCCAATTTTGCAACAATCATTTGGTAGATTCTTCACAAAAAAACCTCCTTTTGGGCACTCGAAAAATGATTAAAAATAACTAGAAATATTAGAAATGCATACAAATTGGTACTTATCCATAAAATGTGGTCTAACTCTAGTAAAAATTTGTGGGGTGACCTTTTGCCCGCGCGCCACCACCCGCTCCTCCTCGCCTCTATTCCTCTGCCCGCCGACCCACCCCGTCCCTGATGCCTCACTCGGCGCCTTCCGCCGCAGGCCGTCTGGCTTCAGAACACCTCGGCGCCGCACTTCCACCGCCACCTCGGCTGGCTCGCCGACGCTTCGCCCGTGCACGAAGCGGCGGAGCACGCCGTCCACCCCACGCGACGGGCGCCGACGCGCCGACGTCTTTCGGTAATGGAAGCGCCGGATCCTCGGCTTCTTCTTTGGTTTTTTCCTCCATTGATTGGCTTAGCTTCACCGATCGACGGGAACTGATTTGGGCGTCGCAGACACGGTGCAGATATCAGGACCTGGAGCACCCTACTCGCCGGAGCAGACACGGTGTGTGCTCTCCCAAGAGTCCGCCTCCGCCTCCCGCCTCCCAAGAGTCCGCCTCCGCCTCCCAAGAGTCCGCCTCCGTCTCCATATCCGCACGATACCGCAAGATTGTGCTGCTCAAGGTTTTCTAGTGATTATTCTCATCCTATATTATTCTTATTGCAAGCCCGAGGTGTCTCCTCATCATCTACAACAAAGGATCCCCATTGCCCGCCACCAGCCTCAGAAAAGAGAGGATCCCCACTGCTGGGCACAACACTAACACCCAAAACAGGTAAACAATTGGTAGCATGTCCAAGATCATCTCCTATCTCGCAGACTGCTATGTCAATTTCTTCACCAGATGTAATATAACCGCAGAACACATCTGAAACTTTGTATCCTATCTCAGACCGGAGCCGCTGCCGGTTCCCCAAGAATTTTACCGACATTTAGCAGACTAAATTAATAAAACAAGAATGTGGGTTTGTACTTTGTAACCCCATTTCCTGTCTCATTTTGGGGAGGAATTTCAGTAATAGCTAACAGAGTTCTCACAGCCGTAACAGATCATCAAGATACACAACCAAAGTGGAACTGCTACAAAGCACCGTAAGAAGGCGAAGCAAAGAGGGAAAGATCACAGCAGCTCTTCTCGGTGAGGAAATGCTCGGTCCTGCAGAACAACCGTGAAGCAGAAGTTAACTACGTGCTCGTCTGCGGGGTGCTTCTGGTGGTTTCGCTCTTCGAGCACTTCTGGAGGCTGCTCAAGTGGTTCGCCATGGCTCACCATGGACGTCAACATACTCATGCTCATCGCAGGTACGACCAACACTTGCCACCTTCTGAACTATTCTGATGTTGATCTTCATTATGGGTTGTACTGAAGTTTCCACACGCACGCACGCAACATGTGTTTCATGTGACTTAGGCTTTGCCTTTTTCTCGACTAGATTCATAGTGTGCGTATCAATATATCAATATTATGCAGCCATGGTGTTTATCCTTAAATCCATGAATCTTTTGGATCAATATATCAATATTATGAATCTTTTGACTTAGGCTTTGCTACACTTGATTGCATTATATGATTTCGCTCGAGGATCCGATAGAGATGGTTCGCTCAAAGTAGTAGAGTATATGATTCATGTTTTGTTATAGTTTGTTTGTTTGTCCCAATCCTCTGTTTCATGGCTAATATGTGTCCTTTCCTAATCGCATTGCACATATTTTTGGTACTTGAAATGTGACAGATTCAGTCAATTTCAGTCCCTCATCACAATCCAATAGGCATTGCTTTGTCGTTGGACACTGGTAATTAAGAGAGAGCATTGTATACTCTCTGATTATTTGTCTAATGATTGTCTGAAGTATCTATCTTACTAGCTTTTATAATGGAGAAACTCGTGTCATTTCATATATGATCTGAATGAAATGATTAGGACTTGTTGCAACAGATTTATTTGATATTGTATATTGTACTAAAGAAACAACATATGTGCTCCTCAAACGCATTTCACGTTCTTGTTCCGCTACATGTTCCCATTTAAGCTATGTGCCCGATTTAAATTTCAACAATGGTTTGTTTTGCATGCTTACCTGTTTAGTAAACTTGGTGCCATGCTTATTTCATGTAGCTAATAGTAACCTACAAAAAAATTGTAATTGCCAAGATTGATTTGTTCTACTTGCCTGCTACAAACTTTTCAAATAACTACTACTCCTTCGTTTCCATATTATTGCCGCTCATTTAGTACAAAGTTGTACTAAATCAGCGATTTAGTAATATTAAACGGAGGGAGTACTTAATTAGTAGCAGGTAGACTGGATTATTATTTTATCAACATTCTATTCCGAGATATATACAAAAGCATGTGTTGTCCATCCCATGTAGCAATCATCGCTAGTCAGATTGAGCAAACAAAGGTAATCGCACAGTAGCTATCCTCGCAAAGCAAGTTGCCTCCCCGGACGCTGGGTGTGCGCGTGTGCAGTTTAGATTTTCCAGTCTTTCTTTCAAAATGTCAGGTGTTGTATTAGTATCATGATGTTAGCTTCTTAAATTCTGCTACTAGGACATCTATTCTTGAATAGTTTGCTTATAAAGTTTCCTAGTCATTTAGAACCAACTGCAATATATTGATGGACATAGTACTCTGCTCATGTGTACATATTTCTTTAAATGTCAGGCTAACATGGAAAGTGCTATGGAACACGAGGTACCAGAAGGTGAAGAACCAAAGAGTGATGTTGATGTTGTTGCTGACCTTTTCTCACCAAAGAATGGCCCTCCAGCAGATTCCCTCACTGGCTGTGTTGTTTTGGTTGGTGCCATCTTATGCTACTGGTTGCTAGTGCACAATATGGACATGTGCCATCTTATGAACATAGGGTAATAATACTAAGCTATTGGTTGTGTTATATTGATTGGTGCATCGTATGAACCTATGGTGTAAAGATACTGTTGGGCCTAACTTGTTGAAATCCCGGAGAATTATATTATTATTATCATCATTATATTCTCGTGTGTTGGCTGACTGCCAAATTGCCCAATGTATTTTTGTTTTTAAGATATTGTTGGTTGTTGGGTTGGATTGAAAAAACTAAATTGTGTGTGCGGGCTGAACCGTTTCAAGGCCAAATATAGTTTTTTTTTGACGGAAAAAAAATCAAAATGTTATTGTTGGGTATATAAAAGTGCTGGCCGAGTTAATGATGGATTAAATAAATGGGCTGCACACCACAGCCCAAGAACTGATCTGTTGGGGTCGGCCCATGCTTGTGGCCCAAAAGTAAATTTAAAAGTGGGCTGAATTATTGGGCTCAGCCCATTAAAACAACTGATTTGGACTAATCCTACATGGCATCCATGTCATCGCATGTGCCACGTTGGCTCGGCCACATCAGATCCTACGTGGTCTAGGCTCATTAGTAGTGACTATAATTTTCGTCAAAGATTTAACGACCAAAATTTTGGTCAAGGGCGGCCATGGCAAAAATTCCAGAGAAGGTCACGTTTATTCGTTCTTGACGGCCAACTGTTGACGTTCCAAATTTGGTCAAAAAAGGTCAATAAACGAAAACAATGACAAATTAACGACCTAAATGGGGAGTCATAATTGGCCGTATTTCTTGTAGTGATAGCCCCGGTCGATGATTTAACCGACGTGCCTGACTTCGACTCCGAAGGTATCGACGGTATGGACGACGATGCGGGAGAAGATTCGGAATCTATGGGGCGCTGGACTTCTGCCTCGTCACACGACATATACATGGTGGATACGCCCAAAGAGGACAAAGGTGATAATCCGGAAGATAAAACCCCTGGGGAAAAGCCAAAGCGACGGCGCAAACGTCGTTCTAAATCCAGCAACAGTAAAAATAGCGACAAGAGTGCCAGAAGGATCGATACTACAGTCAACTCCGAAGGCAACAACGACCATACGGACCCAGTGATGGAGTAGGGCGAACCAGGCCACCTGAACACAGTTCGGAACAGACGCCTGAGGACAATGATCCCGACGGATGAGGTCATCAAATCGAACTAGCACAAGAAAACAGTCCGGATGACGATGCATTCATCATCCCGGAAAAACACGTGGAACAACCTCCACAGAAAGCTTATGGCCACCGCAAGAAGTCTAAATAAGCAGAAGCAACGGCTCAAAGCCGCACAGGAAATGCTCAACCTTAGATGGAATAATGTGCTAGACACTGAAGAAAGATACGGCGATGATCGCCATACAAAGAGCTATCCAAAACGCAAGCTATCGCTGAATTCGACGAAGCCGCATCACTTCATAACCGCAACAAAGCGGCTACCGACGCCACGCATGATCTATGTGAACACCTGGATAAGAAAGCTGGCGTGGCCAGGTCCATTTATGGATCTAAAGGACACACCCCGGCGAGGGACTATGGTCACCAAAACGATTATGCCAATCGAATACCAGTTCGAATAAACATCGACACAACAACAGCCGACGGCATGCCACAAGACGCCCAGATCACAGAGGGGCTGCTCACCCCGTGCTTTACCAAGATGTATCGACTATGAATTTCCACAGGGCTTTAAACCTGTGAATATATAGGCATACGACGGAACGACAAACCCAGGTGTCTGGATCGAGGATTTTATCCTGCATATACATATGGCTCGTGGGGATGACCTCCACGCCATCAAATACCTTCCCCTCAAACTGAAGGGACCGGCTCGACACTGGTTGAAAAGCCTCCCCGAAAATTCAATTGGGAGTTGGGAGGAACTCGAGGACGCTTTCAGGGCCAATTTTCAAGGGACTTATGTCCGGCCTCCGGATGCGGACGACTTAAGCCACATAATCCAACAGCCCGGAGAGTCCGCCCGCAAGCTTTGGAACAGATTCCTCACTAAGAAGAATCAAATTTTCGATTGTCCATACGCCGAAGCCTTAGCGGCATTCAACACAGCATCCGCGACGAGTGGCTCGCCAGACACCTTGGCCAAGAAAAGCCAAGGATAATGGCAGCCCTAACAAGCCTTATGACCCGCTTTTGTGTGGGTGAAGATAGCTGGCTAGCCCAGAAGGCACCAAGCACCCCAAAGACATCCAAATAAGGGATGGCAATGGAAGCCACGGCGTAATAAAAACAAACGCCAAAACAAGGAAGAGAGCACGATAACACAACGGTTAATGCCGCTTCAGGGCTCTCGACCTGATCAAGAAAAGAAGCCATTTAAAGGCAGTAAAAGGGACCGTCCGATCTGAATAGAGTCCTAGACAGATCGTGCCAAATTCATGGCACCCCGACAAACTCGGGAACCACACACACGAGAGTGTTGGGTCTTCAAGCAGGCCGCAAATTAAATGCCGAACACAAGGGAAGGGAACACCAAGTGAAGACGAGGATGAACCTCGCCAACGGACACCGGGGATGTAAAAATTCCCGCCAGAGGTTAAAACAAAGGAACATGATCCACGCGACTCACACATCCATGAGAAGGCACGAACGCAGCGATAGAGACGCGCCGATATAGAGCCCATCGTACTCACACCTAACTACTGGATGTCGTACCCGGTCACCTTCGATCACTTGGACGACCGAACTAGTCTTCGGCGCGGAGAATCAAAGGCCTTAGTGCTTGACCCGATAATCAACGGATACCGTCTCACCCGTGTCCTCATGGACGACGGCAGTAGTCTCAATTTAATATACGAGGACACTGCCCGCAGGATGGGGATAAACCCATCCAGAATTAACCAAAGCAACACCACCTTTGAAGGGGTGATACCAGGCGCTGAAGCCCACAGCAGGGGCTCCGTCGCATCGAGGTAACATTCGCCTCCAGCAACTCCTGCTTAAGAGCTACTCTTCATCATCGCACCCTTCCAAAGCGACTATCATGCATTGCTTGGAAGAACGGCCTTCGCCCGCTTCAACGCATTGCCGCACTATGGCTACCTTACACTCAAGATGCCCGGTCCACGTGGCGTCATCACTGTTAGCGGAATCACAGAGCGCTCTTCACGCGCAGAGGAACTCACGACGGCCCTAGCGGCCGGACTATAAGCGGCCTCCAACCAGAAAACATAACTGGTCATTAAGACCAAAGACACGGTTAGACGAGTTCGGTCGACCGGATAAAGTTTAATCAGGGCACCGTATATGTAATCCCATAGTGGACACCAGGGGCTATAAATATTTAATACAGCCCCACACTTGGCTCAACCTTACTGGCAGGCCAACATCTTACACTTTTACTATCCATCGCATACTTACGTTGTACTCTCCTACGAGTTTTCCTTTTTTCTCACAGACAACGTTCGCGCGATACCCTTAGAGGATACGACACAATGGAGACAAAGGTGCAGACGTGCAGCAGGGCCCCGTCCAACAGGTTTCTTTTTAGATTAAGCCCCTGTGTAAACCTTTTTTATTGCCTCTTGTTGCTTAACCATCCCATGGGTTCCATACTCACAGAGGATACTACCGTTATTGGCATTTCACCACGTCAGATTAACACACGTACCTGGAAACACAGGGTTTATAATGAATGGGCATTCTTGAGCCCATCGTCTGTTATAAAGTCCGAATACCTTCGGGAGTGTTCGGCGTCACGAGTTTGGCCTTATATGCATCAGCTACGAATCATGTCTTTGGTAAAATGTTGGGTTTGCCCGGCTCCTGGGTTTGCCGCCTTAGGTTCCGTTATTGTCGGCTAAGGTGGCCAAAGGAGAACTACTGCGATTGTTCCCTGGTTATTCCGGACGAGCACCTCAGTAGAGAAAGCCGAAAACTGAATGTCATGATACAGAGAGACTGTTCAACCACTCAAGACTTATCGGAATCTTTAGGATCCCTCCAGATTAATGAAGGACCGCTTCCGGTCATGTACACACGCTACCGTATTCGGATGCACGCTGAAGGTACCAGGCTACATAGTAGCCCCAACGTTAGACTCCAATGGCTAAGTGAAAGTGTTACAGCTATATAGTCCTGTTGCCTAGTTCGACGTGCGGTCACCTCCTTAATGGACCAAGACGTTGGATCAAGTGTGATTAAGCACATTTTTCATGAACACCCCGCATTATATGCGTAAATAAGCCAACGAACGCTATCTTTAGGATTACATATTCATATATATATATATATTATATATATATATATATATATATATATATATATATATATATATATATATATATATATATATATATATATATATATATATAGGTGGGTCTATTATGATAACACCCTTAAGACCTTATTCTCGCACATCCAAACCTTATTCGCTAACACCCACCAACACTAACCAAGATGCAAACGAATCCGACAAAGAACCCAAAAGAACAAAATGCCCTGTGGAGGCTGTGGACCTCCCATAGTCCCATCCATCGTGCCTCCCCGCCCCCATCCTTCTTCCATGCAGCGCCATGGCCTCCTCCACCGCCTCCAATCCTCCACCACCTTCTTCCCCGCCTCCCTCCCTACCACCTTCTTTCCTGGGCGGTGGCCCAACGGGTTCGACCTTCCCCGCCATGGAACCACCTCTCACCGTTGCACCACCGCCCCACTCTGTCGCCTGAGTGCCTCCAGGAACCCCTACTGCCGCCTTCCCCGGCGAGAGCGCTGCACCCTCGAGCTCCAACCGATCCAGAGAACTGCGCCGTCGGCTACCACTGCCTCCTACTCCGGTGACCCTGACGGAGATGGCCTCAGCCCGCTACTTCCTAGAGCACCGACGCTCCCGCCATCTGCGTCTCCATGGATCCAGCGGAATCCGGGCCACTTGATCCGGGCTCCCTTGCCGGCGAGCCCCGACAAGCAACATCCCTGACCCCGACCCAGGTCAGGAGCAAAGGGGTTCCCTCTCCTCGCCCCTAGGCTTCCTCTAAGAGGCGATTGGATCCACTGCCTCCCCTAGCGCGCACACTTCCTACCTCAGGGGTGGATCCTGACGGGATCCAGGCCGGTGCCACATCCCCCCGCCGGTGAGCCGGCCCTCTTCCCACCTGAAATTCCAGGTCGGGCCTCCCCCAAGGAGTTGCTGCGGGATCCACACCGGTGCCATATCCCCCCGTCGGTGAGCCGGCCCTCTGCCCACCTCCGCCGCTAGAGCAGCACGACTGTGGTTTCGCAAAGGCACCGTGTCTTCGCGGCAAGACAAAGGTGTGTGCCCTCGATTTGTCCTCCTCGACCCACTCCACCATGCAATTCAGCGGGTACACCATGCAGCTCGGCAGCGACGCTGCAGCGGTTGTCAGCGTGGGAATGCAGCATATCGCACAGGTGGTCAGAGGGGAGGATGGTTTTGCGTTCATTTTTTGTTTCTGCCATTGAAATCTTCAATGCACGCATGTTTATGGATCCGGCCTCCTCCGACGTGCTCCGTGTCAAGCCCTTTCTCTACCGATCCTTGCCTCGATTCCTCCGCTTATTTTGTAGTCCGCAGCACTTCTGCCCCACGATGCCGGGGTGCAGTATGCCTATGTCCCTCGATGCGGTGCGGTGCATCACCAACGTGCAGTTCGCCTGGGTCCTTCGAGGCGGTGCCATCGCCGGCGTTCAGTTTGGGACCTTTTTTTCTTCAGATTTTGCTTGTGTACAACACTGCTGTACACGTGAGTCATCGGTGCGGTGCGGGCGTGCGGCTGGGTGTTCTGTTGCAGTTCTTTATAGTTGATTGTCCAGAGTTACGAATACTTTTTGAGAAAAAAAATGAAAATCTGTGGACGCTACAGTTCAATCCGTCTCTATATTATCGAGAGGTTTTAGCGCATATGTTTAATGTGTTTCAAAATTCAATTGACTATATCAACGCTTGCAGTGCATTTTGTCCTCGAATGTGGTTAACTTTTGAGAGTAATGCTGTTCACTTGTGCCTAACGTAAAAGTGCGAAAAATTAGCGAAACTACAAGATATTAATGCGGTTCACTTCGATATATGTCGCGGTTCATTTGCCCTCGTCTCTGCGGTCCACATTCGTTTGTAAAAAAATGTTAAAAGAAAAGACAACAAAAACTTGTGTGAGAAAGTTTACGCCCGACAAAAGAAATTATGCAGCTCGCTTGCCCGTCCGATGCAGTGTGGTTTTCATTCTGAAGCAGTGCGGTCGACCTATGATGTTGTTCATCCCGTAAGTGCAAAAAAAAATGTTACGAAAGCGAAAAAAGTAATGCGGTTCACTTCTTGATAGTGTTGTGGTTCATTTACACCCTATGTGAATTGCACTCTACTTTCTCGTTCTTGAAAAAAAATTACGTTTGAATAAAATAAAACATGCAGTTCTCTAACACGTATGATGCAGTGCGGTTTTTCGTCCGATGCAGTGCGGTTTTCAGTCGAATGAAGTACCCACGTCGATTTGGGTGTCGCGAAAAACAGAGTGTCCGCATTTTGTTAAATTTAAAACTGCTCTTAAACCGTAAGGAATTAGAGAGAGCGTTCTACATGAAAAAGTTGCGCCTCGCCGATATCTTTCCAAGGGCATATCATTTGAATCATTTCGACAACCGGTTTGTAAAAATTTCACAAAAAATAGCCGCTGCCACTCATCGTCCGCCACACGATTTTCAAAATTAAATTAAAGCCGTAAGGAATATCAAAAACATTTCAACATATGAAAGTTGCGCCTCGTCCATAGCTTTTCAACGGTGTATTACACGCCTCATTTTGACAAACGGTTCAAAAACTGGAGCGAAAACAGTACCGAAAAATTGAAAAAATTTGAAAAACAGAATTCCGCGATTTAGTAAATTTGAAACTGCTCTTAAACCGTAAGGAATTAGAGAAAAATTTATATATGAAAAAGATGCGCCTCGACGATATCTATCCAATGGCGTATCGTTTGCTTCATTCCAACGAGCGGTTTAGAAGAAATCGCGAAAAAATATTCGCTGCCACTCGTCATGGCCGCACCATTTTCAAAACTGCTCTTAAACCGTGTGGAATCTCGAAAAGTGTTCAACATGTCGAAGTTGCGCCTAATCCATAGCTTTTCAAGGTATATTACACGCCTCATTCCGATAAACGGTTAAAAAATTAGAGCGAAAACAGTACCGAAAAAATAACGCGTACAGTTTTTTTCAACGAGAAGTTCACTCGTTTGAGTACTGCAGCACACTTGGTTCAAAGAATGACGTGCACTTGCGTTCAGCGTGCAGTGCGGAAGTGGCCACACAGGGGACACAATTATATTTTCAGGCAAACAGTATAAATATTATCTCATAATAAAAATAAACATTGTTTTTTACAATGATTCGATTAATCACTCGAACAAGACATTCTTCGAGCACTGCGCCTCTATTAGGTGGGCACCTTCTGTGACCTGCGCTAAGTAGTGCTCGGCCAGATATTGGCCCCCCGCCGGATCCTGGGTCGCTAAAATGGTGGCCTCCATATCCGTCCAATAGGCTTTAACGCGGGCGAGAGCCATTCGTTGCACCTCTATGCACGCCGACCTCCTCATGGCGCCGATCGAGGCACGGCCCCAAAGAATTGCTGCACGGCCAAAGTAACTGTCCGGCTTAGGCCCCTTCGCCAAAGATGGTCTATCATGCATCGCATTGTAAGTTCGACAGCCCGTGAAGCTCCGCCACAACAGCCATCTTGTCACTTAACGGCAGCGGGCGAGTGGGAGCATTGAATTGCAAACTTAAAAGCTTCTCCACTTCCTTATCACCCCGATCCTCAAGAACTTGGCAGCGTCAGCTGTACTCTTCGCTAAATCCGATACGGCCTCACAGGACTCCAGGCATTCCATCCAGGGAGCGTGCCGGATCGAAAAACTTCATCCGCAGCAAGTAGGAGCCTCCAGCCGCGATTTTACCGGCCTGTTGAAGCTCCTCCCGCGCACCCTTGAGCTTGGTCCGTATTTCCTTGGTGGCATTAAGTGCCTTGTCCAGATCGGCCGAACTATCCTTATGCTCCTTTTTAAGGAGCTCATACCGGTCAGCGGCATTTTTTAACTCCACAACCATTTCGGCTATCTTTTCCTCGCTTCGGCGATGAGCAGCCTGCTCGGCTCTCAATTCTTCGGACGCCTTTAGGGCATCCGCATTGCTAACCCAAGCTTGTTCCTTGGCCTGGGAAAGTTCTGCCCTCAGGACCTCAACGGCAGCAACACCATCTGCAGCCCGAACATATTACATTAATATCATGCCGCCTCCATATTTTCCTATACAAAGGAAGGCAGAGCACATACCTTGTGATTTCTCCGGCCATTGCTCACCAGCGTGATATCGCATCAATCGATCCAATCTGTTCGGTTAGTTCGGCAACTTCAACGGACTGGTTGGCGGTCGCATCTACAGTGTACCGCACGTATTTACAGCGCAATCATTGATTTATGATCCTCGCTTACGCTTAGGGCGGCAACCGTAGTCTCGGGGCTACTATTTATATGGAGCACACCTAACGCGGCCTCATAGCCAAAAACAAGGTATTCTTCACTACATACCTCAAAGCCTCCGAGCAGACTTGTAAATGCTTCATCTAAACTGCTTGTAGCGGATGAAATCTTCTTGAGCACCGCGCTCATTAATGAGCGATGCTCCTCCGAGAGCGCAGCTCGCTCCAGTAGGCCCGTCAGTACGTTCGGCCGACATTGAACTGTGTCGGACCCTTCCCATCACCCCTCATGGGAGCCAAACGCTCCGGGCTCAGGGCGGCTGACGCATTGGCTTCCGGCTTCGGCAGATCCGGACTCCTCCATGACGACACCTCGGTATCGTCCGCTTCGTGAGCCGGAGAGGTGGGTGGGGTCTCGCTCTCCATCATATCCGGAGGAAGATCCCCCGAAGACGAACTCCGTTGAGAAGGGCTGCTAGCCGGACTGCGAAAGACGAATCCTGGTTATTGATCTAGAGAAACGCAGTACCTTCAATTAAAAATTAACTTACAGCTCGGTGGAGGGCTGGCTCAGCAGGGCACGACGCGGTGAGGGTGCCCGTCGGGCAGAGCCCCCGGTGATATCTTTTTCCCTGGTTTGGGCATCTCCGCCTCGAGTCTTCGAGGCAGCCCTCTTCTTCCCGCTGGGAGGAGGCCTTAGCCTCCCTTCCCGACTATCCTCCTTAGGGAGGCAACAATTCCCCGGTTGCCGATGCGCGAGCGTGTGAAGTTCGGTTTCTTCGTTCTTCCCCTTGTCTTTCCCTGAGGGCATTCTGCTGAGTACCCGGTCAAGCATCTTTGCCATAGTGGGACCATGCGAGCCTTCGAGAAGTGGCGCCGGACACCTGATTCTCTCTGCCTTGCTGAGCCATTCCTGGCCATGGATGATTTTCAGAATAAACAGTTATGACAAATACAAAACAAGGTGTCTGGTATCAAGTTTACTTACTTGGGTATCTAGGCGATTGCAGCTTAGGCCCGCATCCTCGGTGGTGCCCGGACACTCTACTTTCGGTCCGAAGAATAATTTGCACATCCCTCCGAGCTTCAGGCCGAAGAAGTGCTTCACAGTCCGCGGACCCTCTGGATTGAACTTCCACATCCGGAGAGGCCGGCGTTGGCACGGAAACATCCGTCGTATTAACATCACTTGCATTATGCTGACAAGGTTAATGTCCCTCTCAAGAAGCTCTCGGATGCGGCTCGCAAAGATCGGTACATCACCCCGGCCCCCAATTCTGTCCCTACGCCGGTCCAAGACGCTTAGTTGTGACGGAGGCCCGAGCGAACTCGGGGCGGCCACCCACTTTGTGCCTCGGGAGCCGTGACATAAAACCACCTCCGCTGCCATACATCGGATACTTCGAAAGAACCCTCCGCCATGGGGCATCAGCGTTCTCGCTTATTACGGCGCTCAAGACTCGCGTGTCGCCCCTCGATCATCTTCGCTTCACATTGAAGGTCTTGAGCCATAAGCCGAAGTGTGGGTGACATGGAGGAAGGCCTCGCACACTATAATGAACGACGAGATATAGAGGATAGCGTCCGGAGCTAGATCATGAAAATCCAACCCATAATAGAATATGAGCCCCCTCACAAAAGGATCGAGGGTGAGGCCCAAGTCGCGGAGGAAGTGAGGGGCAAATACGACGCTCTCATTGGGCTCCGGTGTGGGGATGACCTGCCCTGGAGTGGGAAGCCTGTGCTGGATGTCAGCGGTCAAATATCCAACCACCCTAAGCTTCACAATGTCCTCCTCTTGAATCGAGGAGGCCACCCACCGGCCTTGAGGTTGGATCCGGACATATTGAAGGATCTGGGGTGTTGGAGCTTAGGTCTCGGGTGTTAGAACTCGAGGTGCGAGAAGGCGCGAGGGAAGTGGAAAAGAGGCATAGGCCTCGGCCCCTTTTATAAAGGGGGTGAATATCAAGAGTCCATGGGGTGAGCGCTGGAGGTTTACCTGACGGCACACGAAGTCATACCAACGGTCGTCATGGGGCTACGCATGCCCGCATTAATGGAAGATCCCGTAAAAAAAGGAACTCGATCTCTGCCTCGACGGGACGTGCCAATGAAACCGCCTCGCAGCACGAGTCGAGGTGAGGCGAGAGGCACCGGTTCGTGTTGAACTGGGCCACGATGTGAAGGCACGACGTACGAAGATTGCCAGCAGATCAGATTTATGCTATGTTCCCTACAATGGTATGTGACGATCATCTTGCAGATCCGGACACGGTTTGAGTGTTCGATAATTACTTTGGAGTATTCGGAGAAGGAACCCTCCCTGCAATGCCGAAGACAATACTGCGCACCGGACTCATCTTCATTGAAGCCTGGTTCAGGGGCTACTGAGGGAGTCCTGGATTAGGTGGTATCCAGACAGCCGTACTATATACAACGTCCGGACTATTGAAGCGTGAAGATACAAGACTCAAGACTTCAACCCGTGTCCGGATGGGACTATCCTTGGCGTGGAAGGCAAGCTTGGCGATCCGGATATTGTATTTCCTTCCTTGTAACCGACTCCATGTAAAACCTAGCCCTCTCTGGTGTCTATATAAACCGGAGAGGTTGGTCCTTAGAAGGCCGATCACAATTACAATCATACCATCATAGGCTAGCTTCTAGGGTTTAGCCTCTACAATCTCGTGGTAGATCTACTCTTGTACTACCCATATCTTCAATATTAATCAAGCAGGAAGTAGGGTTTTACCTCCATCGAGAGGGCCCGAACCTGGGTAAACATTGTGTCCCTTGCTTCCTGTTACCATTAGCCTAAGACGCACAGATCGGGACCCCCTACCCGAGATCCACCGGTTTTGACACCGACACAAGGCCCGACGCAACAGGAACAAGCGTCGAAGCAATGGTGACAATACCGACGACACAACAGTCAACGCCGGATTCAGCGGCTCCAAGTCCGGCCAACAGAAGAAGACATATAAAATAAACAATCCGGGTGCATCCAGCTTGGACCGCATACTCGATCGTCCATGCCAAATCCATGGCACCCCAGACAAACCAGCCAATCATACCAATAGAGACTGTTGGGTTTTTAAACAGGCCGGCAAATTAAATGCCGAGAACAAGGAGAAGGGGTCGCAAAGCGAGGACGATGACGAGGAGTCCCGTACGCCGAACACAGGGGGACAGAAGAAGTCCCCCCCCCCAAGTTAAAATAGTAAACATGATATATGCTACCCATATCCCCAAGAGGGAATGCAAACGCGCGCTCAAGGACATCTACGTGATGGAGCCAGTCGCCCCAAAGTTCGACCCATGGTCTTCCTGCCCAATCACTTTCGATCGCAGGGACCATCCGACCAGTATCCGTCATGGCGGTGCAGCCGCACTGGTCCTCGACCCAATCATTGATGGATTCCATCTCACGCGAGTCCTCATGGATGGTGGCAGCAGCCTGAACCTGCTCAATTAGGATACAGTGCGCAAAATGGGCATTACTCCCTCAAGGATCAAGCCCACAAAGACTACCTTTAAAGGAGTCATACCAGGTGTAGAGGCCCGCTGTACGGGCTCAATCACACTAGAGGTTGTCTTCGATCCCTGACAACTTCCGGGTTAAGAGTTGATCTTCGATATCGTACCCTTCCGAAGTGGCTATCACGCACTGCTGGGACGAACCGCATTTGCTCGATTCAACGCGGTGCCACACTATGCTTATCTCAAGCTCAAGACGCTCGGACCACGCGACGTCATAACAGTAAATGGAAATACGAAACTCTCCCTCCGTACCAAGGAGCACACCGCCGCTTTGGCAGCAGAAGTACAGAGCGGCCTTTTCAAGCAGAACCTTAATTCGGCGGCCGAGCTCCCGGGCACTATCAAACGAGTCCGACCTACTCTGCAGCAGGACAACCCAGCTCGTCAAGAGCTCGACTAGCAATTTGGCCTCCGTCCTAGTCCTGACCAAGTGGCGGCATTCGTACCGCGTGTACATAATTATGCAGTCAAAATACCATGGGCATAGACGGAGGCATAACTAGATTGTGATCCATAATGCGGCTCAACCTCCCCTGAACACACATACTTTCACCTTTTCTTTTTTATCCTTTTCAGGTTTCTTTTCAGCAGGCCTTTCTTGACGTCCTGATCACCGGTCCTTTCGAAAGGATATATACACCAAGACGGCAAGAAGCACTGACGTATAAGGGAATTTCTAGGTGGTCTCTTTAACGATCACTCTACCTATTTTCGGGACCCGCACGCAGTTCTCCCTTGGTTGTGGCTTGTTAAATAGCCCTGTTGCTTATTGCACTACTTGTACAAATACGCTTTGACGTATTAATCAAACTATAACGGAAATAGTTTGCGACACTAGCTTGCTACCCCTTTCTATTTTTCTTCTTTCTTGATAATCTTATCAATTCGCACCCGTACACTTTGGTACGCTTTAATCCGCCAGGGGCTTCATTGCGCCCCATAATACGATAACAGAGTCCGAACACTTTTTACAGTATACACTACAAAAAAATAGACTTCTGTGATGATACGTGTTTGTCACAGTAGGTCGTGTTTTTTGTCATGCATGTACATCCATGACGATTTTATGACAAAATCAAGATAGTCATACCTGTGCTGTCATAGAAGTGTTCCATGACATTACCAAAATTATCATCACGGAAGTGTCCACTTCCATGACGATAAATCGCGTGTCACAGAGAAGTGCTTTCGTCAAGGGTGACCGACACGTGGCATCCACCATAACGGAACGCCGTTAAGCTATCGGGTCGGGTTTTGGATCCGATAACCCGTTAACAGCCCTGACCAATGGGGATTTTCCACGTGTAAAATCATTATTTGCTGGAGGAAACACGTGTCGGCTCATCGTTGGGACAGATGTCATCCACTCATTGGACTGAAGGCGCCTATGATATGTCGACACATGGCACGCCCAACAGAGGCCCATTCCGTGAAAAGGCCGCCCCGCTTGACTTGGTCAAAAGGTGGAGGGTCGCCCATGGAAAGCTCGTTAACGGCATGTTCGATATAGCCCATTTACAGCCCGCTAACCCAAGGCCCTGTTACGCCCTATCCAATTAGGCCCAGAGCGCTATCCGGCCATCCAATATGACTCCAGCCCGTTTTCACTTCTCGCCCATGTATGGCCCATGACGCCTTTCAGCCCATATGAGGCCCTATGTAACTCTTGGCCTATTAACGCCCGTGGTGAACGGCCCGCAATGAACAAAGGTATCACTTTACACCCATTAACGACCGTGGTGAAACCGCCCGTAATGAACAAAGGTATCACTTTATACCCATTAAGGGCCCGTTATTCAGTTGGGCCGCTTTCAGCCCATGTTATCTTTTGGCATTCTCGAGCCCATTTATTCTTGGGCTCATTTCAAGATTCGCTTACTTACGGCCTGTTATCGTTATTTTCGCTTAGGGCCAAATTCAGCCTGTGGTTACAATCGCCCGCTTGTGGTCCGTTAATACGCTAATGTTTTATAGCGCCATCAAATATGGCCTATTAACGATGGCTCGTTATGGTCGGCCCATGAACGGCGATTCCAACTCTAGCCCGCTTATGGCCATAATGCGCCTCGTTATTGGCCCATGTTCATTAATCGATCATATGGCCCGTATAAGGCCCATTGATGATACGGCTCATAGAAGGCCCATTGTTTCTACGCCCGTAGAAGGCCCATTGTTTCTACGGCCCGTAGAAGGCTCATCGCTTTCACGGCCCGTAGAAGGCCCATCGCTTTCACGGCCCGTAGGGAGGCCCAAAGGTCACTACAAAGAATATTAGCCCATGGTTATTGTGGCGTAGTTTTAAAAATAGGTTATTGCAGCCACTAGCAAACCTCGGAAAAGAACCGCATCGACTACAAGCAAACAAAAAACAAGACAACAGGAAATAAATAAGCAAGCAACTTATGCTAGGCTATCACGGCTATTACACATATTACATCCATCGGGCATCAAAGTTCGCCACCAAAGGCAAATATAGGAACAAAGCAAGATATCATATACACCGTTGTCAAAGTTGGCACCAGCGCAAATAAACCCGCAACAAAACAAATCCAGAACTGAAACCACTTCAAGATCTCAAGAAACAATAACTGGGACCCATAATGTCGGCAAGATGCTTAGCAAGCTTATTAACTTTCTCTTGTTTGGCGCTTAAATCCTCTAGCGCTTGTTGCACCGTAAAATATGCATCTCAATTCTCGCAGGACTTCCTCGGTCCTTCAAATTTTCCGTCAGCAAAGACATCCGATCGATGTCTTTCAACTTGAAGTTGAGACTCAAGAAGACAAACTGATTCAGCAATGAGTTCAAGAGCTTGTGCCAGAGTAGTGGCCAAGAATCTAACACTACATCAAGATAGGACTTTTGGGTTCCTCACCGTCACAAGATAGTTTTTATCAGCTTTCTTGGAGACCAACAGGATGTCTCACTATCTTGAACCTTATCTCAGATTACTTCCTTTACCATTGATAACGCGTATCGTTTCTCCAATATTTTGTCCGCATTCTAAAAGAGAAACAAGAAGACACATTACATGTTTACTATGTTGTATATGAAACTCATTTTGGTAAATGAGTTCAGTAGTAAAGTGGAAAGGATAACAACATGAAACAAACATATATCTATGTACCATGGTCACTTTATGGTCTATATCATTCTAGTTTTTGTTGCCAAATCAAGATAGAGACACAGTTAAAAATAATATTTGTTCAAGACAAAGCAGAATAGACAGAATATAAGTGTGGGTAACTATAGAGCAATAACAACACTTGTAATGTGGATGACATGAGAACATAACTGCTTATTCAATTGAAACTGAAATCAACATAGAGCAGGTTACAACAAAGAAACCAGTTAAAGAAACAAGTTTAAAACATACTGTTGCACCATTGGAGTTTCAATTCCATCCTTCAAATTTGAAAATAGTTGGTATGAGTAAATATAGTAATGCAACAAAGAAAGGAGTATGAACCATAGCTACGTAACCTGACCTAAGAACAAATTTTCTTCTCCTTTAAGCGTTGAGTTGGGATTCGAGTGGTGGTCCTCGTGTTTGGGCAATCGCAGTCCCTTTACTAACCGCCGTGTTTGGGTGCTCTGTGGTGGAGACGGTGCTGTGTCAATCTGAATCGGGTTACTATCTGCCGGGTTGGGGTTAGAAGGTGTAGCTGGTTCTCTCCGTCCAACCGGGTAGGGGTACAATCTGCAGAGTTTGGTTATGTGTGGTGGATCTGGTCCTGGGCAAGTACAACCGTGGTTCTATCTGCATCAACTGGTAGCACTATCTTTTTCAAGACCGTGTTGTTACTCCCTTAGATAACGCCATCACGCCTCCAATTCAAATGGCTGATAAACAAGAAAAGTAATTGAAAGTATAGACATTGTATGATAGACAGTGCAATGGATAGTGGGAATAAAAGAGGGCATGAAATAATTCATATTTATGTTGTCTAACCAAACAGGATAGCATGACACAATTTCACATATATGATGGCTAACTAAACAGGATAGCATGACACAATTTCACATTATGATGGCTAACTAAAAAAGATGGAAAGACATAGTTCAAAATATGAGACTATGTAAACAGGATGACATGACATAACTATATAATGTGTTTATTAAATAGGTTGGCATGCCATAATTCACATACATTCACGGATAGAATGCCATAATTCAAAATATGATGACTGTAAACACTAAACAGTGATGAGATGATATAACTATATGATGTCTTTATTAAATGGGTTGCCATGCCATAATTCGGATAGATGATGTGTATGTACTATGTAAACATGATGGCATGATATAATTCAAATATATGATTTATATTTTAAGCAAGTAAGGTATGGCAATCCATATATGATGTAAAAACTAAGCAATGCAAGACAACATGCATGACATGGGTAATATAACCCTGCCAAGTTTGAGAATAGACCTGGGGAAATAGGACTGGTCATCGCCTCTCAATCCTCCTCCGAGGAGCTCTTCAGAATCAGCAAGATGTCCGCTTCAAGAGTAGCATTGTCTGCTCAATACCTTGTTTTCACTCCAGATACTTCCATCACCGCTTTAAATGGCTGATGCATAGGAAGAGTAGTTGAATATACAAACGTTGTTTCGACAAATGGAACACGAATATAAAAAAATGATAGCATGATATAATTCACATACATGATGATTGGCTAAAAACATGGCATTGCATAATTCACATATATAATGCCTTTGCAACAAGATAGCATTGTATAATTCACATATATAATGTCTTGCAACAAGATGGCAATGCATAATTCACATATATGGTAATTAGACACTAAACAAGTGGCATTCACACAAAGCATGTCTAAACTAATCAAATGATATAGCAATGCGAGACACCATACGCACGATATGAGCAACATAACCCTGCCAAGTTAGAGCATACACCGGGGGATAGGACTGGTCATCTGTCTCTCAATCCTCCTCCGAGGAGCTATCCGAACCAGCGAGATATGCGCTTGTCCGATAGCATAGTCTGCTCAAGACCTTGTTTTCACTCCGAATATGCCATCACCGTGTGAAATGGCTGATGCACACGAAGAGCAGTTGAATGTACTAACATTGTTGACAAATGTAATATGTAACACAAAAAAAAGGATGGCCTGATATAATTTATATATAAGATAACTGACTAAACAGAATGGCATTGCAAAATTCACATATATGATGCCCGGCTAAACAAGATGGCGCTGCATAATTCACATAAACGATGAATAAACTAAACAGATGGCATTCACACAAAGGATGTCTAAACTAAGCAGATGACATATTTGATGTATAAAGTAAGCAATGCAAGACACCATATGCATGATATAACCAACATCAAGATGCCAAGTTAGAGCGAAGACCTCTGGGGTAAATGGAGTTGTCTTCTCCTTCCAATCCCTCTCGTAATAGATATCTTCCTCTCGATTACAATCCAAATGCGTGGAGGGGGGGCTGCCTTTGCACCTACCATGGAGCGACATCTGCATGAAATTTTATTGCCACGCAAGGCTCATCTCTTTTGCTCTACATGTTCGGTTCCATTGTTTACAATAACTGCATGCATAGGAATAAAACATAGTGAGATTATGTAAGGAGTGCATGCAGAAATCCAGAGTGATGGTAGCAACCTGTGGATAGACCCAAACCAATAATAGCGAGCAGATAATGGCTTCAGCTTAAAAATACAGATAATGGCTTTTATGCTTGTTTCCCACCCAACATGAAACTCATAGTAGACACCGGAGATTAACCAGATAGTAGATAGATACTATTGATAGCGGCCCGATATGTACCGCACAACCATTTAAAACTCAAGTTTGACCATTAGTTTGGAGCTGACTCGAGTCTAATTGGTGAACAGGACGATAAAGTAGCATGTAATATTGCGATGCATAACGTAGCAAGACATGAAAGAGTGCGACCTCTCATGCGGACCCGTAGTCTTCGAGGTCATCTTCTGTTGATGATGGTAATGCAGTTTTCATGCTGCAACAAGGGGAAGAAGATCTCGAGGCGGCGAAGATACCGAGGCCGGATCCTCGCTGTGCTGGACCCTTCGTTGCTGGAGCAGCCGAGCTGGGTGGACGACGCGCAGCAAGCAGAGCAGGACAACCCACGCAAGGTTTTCTTTGACAACTATCTGTAAGAGAAGTAATTCTGTAAGTGCTCGCTTGAATTGGAGGATTCCAACAATGCAGGATAGGAAATAGACAGAATAGGATTGGAATGCACGCAAAATAGAGAATTTAAAACACAGGATTTCTACCAACTGGGTGTTTGATTCACAACAATTGAAGATCACAGGATGCAAAGAAGCATGGTGAGATTAAGTCAAACCACAAGAAAATGTACGATTATAATGCTATTATGCTACTATCTCTTAGTCTTCCGCTTCATGAATAGGAATTTGAAAAGGAGGACACATGAAAATTAATTCCTACGCTTTTTTCTTTCAAGGAGACACTAAAGGAACAAATCCTGTGCTTAGTGGACAATATATATAACATGTAGAGTAAAAAGAGATGCAACAAGTGTACAACCTCTTTGGCGAAGCCATGTCGATCTCAGCGTGATTGGGTTGGCGGTGAGGATGCTCCACTAACTTTGCTGTCGAGGAGGGAAGAAGATCTTTGGCGCTAGAGATGGAGCCCGACGTATCTCCGGCTGTGATGGAGGGTTTCGCTGCTGGAGCAGCTCCGTGAGTTGTACGACGCCGAGGCTGAAGCAGGACAAGAGAGACAACGAACAACGTTAACCTGAGTGGAATTCTAATAGCATCTCCAATACATGACGAAAATACATAACCACAAAGTGCTAGATGTAAAATACATCAGCCGCTCATCTCTGAACTTAACTGTCAAACTGAACTTAGCGTGTTTAAACTGAACTTAATCGTCGAAAGTGAATTTTGTCGTCGAAACTGAATTTTGGTGTCGTAAAACCGAACGCACTAGCAAGGTGAGGCTACACGCCGGTTGACTGACTTTTTTCATCTCTCGTCACCAATTTTGCAGCCGTTGGATACGAAATCAAGGGCTCGCGGTTCATCTTCAACCTCCACCTCCCCGAGCCGCCACCACCACCGCCAAACAGCAGCCCTCGGCCGCAGGCCGGGCGGTGCGCCACCTCAAAACACTCCCCACCGGTCCGGGCCGCGCCGCCATCCTCTAGGCCCCCACGCGTCAACTTTTTCTCCGGGCGATCCCGTCACGCCACCGCAAGCACCACCGCCCCATCCTCGAACCCTAAGATAGATAGTGGGGTACCTTCGGCGAGCCCTCCTCGCAAGGGCTGGTTCTTCCTTCACCCCGGCGAGCCCCCACCTTCGAAAATCGATCGACCCAAAAGTTGATTCAGTCGATCAAGTGTAGCAATCGAGCAACATCGCAAGCAAGAGCAAGAGCAAGAGCGAGCAGCAGCGCGAGCAAGAGCAATAGCAAGAGCAGCACCAGCAGGGACCGAGAGCAAGAGCAGAGAAGAAAGCAAGCGAGAGCTAAAGCAGCATCAGCTCCTACTGATGTGGATGTCGCCGCCGAGGGAGCGACGCCGTGGAGGAAGTGGACGGCGACGCCGCCGTGGATGGAGCCGCGCCGTGTCAGCTCGGGACCGAGCACCGGCAGCACCGTGAGATCGAATCAAGAAGAAAATGCGGCGATTAGTGTACAACCTCTTTGGTGGCGCTGATTAGGCCGCAGCTTCATCCGAGGAAACGGTGATGATGATGCTCTTCCGGTGGTGCAGGTGAAGACGGCGGTGTGGGAATGGAGGTGGCGTGAAAGATGAGGGGAATGTCGGGACAGCTCCTTGGAGGTGGAGGACGGGTGGCTGAACCGCGGACGATGAGATCGACGACGGATCCTCATCCGCACGGTGTATGAGGGACGCCGAGGTGTTGCTGTGGACGACGCTGTCGGGAAGAGGCTCCGCTGGGTGGCGATGGAGCAGGGTGGGGTTTTCGCTGGTTTTCACGGCCTTGGTGTACTAATGGTGGGCGGTGGGGAACCATGGCTTGAGACGCGCTTGTCCGAAATGTGGGTAAGTTACAGAAAGTACCCCCACCGATTTGAGGCGGTTCTTTCGGTTCAGGGTACCACGGCATTTCGCGGTCGGGATTTCACAGAGGTGGGAGTTTTCGCACGCGTTGTAATTTCGGAATAGCAAGGCGCAGGTTGAGATGGAGGAGTTGTCGAGCACAACGAGACAAAGATATATCTTAAATAGTTTCGCTAACAAGGCGCTGGTTGAAATTTCCGGACAAGCCTAAACGTACTGTACCAAATCAATGCACTACAAATGTCATTCAAAACTTTGAAGTCATGTTATGTTCAATTAAAATATTCCGCCACGTGTAT